>PYHX02000413.1:34184478-34581978 GCA_004302925.2 Cochliomyia hominivorax
GCTGCTTTTAAGTGTAAATATGAGTAAGACGTTTTAATTTCTAGTTAAGATTATTTATGCAGTTTATGCCTCAGATTTTAGGTGTGTTGGAAAACACATTACTCCGATTTTAAATAATGTTTCCAAATTTTAGAGCGAAATTTTACATCTTTTTATCCTCAAGGTTTTGGTCTTTATCCGGAGTCAGCTACTTTGGAAAATAATGGACAAACTATAGTGGTTAGATACGAATATGGAAATGTTAAAGCCACTATTAAGGGAGGTCCTTATCGGAATGATCGTTATAAACTTGAATTTATGTATTTCAATTGGTTAAAGGAAAATCCAAGCGTTATAGATGAGTTGCCCTTTGAACTGCATTTGGTGCTTTTTAATATTAAATATGGATCATTTGAAAATGCTTCAAAGATTAATTTTGGCCTAAGCATTTGGTCCTACAGATATAAGAAGGTGTATTTAATTTGTTTTATTTTGAATGATAAGTAATATATACGATTTTATTCCGCAGAGAGATTATATAGATAATGATATAGAATTACAAATTTCTACTTTATATGATTTTTTGTTACTCGTCAAAGAACCGAATACTAAAAGCAAAATTCAATACCCTGAAACGTTTTCCATATCGCTGCATTATTTAATAGAATACAAACCACAGTATTATGTTTATCAAGGACGATTTATAATCTCTTTAACAACGTGTAGTGCTCGTGTTATTTGGTTAGAATTTTCCAATGTGTTAACTTTACCACCGAAGGATGTGAGTCATAATATGGAATTTTTTTAGGAAGATATTTGTAATCAATTTATGTTTTTCTTACAGTATGAGGTTTTTGAAAATCTGTTGTCCTTTAACAACGTTTCCTTGACTAGTCAATACATTGAGTATTTGTCACCCCAGGGTCCAATTTATGGAAACATTGATGATATCGGTGAAGACGATAAAATTTTGAAAATACCTGATTTTGAAGATTTTAAAGAAACTTCAATTGATAATGATGGTAACAACTATGCTGTGGATGTTAATGAGAATGTATCCTTTTTATGGTTCCTTGTTATAGGAATATTAATATGTTTTTAATTATTACTCATAAATTTTAAAATAAATAGAATTTGGGGTAAGGCGAGTATGAAATTTGACATAAGAGAAGGAAGCTTTATAATTGTCAAAGTATTACACACAAAAAGTTGAACGAACGGAATTATGAGGACTGAAGATCCTGCTGGTTGTCCATGTAAACGTTGTAAACACTCTACAGGTTTCAATTTAAAGATTTAATGTAAAGTCTACACAACCAGAAAATGGCCCGTCAAACTATAATTTCCTGTAATCCTCATATAACCCCTCTTCCGAAAATCATTACCAAATGAATCTGTGACAAATTTGAGAAGCAGGTTAATATTTTAATTAAGTAAGTTTTTTTTATAATAAAATCAAATTTTACGAGGGTTGGTCCAAAATTAATAATGCCTGCGTTGTGGTTTTACATAGTACACTGATGCATATTCCTATAAGCGCATATAGATCGTTTCGAGAACATCACATTTACTTCTAATTTTATGTTCAAAGAGAAATTAATGGAGAAAAAAGGGAGAAAATTAATCCGAAAGTGACAAAAGTTTCTTTCACTCTATCCAGTGACGTTTGAAAGCATGGGGAGCCTTTATGCCTTATGTATATGGTAGAAAATGTTGACTTTATTATATATATTATATCCAGTTATTCCAAAAGATACATAATTATCACCAAAAAAGTGTCACGAAATACTGTTAATTTAGCAACAGGTGCATCAACCAAAAATGTTTGCACCAGTGAAAAATCTCCAACAACATTAATGCTAAATTCAAAATTAGAAACAAAACTGTCTCCGAGGATCAACTTTAAGTGCTGGAAAAGAGAATAAACATAGATTAACACAATCTTTATCCCAGTTGTTGACATAATAAAAAAGACAATAAACGATTCCTCTTTGCGACTTGCTTCCAATTTTTTCTCTAAGGTCGGTCTTATTTTTTCCAGTTTATATAATCTATAGCGAAACTTTAAGAGCCTAATGGGTAATCTGCCTATGGTATCAAATATAAATCTGACAGTGCCCCAGAAAAAGTAGCTGTTCCCTGAAACTGAGCTGGAAAACGTATTAGGAAAGGTGACAAGAGTTCCTGTCTTTAATTAAAACAACAATTTTAAATTATTTATATTCTTCTTCTGGGGAAGCTTCATATCAAAATCTGAGTCGAATTAGCTGTGTCTGCCCAAGTATTTGTTGTTGTTATAAGAAGTTTCCTATTTAAAACCGCCAAAATCGATTCAATAGAAAACTGAGAAAACCTCCTAAATGTTTGAACAACGATTATAACTAAACAGACAATAACAAGTAATGTAATCAAATTTCATTGAATTCAAACAATTATTCTAGACCTTAGAATATGTCCAATATACAGACAGATAGATGAAGCCTAATTAATTTAGATTTGGGTTTGATGCAAGAATATTTATATTTCTTTGGGGTCTTGACAATATACACAAGGTGAAGGGTATAAAAATATTATATTTATTAAACATTTTCACTTAAAATTCATAAAATTGTTAGGGCACCAAGACATATAGTTTACACTGTATGCTGTGTTCTAGAACATACACAGATATATTTCATAACAATATTATAAATTTCAAAAACTTTTATTTTGATTAAATAATTTTAGCTTTAATTAATTGTATTTTTTAGCTTCTATGAAATTTCTGCTTTTTTGTGATCTCCCGGGGAAAAAAATTCACTTTATTAAATTAATAAACTTTATAGCGTTTAATGTCATATAATTTGGTATAACAAAACCTTTTTATTTATATAAACTTTTGATAAGAGAGATTATTAAACGATTAGTGAAGGAATTGAATATTTTTTAAAAATAAATTTAGTTTTTCTGAGTCTTCGCTTATTACGAAGCTATTAAGAACTATGGGAATAATGCAACTTTTAAAACTACTTTATATCTACATAAATATGGGTAAGAAAGTGATTTACTTCTGCTTTATAAAAATATGTTTTTAATTTCATTCATTTTCCCAGTTTATGCCTCCGAAGCTGTTTGCGTTGGAAAACACATTATGCCCATTAATAAAGAGAATTACAAGATAATAAGAAGAAATATTACTTCAATACATCACCGAGGTTTAGGCATGCATCCAGACTCAACACAATTTGAAAACAATGGACAAACTGTTATAATAAAAAATTTCTATAATAAAATCAAACCCACTGTTATGGAGGGTCCTTATCGCAATGATCAATATAGATTTGATTTTATGTATTTTAATTGGTTGCAAAAAAACGTCAGTGCAGTGGATGACGACGAGGTGCCCATGGAATTGCATTTGGTGTTTTTCAATAAAAAATATGGATCATATGAAAATGCCTCTACGAAGAATTTTGGTGTCTCAGTGGTCTATTAGATATACTAAGGTGGGTACAAATAACAATTCTATAAAAATTTTATTGTTATTTCCCATATTTTTATTCGATAGAAAGATTATAAAAAGGATTTGCGAGACGTGGATAAATTCTATGAGTTAATAGAACTTGTTCGGGAACCAAATACTAAACATGAAATTAAATATCCAGAAACATTAATTATGTCATTATATGCAATAATTCGTTATGCCCAGGAATATTATGTCTATCAAGGTGGATTTATAACAACTGAAGAAACTTGTAGTACCGATGTTATTTGGATAGAATTTCCTGTTACCGTGATTATAACATCTTTGGAGGTGTATCTTCATAACGGAATAATAATAATTTTGAATTAAATTTTGATTTATTAATTTCAGCTTAAAATACTTGAAGAACTTCAATCCTTTAATAATACTTCCCTGATGAGTAAATTAATTGAGTACAGACCACCAAATGTTTCAGTTTATCAAAATATTTATGAACTTCAGAAGGATTCTGAAGATATGAAAATACCAAAATTTGAATATTTTAAAGAAACCATAACTGGTGATCATGAAAAGATTGGGAGCAATACAGCTGTAAGAGCTAATGATTATATGATTATTTTATTAATCATAAGTTTTGGTTTAATACTAAACCGATTTTAATAAACAGTTAATATTAAGTCGATTCAGATTTTGATTTGATAAGAAAATCTATAAACTTTTTTATTTGAAATTCCAATGTTTGCAACGTACGGAAACATGGTTTTACACTTATTTTTATGTATACCGATCGAATCAGAATCGCAAGACGAACCCTCTTGAAATTAGTCATCGGTAGATCGGTTTATAAAGCCCAGACTCGGTAACTCGGTAAGTACCGCAATTTGTACCACTATAAGTAGGTAAGTATACCGTTCTATTCGGAATCACTTTCTAAATCGATTCAACCATATCCTTTCGTCCTGCTGGCTGTGACGTTAAGCTTGATATCGAAGAATAGGTCTCAATTTAAAACGTATTTTAGCACACAGTATTATTATATAATATTCTTAAACAAAAGATTTTTTTCAGGACCTTCAATAAATGTGGACTATATAGATCGAAATCCTGAAAATCAAAATTTTGGAATGTTTCTTTAATTTTTTTGGGAATTTCAAGAATTTCTTTCAGAAACTAATTTTTCCAACGTTTTATTATAGAATCATATGATCTACATTTCCATTTGCATTTGGAAGGGAGATGAAGGAAGCCATTTTTTTAATTTGAAGAATCATGTCGAAAATTTTTCTTAATTTTTGGAATCAAGAAAAACAAATTATTCGTGGAAAGATTTAGAATATTTCATGCCTCCAATACAAACTCCATAACACTTATTGCGCTGTCTATTATTATAGTCCATATTGAAACACTTTTACTCCACTATCTAATTGATCTGCTTGTATGACATATAATTAAAAAGTCACTTATTAAAATTGATTTCAAAATAATAATGTAATTATGGTGATATGAATTATTAGATAAGTTTTATACAAGCATTTGGAATCTACGGATATGTAAGATTTGATAGTTGATTTTATTAGGTAAGAAAATTATAATATGCTCTGTCTAATAGTGAATGATTTACGAATTGAAGACTTTCGCATATAAGACAAAAGTTGGTGTCAAATTACCTATTTTCTATCGGACATATATATGGTTCCAAACTATTTTTGTACATTCTTCTGAATTTTTGCACGTTTCAGAAATATTACGTTTGATATTTTAGAGAATAACATGGCCCCAGTCGTCAGTGTGGCAAAAATTCATTAAAATTCATTCGATAAATTTGTATATAGTAGTCCTTATATGAAAGGATGAGAAAAGTACTCAATGCTTACTACAGTGTTGAATAAATAATCTTGCTAATGATCGTTTTCACTGATCTGAAATAAAATGGCGAGGGCACGTGATGGTGCGTTAATCTGGTTGTGATGTGAAATGATCTTTAGTTATAAGACCTTTCACTCTGGCGAGATTTAGAGTCTTATCGACCGTGCGGTAGGGGCACATTTGGAAAATTCCAGTGTGTGACAATTGATATCAGCGGCACTCAATGTTGAAGGCGTATAAGAACTTTAACTTGCGTTATATGTTGTACTAGTTATAGGTCTACGACTATGATTTAAGGTTGTACTAGGTAATCTGTCAAGGCATTCCTCATGGCAATGAAATTGCTGACAATTGCATAGGAACGGTTTAGGTTGGTCCTGGTGACGTGAGAGTGAGTTGCAATGACCACCAATAGCTCTTTCTTTAGTGAGATTAGTAGGAGGCTTCAGACTCGTGTGAATCGGCAAAACACTATGGTAAAAGACTTCATCATTAGCATGGTCGGAGAGGTCTAAATCGGACATATATATAGATAGTTCGAATGCAAAAATTTATTCAAAGTATGTCTGTTTATGCCTCTGATAGTTTATGTATCGGAAAACATAACACAACAATCAATAAAGAAATGTTCACCATTTTGAAAAGAAATATTACATCGTTATATCCACGATGTTTCGGATTTGATCCAGATTCAGCCGCACTGGAAAATAATGGACAAACTATAATAATTAATTATGAATATGCAAATGTTAAAGCATCTATAACGGGTGGTCCTTATAGGTCCGATCGATATATATTTGAATTTATGTATTTTAATTGGTTAAAACAAGATCACATAACAGCTGATGAGTCAACCGTTGAATTACATTTGGTGTTTTATAATAGAAAATACCATCATTTTCACCATCTTGTAGTGCTGATGTGATTTGGTTAGAATTTCCTAAAATGTTATCATTAAAACCAAAGGAGGTAAATGAATAAAAATTGGAGTTATATTCGATTTGTTATAATATCCTATACTGCCATAGGTGTTTGGGGTGTTATGTGTTTGTGCAGAGATTTGTTATGCACAAATAAAAATGATGCTTTCCCCACCTTAAGGCTATACCCATCGACATAGAATCACTTTCGATAAAACGATGTCAGCTGTCTGTCAATGTGACGTTTTATACCCTTGCAGTTTCACAGATATTTCAATAAATATCACAAATGATCTTTAAGTCAAGGACGATGTCTATTGAAATTGGTGATGAACGGTCAAATATTTCGGGTAGCGCACATATAAGGGTTCTATCGGTACTGGTTTGAATATATATATGAGAGCATCAGAACATAATTTAAACAAACACAGATCAAAAAACCAAATTCTACGGACGTCGATCCATAGTTTTCATGCCTTCAAAATAGTGTAGGGTATTATAGGTCGTCTTTTACCGACATTTACACTCTTACTTGTTATAATTAATTCGTTTTTATTTTTTTTAGTTTGGAGTTTTTGAACAACTTTTATCTTTTGATAATGTTTCCTTGACGTGTCAATTTCTGGAGTATTTACCTCCCCCGGGACCAGTTTATGAAAACATTTATGGTTTTGTGAAAGACGCTAATAATTTGGAATTACCTCCTTTTGAAAGTTTTAAAAAAACTTCAGATGATGAAAGTGAAACTAAAAATTTCGCTGTGGGAATTTATGAGAATATATCGATTTTGGTGAAAGTTTGTATAGAGATTTTGTTATATCGTTTTTTGTAATATTAAACAAGAAAATGCATTTTTTTGGGAATAAAATTTGGAGAAGGAAATGTATCTCAAGGTTTCCAAAGTTGATCAACTATAAAAGGATTTTTTCTTTAAATTTTATCTATGATTTGATTGAAAACGCTTAAATTTTGCAGAATATCTTTTATAGTTTTAGAGATATATATATTTTTTTAATTCGGTGCGCTCTATTCGGTTCCAAAAAATCTAAAATATTGTCTGTATTCAGTAAAAAAGTTCTGAATTAATTTTAGAAAAGTGTGTAATATCTATGTGGAATCAATAAACCGTTCAATTTTCAAAAAATTCGTAACACGTCTTAAAAAGTTGGCCAAGCATTCAAAGATCTACCGCCAAGCTGCTTCCAATGGGAGAATTTGTCGTTAATAGAAAATCAGATTCATGTAGAAGGAATGACCCTAATAAGTTTTCTAAAGTTAAAAAAAAAATAGAAAACATCCAGCTGGAAGCAACACGAGTTAAACCTAACGCAGCTTTAAAAACATCCAAAGCTTTAAAAGTCCCAGATAGGAAAAATTGAGTCCAAAACATTAAAAATATAGAAGCCAAAAATAGAGCACAGAAATTCAAGTCAAGTTTAAAAAAAAGAAATATTCTTGCTGCATAATGGAGGACGAAACGTATGTTCTGCCAGATTTTTCGCAACTTCCTGC
The DNA here is from genome assembly GCA_004302925.2 of Cochliomyia hominivorax. Taxonomy (NCBI): domain Eukaryota; kingdom Metazoa; phylum Arthropoda; class Insecta; order Diptera; family Calliphoridae; genus Cochliomyia; species Cochliomyia hominivorax. The sequence continues at coordinate 34,192,219 of PYHX02000413.1, forward strand.
TGTTGATGCTCGGGGGAATGTTGATGAAATGTTAAAGACCAAAAATCAGTAAAAAGCGGCGAAAGAAGCTTATAATTTATAAATTCCGAAATTTACGTCAAGTAATGTTTACAAAAATGCTGCTTCTATTTATAAGTCTTCATAATGTGTCCACTTATTTTTAACTTGACTTGTCATTCTGTCACTTAATCTGTCACTGTTAGTAAGCCAGATATCATCAATGTGGTATTTGTACCAAGAAAAGCAAATCATCCAGAATGCTCAGAGCTAAGGCCAGTGCAGAGAAATTGGGCTCTTTGTTATAGAAAATTGAAGATCACAAAAAAGATGTCCAAACGAGTGGTAGATTTTTAACGGAGACTACTGTTTGAGCAAAGTGACAGAAAACAATATTTTTTTTGTAATAATAATTTCAATCAAATAATTAATGGTTTCGTTTTTATTAACAGATATGTATTTTAAGAATTTTTCGATCTCAGTCCTTACCAAAAGAAACGTATGTGACAAATTTCAGAAAATTATCTTAATATTGCGACCTATGTGATACACTGCTTTTAGGGTGTATCAAAATTTGGCATTAACTATCCGTTAATCAAGATTTTGGTTTGGAGTTGATTTAGTGATGTCCGTCTGTGTGCTCAATGAAATCGATTTAGTACAAAAAAGTTATAGGCCTCTTAAAATTGAAAATTTATGACTTAACGATTGAATAAATTTTCATAAAATATGGTACGAATATATTTCATTTAATTAAAAACTTTCACACTATAAAATTTGTGGATAGGGCGCGGGGGAGTACAATCGCTTTGGCAAACAAAACTTTATATGTTCCATAGAACAGAACTTGTAACAGTAAATTTCATTAAATTTCGTTCTTAGACAGAACTGTCGGATATTGATAATTCAAAATACTTAATGTCGCATTCACTGAATGGAAGGTTTTTTCCCCGTTTTCCATTACACATTACTTATTCTTAAAAAACAAGTCGCTTTAAATTGTAAATTTTCTCTGGACATCGCTGAGTCGAACCCAGAATCATTTGAATCTTCTGTTATTGACACTTTTATATTCTAATTTATAGTCCGAATATCACACTTCGTTGTGATCCCAAAATGTTTTCTATTTAAAACTAATTAAATCGGTTTTCTTTGATACTCCCAAAGTGGAAAGGGGAACAACTTCGTAAACAATTTGTTCGTTGCCAGGTTTCGTTGTAACCAAGTGATAAATAATACAAGACCAGTTTGTGAATAAATTGAAAATGCTTCTTCATAAGTTGTAAACAACTAACGAAGTAAAAATGTCCTTTAATCCGGAAGAATATTTGAAAGATAAATTTGAAAAATTAAATTCCAAAATTAATAAACATGAAATGTTACAGAGTCAAGAATCAAATAATTCAATAAATTTAGAAGAATTAATGATACAGCAAAGGAAAGGTTTGGGTTCTATTAAAGCATCATTGGATGATGTAGAAAATGGTGTAAGTCCATCAAATACCACAAGCAATTTCAAATGAAACACTTTCATCTCTATACAGATTAAGTTAAGTAAACTTACATTAGATGTCAAACCAGATGCTAGAACTCAGTTGAGCAGCGATAAACGTAAGGTTGCAAGTCGTCCAAATCCTTTCATAAAGATTAAATTAACCAAAACTGCCAATATAATATTGTATGAGCAGCGTAGTACCACTGTGCTAAAGGATACCGAGGAAGGTCGTTTGGTGGAGGAAGATAATAAACGTTATGAATATTTAACTCGGGGAGCAGGACGTAAACGTTTATGTTTTTCTATGGAAACACAAACTAATCAAGAACTTACCAAAACCCGAGGTGTCAATACTGATTCTATAGCTCGCATTAATAAAGGTTCCTACGTGTCGAATTTCGAAATGTTTGATACTTATAAAGATTTAGAGAAAACTACCAAAAGCTTGGATGTAAATGGTACCCAAAAGATTGAGGTAACCACTTATAAAGTGGGTGGTGTAGATCAGTTTGTGGATATGAATCAATCGCCAAAATTCAAATTGGCCTTAATGTTAACCATGCGCATATTAGCCGGCAATACTTTCGAAACTGAACAGAGAAGATTTCGTAATATGATTTTACCAGATCCTTTGGCTTTGGAAGTTAAATATTGTTATACCCTTAAACACTTGTGGTCTTATGTAGCTAGTTTCTCTGTCAGTGAGAGTTCTTCGATAGCAGATATGAGTTGGTGTCCCAAAAATGGTGATATATTGGCAGTAGGTTATGGCACCTTCAATACCATGTGTGGCGTGTTACCCAAAACTGGTAGTGTTTATATATGGAACATAAAAAATCCTGTGAATGCAGAAAGAATGTATACATTTCAAGCTCCAGTGGTAACAGTGGAATTTTCACCTTTTACTCCTCAACTCTTGGCTATTGGCCTCTATGATGGCAGTGTCTATGTGTATGATATAAGTAATTTGGAAAATCCGGAAATATGTATTTCACCGCGTTTAAGTACCACAAGTTGTGAGCCCATCACTGCTATTAAATGGATTGCTCATAGTGTTAATGAGACAAAACTACATGATTTAGAACCATTTTTGGCTTTATCACGAGATGGCATTGTTACCCGTTACACTATAGTAAATAGTCCGAAACTATTGGGATTTCAACAAATGAAATTGGATCGCGTTGAGGGTAAAGTTGAAGGTTTAGAGATTGAAGAGAAACTACCATTAATGGAAGCTAATCGTCATCCTCAGGGTATTTTTATATGTTTGGATCCTTTACATAAAGATATCTATTATGTGCTAACCGATGAGGGTTGTATGCACAAGTGTTCGACCAATTATCCTAATCAACATTTGGAAGTATTGCAGCTACATGAGGCCGGTGTTAATTATATGGAATTTTCACCTTGGTCTCCGAAATTGTATTTAACGTGTGGCAATGATTGGTGAGTATAAATGGGTGGAAGTCGTGTTAAGTTGATGTTGATAAATATGGATTTAATTTTCACAAAAACAGTTTTACTTAAAAGGTAAATTTGGTTATGACTTGACCAAATTAAATCAGTTAAGGTTGAAGACAAAGGAAACATTCTCATTATGACTTTGCTTATATGCATAGTTGTGCCTTCTTTTTGCGCTTTAGAAGCCTTAGTGTGGATTTCTTATACAATAATTGATGTTTGGAACTACACATGTACTTTTGTCTTGAAAGGATCATAGTGAAAAGGAGGCGATCACCAAAGTACATATCCGATAACTGTTTATAGTTTTTAACTGTTTGTCTTCAGGTAAAATTTTAACTAATCTACAGGCTGTAGCTTAGGATTTTTCGCAATTTTGCTTGGCCAGTCTTGACCACCTATACCCTGTTTCCATCTTGTTGTTTTATATAAAATAAATTTGTAACTTGAAAACATCTGTATCGCTGATTCATTCATGATCACAAGAGTGTTGTAGGAGACGGAAGACTGCCCAATCAATTTTTATCCACACATCCTTTGCTTTTTATTTGTTCCTCGTAAGTCCTATAACATTCCTATCAATGGCCGTCTGTTGATGATTCATTAGCCTTCTAGAAAGGCATGGAACGGTTTCGCTTGAACGCAATTTGTAACGAACGGTCAGCCGGCAGTCTAAATATTTGGCTGGGTGTCTGACAACTTAAAGATGTAAATAATTTCACTTGACCAGCCTTGGCCACATATGCCTTTCTTCCATCTTATTGTTATCTCTAAAATCCCAAATTCATTTCTTTTAGGTGTATACGTATTTGGCTTCTTGGCATACAAAAACCATTGATCACTCTAAATTATCACATGAGTCCAGTACATGCAGCCAGTTGGAGTACTACACATTCAACCATAATTACAGCTCTACATAGAAACTCTTTTGATGTTTGGGACTTGAAAAGAAGCATATTGAAACCGGCTTCTAGTACAAAAATAACAACAAACTCTTATTACACAACATTTAAGTAAGTTTTACCCATAGTGCAAAATTTAAAACAAAGTAATATATTAATTATTACAGACTCTCACTTTGCGGTCGTTCTGTGGCAGTGGGTAACAATGAAGGTATTGTAGAAATGTTGGCCTTTGAGGATATGCCCTTTTCACCACATTTTCAATATGATCATTTGGAAAAGACTTTATATAAAATTTTGGCAAATGAAATAGAACTCTTAAGGGATGTTAAAAGTTTGGGTTACTTTGGTTATTGAAAAATATCGAAAACATAAAATATTCCAAAAAATCTTCATTTTTTGATCGCTCTTTTATGGGAAATAAAATAAAAAGGATTTTTTTTTTTTTTTGTTGCTTTTATTATTATTTACACGGACACTTGATGATAACAAAATCTAAAAGAAGAAAAAGAAAATCGTAAAAACCCAGACACCCACCCCTTAAATTCAGCATCTTTGCCGGCTGTTTTTGTCAGGCACACTTTGGTCTTTGGTCTGTTTCCACCTCATAAATACTCCGCAGAATGGTAGAAAAAAAATATCAAATTTCACTCATTCACTCATATAAACGAATTTTATTCTTTTCTATTCAGTATTTTTTTCATCTGTGACCGTGTGTGGAGTAAAAGCTATGAAACATGCGCTCAAATATGGAACCACAAGAAAAAAATTATAAAGAAAATATAAAAATAATACTCAATTATATATTTGAAGAGAAAATAAATAAAATAAAGAATAAAGGAAAAAATTCTGCTCCCTTTTTATTAAATACGAGCATGAAAAAATACATAAAATTTTAAGGAACAAAAAAAAATTGAAAAGCGCGTGCTGTTTTTGCCTCTAGTTGATAAACATATTTATTTGTACCGAATGCAGTGGAGAGGGGAGCGTGACAATGTTTTTGTTTGTTTTGAGAGTCACTTTTGTATTTTTTACACAATTTCAGATATTCGGTGAAAAGTTTCTGGAAGTCCAGAACATTGAACCTGAAACTTCCATGTGTTGTATTAATAAAATTATCCTCTTTTGATCGTCCTCCCTATTAAATGCCCTTTAAGCCTTCTGAGCTTCATTTACTTCATACACACATCTTCTAGAAAAGTTTTTACTAAAAAATCTCCAGTGGAGATAACATCTGATGACTTTGACATTTGGTAGTAAATTAATCCTCATCACTACATTCTAGCTTATCGATGGGTGCCTGAAGATCTACTTTTTGCGGTAGTTCAGTTATATGAGGTTTAATGTTCCCTTCTGCACAGTTTCTCATATGAAAAATGTAATGGATAAAAACCTGTGGAGAGTTTCCTTTGGCAAAGTGTTTCATATTAATCGTTTCACTAATTCTTAATGGTGTAAGCAAAGTAAGCGATTAATTAGCCTCAGTATAGCTTCATTTGAAGAAATAGGAACCTATACAGGGATCCAAATAGGAATATGTCCATATTTAACCACTACTGTTATATTAAGGAGAAATGTAATACCAGAAAAGATTCTAAAAATCGTCAAAACATTGAGTTCTGATGCCAAAACTCTCAGTACTTTCAACCTCAACTATTCACCTTCGAGTTGGAATTTACTTACATTTTCAACGGGAATATAACACCACCATAGAAAGTATTTTTTAAAAGGTAGGAGAAGAGTACGTTTAGCTTAGTGTTCGGACTATTTGGTACGAAATATTTCCTAACTGCAACGCTGCTAAAAATGAAGGGGCCAAACACAGAACACGGATATTGATTTAAACTTTTCTAAAAATATTCTTGCTGCACAATGGATGACGTAACGTTACTGAAAGGGTTTCCGAAAAAGGTTCAAAATTTCATCACTTGTGATTAAAATTATTAAAATATTTTTTTTTAATAAATTGTAATTACTTACATAACTTATAGAAAACAAATAAAATATGTATACTTTATGAGGTCTTAGATGATTCCTTCTTGGTGTTTCGCATGGATCGGTCATAATTTTAGAAAGCATACTGATTGTAAGAAAAGAGTGACATTTGTGTGTAATCCTAACGGCTCTAGAAGCCATGACTTTTGGCTAAAAAGTGATTGAAATATGAACACACTTGCTCATCACAAACATATGTATTTGTTTATGTGTTCGAATATATGCTTGTATGTGTTTCTATAAATTATGATGTTTGCCTTTGTCATTGCGATTGATAAAATTCAACATCATTATTAATATAATATTACAACACACACTCATACTCTCAATTATTTTCATATACATACAAACATACATACACACTCTCATGTAGTCGCGCAAAAAACAAAAAAACACAATCATTTACATTTCAAAAAGGAAAAAATCAGGAAAACATACAAATATACACTTGCAGATTCTGTGGGAAAATTGAGAGAATATATTCATATACAAATGTATATACACACATACATATAAAAAAAAATTATATTGCAGGGAGGCAGAATGAATTTAATACAAATTAAAATCTCCATAAAATTTTATTGCGATTCATATTTTATTTTATATATAAATTTACCTATACACACATACATATACATATATATGAAGCCGGTATTATAGAGAAAATTTTCAAATACAAATACATTAACACTAGTAATAATAATTTGTATGTATACCAAATAGAAACAATGAATCATTAACTTTAAATTAGTTTTTGTTTTATATTTTTTTAAATACATTTAGTAATAAAATAATAAAATAATAATAAATAACAACAATATGAAATACATAAACATAACACCAACAACTAACCCCTTCCTCTCTTCCATTCCCTTACTTTTCCACTTTTCCTAATCATCTAAAAATGTTTTTATGTTAAAAACCAACTGACCTAAATTTTGCTTTAAAATGAACGCAATAAGAGCGTAATAGCGAATAAATAATAAAAAAAATAAAATTAGAAATTTTGTTAATTTTTTTTTGAATCTTTTGAGGGTTATAATTTTAATCGTTGGGGATTTTTTTCTATTTCCTTATGTTTTAGGCATTTGGCGGAAATAACTTTATGTTTTGTAACATTTGTAAAATATACGCATTTAAATTTCTTTTTAACATGAAATATTTAAATGTTTTTATATCCTTCACCACCACAACTGGTGAAGGGGGTATATTAACTTTGTCACTCCGTGTGTAACGCTAAGAAGGCATTATCTCAGACCCCATAATGTATGTATATTCTTACATCAAATCAAAATCTGAGTCGATTTAGCTATGTCCATCTGTATGTCTGTTGTTACCACGTTCACATCCACAATAATTGACAGAGCTTAATGAAATTTACCCTGATTATTTCTCATTGTCCTGAAAAGTTTCCTATATAATATCCGAAGCAACTTCAAAGTTCAAGTGAATTACTTTCGTAAAATTGTCTATTTTAAATCGAAAAATTAGAATGAAATTTTGTTTAATTAATATTAAGTTATATGTACTTCATTGACCATCCAAAAAATATCAAAATCGGTTCAGTAGAAAAAAATTATAGCCAGAAGTATAACTTATTTTATGACTCATTAGTGTTCTTGTGCTAAATGTATTTGAGAATATCTTTTCTATATTGTAAATGCCTGTGATTGTGTGTATGTGTGTACGAAAAATAATGTATATATTTCACACATATTTGTGGTGTAGGGTACCCTCCACCACCACAAGTAGTGATGAGGGTATTTTAACTTTGTCATTCCGCGTGTTACATCGAGAAGGTGTTATCTCAGACCTCATAAAGCATTTATATTCCTACATCAAATCAAAATCAGTGTCCATCTCATGCATAGAATAATTGTTCGCATTCGGCTACATTATTTGTTATTGTCATAAGCAGTTTTCTATTTGTAACTATATATCGGGTCATCAACACAATAGTTATACAGCGATATCTGAGACCACTTCAAAATTCCGAAAAAGAACTTCTGCAAATTTTCAACAAAACATAAACGCATTTAAACAAAAATGTAACTGTAATATGCAGTTGTATGTTCTTCATCATCGTGCAAAAAATCATCAAAATCGGATCAATAGAATATATGCAAAATTTTGATAGACCCTAAAAGCTTTTGTCTGGTATGGGTCGTAAATTTTAGGACAATTTACTGAATTTTTTCATATACATTTATTTTAAATCAAAAATAAACAAGATTATACTGGGGTAATTTTTTTGACATAGATCTCATATAACGCTACTTCCAGGAAAACGGTTATTCGGCCATATTGGATGTTACTCCTTTTTAGTCACACTTCCCGAAATAAAATATGAACCAAATCCATTGTAATTCAGACAAATAGAAAATTGTCTTAATATAGTGGTGGAGGGTATTGAAGATTCACCATTGCCGAATATAACATTCTTATTTGTTTTTTGTTTTTGTTGTTTTTTATAGTTAGATTTTAGATTCCTTGATTGGACTCTTAATTACAATAAATAAAAATTTAAAACCCCTAAACTACTAGAACCAGTAGATATTTTATATAAAAACAAGTTTGTATGCAATATTCGCTGTGCGGACACCAAAATAGCTTCCACTACTTATATTAAGCAAACATTCGCATGATCTGCATCAGAACTTATTTATTGTTCATCAGTCTAAACATTGATTCTGAAAAAGGGCATCTAGAAAAACAACAGTAATTATGGTATTATAATAGAAAGCACTTTCAACGCATCCTGTAGAAAAGTAGCTCAGTACTCGCACTATTAAGTATGAAAAGTAAAGCTAATGCAAGTTTAAAAACATAAAAGGCTCAGAAAGTGCCAGAGAGGAATGCTGCTAAAAATGTAGAGTCCAAAAACTGAGCCCGGAAAAGTCGAGTTTTCTGATAAAATATTCTTGCTGCATAATTGATGACGAAACGTATGCTCTGGCAAATATTTCGCAACTTTCTGGTTAAAAATTTATCACGAGCGATTAAACCTTTAAAAAAATAGACAAAATATGAGACGAATAAGATCAGGGGAAGTTGTAGCCCTCATACAAAGTACATATTGATTATCGAATATTTGAAGAACTATAATAGCGAAAATTTCGAATATGTTCACAATGACTATATCAAGTAGCAACAGTTTTACTGGACAGAATGAAGGTCGAACAGGATCATGGGGAGTGGTGTCCCCCATACAAAAAAATGTTGATTATTGAATATCTAAAGAACTATAACAGAAAAAGTTTTCAAATTTAACCCCAATCAAGATTTAGTTTTACTGATCAAAATAAAGGACGGGTAGGATCAAGAGGAAAGGTACTCCCACACAAAGCAAATATTAATAATCGAATATCTAAGGAAATCTAAAAGCATGAGTATACAAATTGATTATAATTACTTGTCCAAGGACCTTTTTTACTGACCAAAATATAGGAGGGATAGGTGGACGGCTAAGCGTACCGATTTTTTATTTTTCAATACCCGAGTTGATCATTTTGAAGGGATCCATTACCCATCCCTAGTACCCACTTAGAACTTGTGCTCTTGTAAATCAACTGGAAGACCATTCAAAAATGTTCATATGAAATTTCATTAAAAAATCTTTAGTAAGTTCAAAAGTTAAAAAGTATTTCCAAAAAAGCGTTATGGGCTACTGCGTTATATGATTCTGGTTATAACGAAATTGAAATATATTTATATATATATATATTCCAATGTGATCAGAGTTCAATGAAATTTTACATAGCAGTAGAAAAGCTGTATTTTAGGTTTTGGGGTGGGTCCCAAAATCACTTTTTTATTTTATTACCGATCTCTGCAATTTTCTAAAATTCACAATCCAGAATTAAGATCCTTTATAAATATAATATGTACATATATATTTCGATACACAAATTTTAAATATTTTATTATTTAAAATATGCAAAATCAATAAAATTATAAAACTGCTTCCGGTTTTTAATTAAATGGAAAAATATGCCTCCACATTATTCTCCACTTTTTGTTGTGAGAGATGACAAAGAAACGGAGGTGGGGGTGAAACATGAAACAAGTTTCGCTAATTTTGTGGTACAATTTTTGTTTCGTACATTCTTATTGTTGTTATTGTTATAAAACGAAAAATCACAACTTTTAGAGATTTCCTCCTTTTCATAAATATTATGGTCCTTGTAACACTCTCACATATACACAAACACATATTTACTTATACTAATGCATGAATAGTTATGAGAGTAAGAAAGAAAAAATATGTAGTTAATACATATGTAGTTAATACAAAAACAACAACAACAACAACAATAAGAGAGAAACTAAAGGAAATAAAAAGAATTACAAAAGAAAGTAAATAAATAAATGAATAAAGGAATCAAGGAATAAGTATGGCCTAGAACAAAATATTTTGTTTGTTTTTATTTTGAAGTAAAGGAGTGAGATAGAAAAGAGTTTAATACATGATGTATAGAAGATTTGGGTGGATCTTATATGAATTTGTCTAAAAATTGAAGTTCATACTTATAACGAAATCTTATCTGCTAAAAAAATGGGGCGCATGATATTGGGAGTGTTAAGAATTTTTGAAGCGATTTGTTCATTCATTATGGTAAGACAACAAATTTTAATTTTAATTAAGATATCTGTCTAATATCAGGAAATATGGACCATGTGATTCAAAGTAAATTGTGGAAGAAATTTTTTGATATATTAAAAGGATTTTTTTTTTAATTCCCAAAAATCCGAAGAAAAATGTCATAACGGCTTTTTTGGTCTTTGGTTTGCTTATATTTATCTTAATTTGCCCAAATTTTATTAAAATACTAAGCCATTTGAAAGATTTAAGCCTTGCTTAATAATATTTGGAAGGGGGTTATATGAGATCTGCACCGTTTTTCCTATAATTTTACACATCGTTTTATAATATCATGGGATTCATTTTTGTTTAATTAATTAAAAATCGCTTTATATTGAGGATTTCCTGATCTAAAAACTGCCTACCGGGAAGACATTTGTAAGGCTTCGTTTTTGTACAATAGTAAGAATATGAACCAAATTTTACTAAAATATTCCATGAATTATAACCTGTAGAGTGTTCACAACATTTACATGACCAGCCGGACTGACTGACAGACGAAAGGATACTTAAAAGAGAGTGTAGCATCATTTTTTCTGCATTTTCAAAACATCAGCACAAACATATAATACTTCAACACCTTTGGTGGTGTAGGGTATAAAAGCGTTTCGGGACCACTGCAGGAAAGAGAATTAAGATAAGTAAGCAGATATAGAATTTATTGGTGATCATAGGCTCAATATTTCAGTTAACTCTCAGAAATCAGATCTAATTTAAGTGAGATTTCTTCTTTTTTTGGTGAACTTTTGAACGATACTTCAGACGTTATACTGAGTAAAACTGAGATTTAGACAGAAAAAAGGTCCATAAATCCATTCATTATGTTAAAATTAAAATAATTTCCGAAATTATTAAATTTCCTATAAGTTAAGTTTCTTTGCGTTCTCACTCCTTATCTACAAGTAAGAGAAAGAGAGAGAGTTTGTTTGAGAGATATTTTTGTGGGTGTAGAAAAGTGTGGGTGAGTGTGTTTGGTGGTGGAAAATTTTGTTACTGTGAGTTAATTTTTTCTGCTGCTGCTGTTGTTGTTGTTTTTATGATGTTAAATACTCAGACAGTGAGGACAACAACAGAAAAGCAACAAAAACAAAAAAACTACGTTATATGTTCCTCTAAAGAATGTGTGGGTGTGTAAGGGCCCAAATAACAGTAACAAAACAAAAGCAAAAAAATATAGTAACAACAACAATAAAGTAAAAAGTAAGAAAAAAAGAGATGAATGAGTGTGTGCAGTTGGAAAATGTTGGTTGGTTTTATATGTGTGTGAGTGTAGGATTTGTGCTCTCGCATCCTTTTTAGCAAAATAACCGTTTATGGCTTAAAAAAGACTCAAGGCGGAAAATTCAAATCAGTCTGCAGAAAACGCGTACGTGAACAAGAAGTAGCCGGTCGTGGCTACACTTTCGGTGTGTAATATTTTGTCGGTATGATAAACAAGTGATACACCCTGTAAAAGTTCTGTAAGTTAAAAGTTTTCATACCAGAAAAAAAGAAAACAAACCTAAGAAAAATCAAATGAAAATAAAAAAGGAAGAAAAAATCAAAAAAAGAGGGAATATAAAACTGCCAAAAAATAAAAAAGAGATTATAAAAAATTATTAAAAAAAAGAAAAACAAATTTTGAAAAAGCTTTAGAGCTTAAAATTAAAAATATAAAAATTGTTGGGTGAAATCAATTTAAGAAAACACAAAAGATTTTTTATTTAAAAAATTAAAAAAATAAATAAAATTAAATTTAAAATAACAACATATGGACCATTTTATAATTTTAAGGATATTTCATACAAAACAGAATTTACACATACATATTTAAGATGTATAAGTAAATGTGTTTGTTTATTTAACTTTACAGATGTATGTATGTGTGTATAAGTATACGTGTGTGTGTGCTTTTTTTGATATATATAAGGATAAGTCATAGAGTGAGCAAGAGAGTGTTAATAAGAAAAAAGTAAGAATGTGTATGTAAATACTACAAATACATATAAACAACCAAAAACAAAAACAACTATAAAAAAAATTCACAAATGTGAATGACATTTATGTCTCTACCACTAATACATACACACTCATTAATAAAATTTAAATTTAAAAAGGAAAAACTTAAAAAACATATAATGCCAAAACACAAAAATGACTCAAATTTATGAAGAAAAACTTTATAATAAAAAATAGATTTCTTGATAATAAAAATAATTAAAAAAATTTAAAAAGAAAGGGGAAAAGGAAGTAAAAGTAAACTTTTTTGTGGTAAAATTTTTATTTTGGAAAATAAAACACACGCCTTTTATGCGAAATCAAGGCGAAATAGTTAAAATTGTTTTTAACTGAAAAAACTTAAGCAAAATTTTACATTAAATCTAAAAAAATAAAAGAAAAATAATAAAAATTATGTTAATTTATAGTAACAAGTGTAAAAAAGTCATGTCACCATTATTAACAAAATTATTGCCACCAAGTGGTTTAATCTATCAACTTCTGCTACAACAATTAAGAAACTCTTTTGATATACATTTACAGTTAAATTATAAAAGGACTAATATGCCTAAAGACATTGTGAGTCCCTCCATAATATCTATTCTAACTCCAAATAATAACATCCTTTATAAAAATATTAACAAAAAAAGAAATAATATTTTATTATATACAACCACTCCACTTAACTATTTCCCCCCTTTCCTACTAAAAAAATTGATTTGAAAAAGACTAAAATTATAAAAAAATGAACCTTTAAAATTTTGAAAAAAATTGGCTTAAAAGAATTAAAATAATCCTTTTTATATACGATTAATTAATAAAAACTTGCTTGTTATATATTTAAGGCTGTAAATATATTTATATATACATAATATGCATTTTATCATCTAAAAACAAATATATAACTTATTGATTTCCTATAATAATTTAAAATATTTCATGAAAAAATTATTTTAATATTTTTATATCATATGTTTACCATCTTTAATAAACGCCTTAATATAGGCAATATTTTTATTAATATTACTTAATATATATTTTTTAAAATATATAAATTATAATGATTTATGATTATTTTTTTGAATATGTGTGATTAAAAATATGTATATATACATACATTATCAGATATGTTTATATAATTTATTGCAAAATAATATTGCCTACTTTTGGTGTTCTTAAAAGCAACTAAATGTAGGTTGTATTTATAAATATAAATAGTTTTTCCCACCGCCGCTTAATAACTATTTCTAAGATTATATATTAAATTTTAACAATAGTTGTGCGTACACCACTTGTTGATAATCGTAGGACAAAAATAATAATATTTTCTTCCTCAAACTCCAAGTGATGAAGATGGTATACCTTGTCATTTCGTATGTAACGTTAAGAAGACCATAATGTATATATATCTGAGACGATTTAACTATGTACGTCTGTCTGTTTTTAACAAATCTGAGTATTTTTATTTTGTCCTAAAAAGTTTCCTCTTTAAAACCAGCAAAATCGTTTCAATATATTAAAAGTTCAATTCAAGAATTTAAAATCATAGAAAAGTCTTAATGAGTTTAAAATTGCGGCGGATTCTTAGAGTTCTAAAAATGACAACCTCGAGTGTTTAAAAAATTAATAACGACGGAAATTCAATTCGAAATCGGTTTATAGGTCATGGACTACATTTTTTAAAATGTTTACCGAATATAGTTTACCGAATTTTCCATGAAATTGGAGGTGGTACAGTGTGTCATAAAAAATTAAACATTGTGCACAGATTTATAAGTTGTAATAGACCATCTATATAATACCCTACATGATTAAAGCAGAAATGTTATGAAATAATTCAGATTGAAAATACTTATTGAAAATATTTTTATGTTTTTCACATTTTATATATAATTTTTGTGGAAGTTTTCTGAAATACTGGACCAATCATAAATAATTCCAATAAACTAAGTATTTAGACCCAGAAAAATCATCTGTATCAAATTTTATTGAGATATTTCTTAAATTGCGATATGTAGAATGTTAACAACGTTACATTGACAGCCTGCCGGTCAGGCGGACGGATTCGCTGTGAACACTCTTCAGACATCTTGACGAAATTTTAGCACACATTATTATAGGCCAAAGTAAAAGCCATGCTAGGTTCACCCGAAATGGATAGTAAAAACTATGAAGATATTTTAATTAAGTTTTAAGAAGCTGAACTTAAAAAATTTAAATTTTTAAATAAATTTTAATTAGTTTAATTAAAAGTTTGCAATATTGATTTTTTCGACTACTCGATATAACAACTTAAAGTTACGTCCGTTAAGAAAATGTTTTATATTTAATTAAATTATTTAAATAAAATATTATTCATATTATTTAAACAGCCAGATTAAAAAAATTATCATAATTTATTAATTTTTTTACTCTTTTATCTCTGGACTTTCATTTCACATGTTACTAATTACTCAAATATCATCCATTATATCCATTCTTTTTAATCAGTTTTATTAATGTATAAATAATTTTTTATTTGTTGTGTTTGCATTTTATACATTTATAATTTTATTGATTAATTTTTTGTTTGTCATTATTATAAATTTATTAAATTGAACACTGAAGAGAAAAACTGTACCCAAAAGCGTCAGACATAACTTGACGAAATTTTAGCACACATTATTATAGGCCAAAGTAAATGCCATGCTAGGTTCACCCGAAATGGACTTAAAAATTTAAATGGCTTAAATAAAATTTTAATTAGTTTAATTAAAAGTTTTGCAATATGATTTTTTCGACTACTCATATAACAACTTAAAGTTACGTCCTTTAGAAATGTTTATATTAATAAAATTAGTAAATAAAATATTATTCATATTATTTAACATTATTCCATTATTTAAAAAAAATTATTCTAATGATTAATGTTTTACTCTTTTATCTTCTGGCTTTCATTTCACATGTTACTAATTTACTCAAATATCATCCATTATATACACTTTTTAATCAGTTTTTATTAATGTATAAATAATTTTTGATTTGTTGTTTTGCTTGTTGTTGTTTGCATTTTATACATCAATTTATAATTTTATGATTAATTTTTGTTTGTCATTATTATTAAATTTATTAAATGGAACACAAAAAAGATGAAGAGAAAAACTGTACCAAAAGCGTCATTTAAATAGTTATAAATAAATACAACATTTATAATAAAAAACAACAACAACAAAAAATAATAAAATAAAGGATAACAAAAATAAAAATACAGACAAAAAGAATATGTGTAAATTTTACACCTCCCCCACCCTGCAGACGAGGTCCCCCTCAAAAGGTTCCATATTACTGCTTATTATTGTTAATATTTTTTATTATTTAATTTTACAATATTTCTAAAATAATAAAAATAGGAAAAAAGAAAAAAACTTTCAATATGGCTGGCAGTTGTTAAAAGCTCACAAGAATACAAATACATATAAACAAATGATAAATACATTTGTGATTATCAAAAGAAATAAAAAAAAGAAGTTAAAATGGCTATAAAATACCCTATACCGAATTGTTGGTTAAAAATGACTGCTACTCAAAATTTGTGAACGGCCCTCGCATAATTTGCTTTTCTTGTTTATGCTTAAGTGTGCAATAGATTATTATGAAACATTTATGTGAAATTTATGCGTTAAAGGATGAAAGACTTTATGGGAGTTAGAAATATGTTATTGGATCCTCGTATAATTTCGCACAAGGATTTTTTATATTTATAATTATCTTAATTTGAGCAAACATTGAGGTTTATGAGTTTAAAATTGATATTTGGAATGGGGGTTGTAAGAGACCTATAAGAAATAATGGACCGATCTTCGTATAATTTGACACATCCTTTTAGAATATCATGAGACACCACTGCAAATGGTGAAGAGAGTATATTAACTTTGTCATTCCATATGTAACGCTTAAAAGTAATTATATTAAAACCCATAATGTATATATATTCATGCATCAAATAAAAATCTGAGTTGATTTTGCTCTGTCCGTCTGTCTGTTATTAGCACGATAAAATCCACAATAATTGTCAAAGCTTATAAAAATTTGTCATGAAATAATGGATCAATCATAACTAATTTTAATAGTCATCGTTATTGGGTCAAAATAATACTGCATGACAAATTTCATTAAGATACCTCCAAACTGCGACCTGTACTATGTGAATAAGCTTTTTATGGACAACCAGCTAGAGGAACGGACAGACATGGTTAAATCGACTCAGTGGAGGTAGCACTATTTCTTCTGCCTGTTACAAACACCTGCACAAATGTATAATACCACAACCACATACGGTGGTGTAGGGTATAAAAATAAAAAAATTACTTTTTTTGCGATAAATGTAACTTTTTTTCATTTTACTCTGGCCTCGATAATATTTCACATAATGTATTGCACACGTATTCAAAAAAAAAAAAGGAATAAAAATATAAAAAAAAACTCAAAAAATTATATGGAAAAATAAAATGGGTGAAGGGTGGGTTTTTTTTGGAGTAGAAAGACTTTTGGAAATGTTTAACTGGTTGCTTGGTGGGTTGTTGTTTGGGTTGTTGTATGTTGGAGTCTATAAAATTTATGATATAAATTCTATATTGTTTGAGTTGTTGCTGCTGCTGTTGTTGTTCTTCTTGTTGTTGTTTTTGTTATGAGTTATTTGCTAAAGATTAAAACAATTTATAATAATGTTCAGCAATGAAAATATAAATTTTTTCCCTTAAACTCTCTCCACCTCCCCCTTCCACCATTCTTTTCCTCTCTCATCAACACTTACTTTACTTTTTACTTCATATACACACATGCATATATATACACACATCTATACGTATGTAAACTTTATTTGTTTAATAGAGTGTGTGTGTATGTGTTTGATTTTAAGTGTAAAAAGGAAATAAAGTTTTTTTGGGGCTAAAAATATTTATTTTTATATAAAAATCAATAAATTTTATACGGTTTTATTTATTATATTTTTTGTTTGTTTATTTTATTTTCATTTTTCACAACTATTGCAGACTGACGTATTTTTCAGCTAAATATTAAAAATTTGTAAAGCTTAAAGCTTTAAATATTTAAAATTATTATTTGCTCATTTATGCTAAACTTTAATAAATGTCAAAAATCCTATAGATCATTTGAAACAGAAAATTAGAAATTCTGCTTAAACAAAAAGCTTAGAAAATATAAAAGCTTTTTCATGTCAATCAGTAAAGTTTTATGAAAAGGCCTCTTAAAATTCCCCAAAACAATAAAAGCTTTTAAGTTATAACAGAGAATAAAAGAAAATATAAAAGCTTTTCTTATAGTTATACTCGTTCAAAGTCCAAAGTTTTACCTATTAGAACTCTATAAATGAAAAATAACCAATGCTTTGAAAGCTTTAAAGTACAAAGTTTTTTTTAATGATATTAATTCGTATTACAAAAATCTTGGAATTAATTAAAGCTCTCATGAAAGATAAAATTATTAAATCTTTTTTTAAAATTTTATCATTTCAAAGATCAAAAAAATTAAAGCCAAAAATTATTTCTTAAAGCTTTACAATATAAAAGTTTTTTTAATTGATTTTAAATCGGATTTCTGGATTTCAAAAATCCTAGAAATAGTAAAAGCTTTCGTGAGAATTATAAATATGTAGTTTCAAGATCAGAAAATTAAAGCAAGAGAATTATATATTAAATATAAAAGCTTTTTCTATTAATTAATTAGGATTAAAGGAAAAACTTAAAAATCCTTAAAACAATAGAAGCTTCAGTAAGAACCACAACTAAAGGCAAATGATTAAATCTTTTGTTTAAATAAGATCAGAAAATTAAAGCACGAAAATAAAACAAAAAGCTTGGGAAAAGCTTTTCTGAACACATACTGCAGAACATATCGATTTCATTATAAATTCTAAAAATGTAAAAACTTTTTTAATAGAAATATGATGGAATATGTTCTGACTGTTCTAAAATATTTCTCCTCATTAACAAGATCATAAAATATAAAACATTTTTAAAATATAACAGAAATCTTAAAATGAAAAATCAGTTTACTTAAAGCTTTGAAAGGTTAAAGTTTCGTGCCCATGAGATTCTGGTTGTTTATGATAACGTTTTGAACCCTCTACAAGACAGAATTTTAGAGAAATCTCGATGTTTTTGTAAGAAACTTAAATCTATTGCAATGAGTGACTATTATAGAAATGGTAATGATATGTTTTGGCATTTATGTCATTATTTCTATTGAAGTATATTTCTGATTCGTTACAACTGAATATGTTTTTTTTTTTGTTTCTTTTTTTACACACTTTTTCGTACTCAGTTAACAAGTGTTTTTTGTTGTTTGTCAAGTATTTTTTATAAATTTTAAACAAATAGCAGGTCCTTTGCTACAGGATATTTGTGTAATGTGTGCACGATGGGGCACATAGTTAAGAGCAATTTAATACCTTTAGAATGAGTACAAGTACTTAATGCATTACAAGTATTTTAAGTAAATCGATGAAATATAAATTAATGAAAATATGTGAATCAACTCTTTGGTCCTTGTATATAAATTATATCATAGACAGGGACAGAAAAATATTTCGAATGATATACCAGAGAATACACTGAGGACAATAGCGAATTCAGTTTTTTATATCGGATCAGATTTCTGCAACATTATTTGTTTGAATAATTTAGGATAATGAGATAAAAAAATCATTTTAAAAATGTTCTTCTTAAATATTCTTTAATATATTTTCCATATAGTTCAACTCATTTCGGTGCAAAGGAATGATTCCGTTGTGTTATCTGTATACGTCTTCAAATCTTACTTTTAGATTTTGAATCACGCTTGAGGTAAACCAATCAGACACAATAACGAAGATTTAATTAAGATGGAGATTGAGAATACCTGAACCATCGAGCGACCTAAAATAAAGTCACAACACTTTGATCGAGTAGGGTTGCGGTTTGTCCGATTTAGAGCAGACTCGCCATAAACGAGAGTTGAGCCTATTACAGCCGGATTAAAAGAGTGACCTTTTTTGACATGAATTGAACACCTGATAAAAATCATAACGCTGCCAGATTATTGGTACAAATTTAAATGTTCCCATCGAATAATCTATAATATCAAAGCCATCTAGCATCTATTCCAAATTCCGGGATACTACAGTTATTTGTCACTTTGAGGGAAGCAAAATCCCCAAGAGCAGTAATATAGAAAGCGCAACACTCGTAATTTCGGTATTTGGAATCATATCTTTAAAACTTTAAAGTCGCTTTAAAAGAAATTTTGATTCGATTTGTAGTAAGTAAAAATGCAGTTTATGTCTATGAAGTCTCATTTTTCAATTTGGACTCAGAATCACTTTCTGAGTCGATTAAAGCATGCCCGTCTGTCCATCCGTCCGTCCGGCTGGATGTCCGTGTAAAATTTGTTCACAAAGAACAGGTCGCAGTTTTGAAGATATCTTAATGAAATTTGGCACGTGGTATTACTTTGGCCCAAGGACGATGCCCCATACAAATGTCCCCCCTAAACGGCTTGACCGACTATAACTTTTTTACTTGTTTAGTATAAGACTGTAATATAGTCATCACTGTAATTTGACTATATGTTCCGATATATCTAATTCATTTGTATATATTGCTTTATTAAAATCTGCGCAAATTATATATTTATCATAAATCACCCCCAAATTTTAATCTAATTTCTTTTTCTTACTTTGACAAAAACGAAAAAGAAACTCTAAATCATAATTATATACTCACACTTATACAAGTAAAACAAAATCTAGAAAAAAAGTAAGAAATAGCAAAATTTTTTCTATAAATTTTTTTAATTAAAACACACACACAAGTGTAAATGACTGATATGAAAAATGCCCTTAAAATCATACCACTAACACAATATTACAGATAAAGAAACTAAGTAACAACACTAACAAACTTACACATACAACAAACACATGTACATACAAACAAACAAACACACACATACTGACTCACACAAAAACACATTAACAACACACTATTTAACTGCCTTCCACCTCCTCAGATGTAAAGATTTTTAGTAATTATCATCACTTTGCAGAATTTTTATCTTTTGCTGGCTGCGCTATAAATTTTTGTTTCTTTCGATTTTTTTTTGTAATTCAAAACTTTTTCGTTTTCCCCCCTTAAAGGACCAGAAAAAAATTTTTGAGAGAAAAAGTTAACAAAATTCAAGAAAAAAAATTTATAAATATTTTCTTATGTAGTTGTATGGGTTCATGTGTGTGTGTGCAAATATCCTTACAACCCCTTAGAATTTAGTAATTTTTTTTTGTTGTAAACATTTCTTTAGATTTTACTTGCAACACCCTTCCACCCACAATGAAATGAAGAAGATGGTGAAATTTATTATAAAAACAAAAAATTATCAAAACGAAAAAATAAAAGAGAAAAAAAATCACAAAAACTTCCTAAAAATTCTTGAAATTTCTCTGTTGGGAGATAAGAAATGAAAACAAAAACACCAACAAATCTAAGTAAACAAAAATTGAGAAAAAATCCTCCTCCCTTCCACCTCAAAAATGGAAGAAAAATTTTAACATTTGTTAACTTTACTTTGGCAACATTTCATCTTGTGCATTGAAGAGCTACAGCCGGACACCCAACCACCTCCATCAATTTTAGTTTCAATTTTTTTAGATTTGAACTAACAAAAACTATAAAGCCAACTGCTTTATGCCCCCAACATTTGCCCCCATTTTTCTGTATACCATATAGTTTTTAGCGTAAATTGTGACTTTATAAAAATCACCAAAATTATTTTCACATTTTTTTCTCCATTCTTGACACTCGAAATAAAATTTTGTGTATTAAATATGAGTTTTTGTTTATAAATATCCTGCAGTTTTGAATAAAATCGCATTTAATTCTTGTATAAAATAAAAAGAAAATTAATTTAATTAAAAAGATCTTTAACATGTTGTTACTTTTGCTAAACACTGTAGATAAAATTTCAAAATACGAACCACAAAATATATAATAGTTTAACGCTCTTCGACTCAGAATCAATTTCTGATTCGATTTTACTATGTCCCCCATGAAAAAAGAAATGGATATAAATATGTAACTTGTCTTATTTAATTTAAATTTAAACTTCACTGTATAATATTCTATAGCCGTGGCTTCCATCCCATAGTCTATAGTTTTAACCATAGTGTAGTCATAAAGTCAGGACTATAGTTAAGTCTACAGTTTTTTTGTATAGTAAAAGTGGAAACCTTCGAAAGGTACCAACTGGTTGAATTGTCCTATTTCTCCTTTCCATTTTCCGCCTCTTCTCCTCTAAACCTTATGCTAGAATCACTTGGGTAACACTCGTCCCAGTTTCACACTTCATTTAACGTCTTTAGTTTTCAAATGCTTCCAAATATATGGAATTTGGAGACTCATCATACCCTATTCTATACAGTTATCTTTTGTATCCTCCTTGACCTGAAAAAAATTTTGCAAGGTGATAGTTCACCTCCCCATGTCTACGTTCTATCCACATTTTTTTTTGTGTGGACTATTCATCCATCATACTTTTGGGGAACTCTGCCACCTTCGTTTCTAGTATGTTAGTATCCTATCCTGTTTGCGTTGTTTCTTTTCTCAATATCACCCGCGCCTATTTACTAGTACTTCTTCAATTTTATGATCATTTAGTTCCAGTCCGGCTTATTTCAGCCATTCCTTAACCATCATCATTTGTATCATTTATATACATTTCGACCTCGTCAATATATTTTGCACGTACAATGCCGGTAATATCGTCAGCAAATTCGACAATCCTGGATTCCTAAGTTATCCAATTCCAAAATGCCATTGTACATCACGTTCCACAACAAGCCAAGCCGGAACCCGAAACCCTAGTCTAAGTTCGGCAGCAACGTATACCCTCGTCGGCATCACTTGTCAGTGTCCTATTCCTAAAACCTCTAGATTTCGAAAGATATCCTAGTATAATTCCATCCTGCACTGTTGAATTGTGTCCAATAAAAAACTGAGTTTATAAGGTGATGGTTTCTCAGGATTTTGGTAGCAGGACAAATTTTTGTTTCTTCCACGTCTTCCACTTACTTTAGCAAATACCTTCGGATTTTCCTTTAACGGGAGAAGTTTCAGCCAGGCCATAGGCTTATAGTTTAGTCTATATTCTAGGCTAATATTACATTATATTCTCCTCTGAGGTAGTCATTGATCACTTCAGCGAATACCTCCGGTTTTGCTTTAACGGGACAGCCTATAGTCTGGCTCATAGTTTGTTCTATATTCAGCACTATAATTTAGTTTATAGTTATAATTCATACTATATTAAAAACTATAGTATGATGTATAGATTAAACTACAGTATAGACTATGAGCTGGACTTAAAATTAACTTAATTTTAGTTAAGTCTCTTGTCAAAGCCAAAATTTCAACAGTGCAAACTATAATTTAATTTATAGTCCAGATTCTGTAGCTTAGTCTGTTACCCTCTAATTTTGGTTTGGGAGATCTCATCTGATATATAAA
Source organism: Cochliomyia hominivorax (assembly GCA_004302925.2). Lineage (NCBI taxonomy): Eukaryota > Metazoa > Arthropoda > Insecta > Diptera > Calliphoridae > Cochliomyia > Cochliomyia hominivorax. The sequence continues at coordinate 34,215,223 of PYHX02000413.1, forward strand.
CAAAATATATAGATTTATACATTCTTATGCTCAGTTCAAGACTACAAAATCAGGGTGTTTTCTTGTAAATAGAGAAAGAAAAGGTGTTAGAATTAAATTGAAATCCGTTTAAGATGGAAAATGTACACAAGTATTAGTAAATATTTGTTTAAGTGTAAGTGTGTGTTTAAACTAAATAAATAAAACAATTTGACATGACATGTGTGCTGTCTGAAAGTGTGTGTTTGTGTGTGTAGCTGTGTACGACCACATTTCCAAATACAAAAAAATATAAAACAACAAAAAGGACTTTAGAAATCAATCATATTTTTTGTTTTCTTCAGCGCACACATACACATACATAACAGCAATTTTTCAATTTCATAATTTGAAATAAATAAATGAATGAATGAATGAATGAAAAGAAAATTAAAATTTAAAATTTTTTGTAATTCTTTTATTATCATTATGGGGAAAAGGGGTGGTTTATTATAATTACCGATTCTAATCGGATTTTCTATTTCAAATATGAATTATCTTTTTTTTCTTTTGGTCAAATATTAATGTGGGTGCATTTCCATTCTTTTGTCGTTTAAGTGTTGGAAAAGGGATGAAATTATTATTAGGAAAGTGAAAACCTTTCATTTGAATGATTTTCTAAACAAAATAATAATAAAAGGAAATGTAATTTTAATTATTACGTTCCCATTCAAGGTGTTTTCTGTTAACATGTGGTTTTGAGGGGTTTTTATAATTCGATCACAAAAAAATTATAAAATTTCAAAATATTGAATTGAAAATTATAACATGTGACATTTTGAGGAGGAGAGAAGAGTTAAGGATCAAATGTAAGAGAATAATAATTTGTAATTTATAGGTTAACAAAAAATATATATCACCTATGATAGTTTCACGCCTACACGCCTTATTTTACATAGAGTCAGTTATGAATAAAATTCAACATTTACGTAAAAAGAGAGTAGTAACAGGTTAGGACAATGCTTTGGCCATCACAAAGGAAAAAATTAGGAGGATTTATGCGCCTCCGGGCATAAACACAGTTATATCGTACATATAACCGTGAAAATTTTCACAAAAATAGGTTATAAAGTAAATAAACATTATTTAGAGATACACTGATGCATATTACTATAAACGTAAAATGAAATATTAATATAATATAGGCGCTGAAAAAAGTCCATTTTTAAACAAGTTTTTGCTGTTTTGGAATTTTGATAGTTCTACATTAAGAACAGTTCTACATTAAGAACAGCAAAACTGTTCTATAAAAATTCCAAAGCAGCAAAAACTTGTTGACAAAATGGACTTTTTTCATTTTTACTTTGCCATCAAAAAAGGTTTGGACTATGACATGTAGCTTTATAATCAAGGTACCTTTTTTCGACAATTTTTTTCTCCACAAGAACAAAAGATTTTTTTAATAACGAAATTCCGATAGGGCCAACGGAGAAAGTGCAATTGCATTTCACCAAAAAATCCTTTATTTACATTAAATTTTTCAAAAATTAAAAATTTAAAATTCTTCTTAAATTTTGGCGAGACTCCGAACCTCGTATCGGAAATATGGACTTATCTGTGAACATATTTTCTGAAAATTCGGTATGTGGATTTGCAAAAATTAAGTTTTATGTATTTAAAATCCCATTCTGCGAAGACATTTTTTATAGTTTATTACCAATTTTAATAGGTTTTGTGCTTGGCCCAAGAAATCTTTCAAAATTTATCAAAAGATATCTCTAAAATTGCGACCTGAAGAGTGCTTACAACATTACTTAGGCAGATGGTCTAAATAAAACGGAATCAGGGAAAGATTTTGAATGAAACGGAATTCTTAAATTTGTTTTGCGCATTACAAACGTGTTGGATATAATAAACTTGGAACCGTGTTAAATTCTAAAGGTTTACGCATTTCGAGAATTTGACGAACTTTAAAATTTGTGTTGGTATAGTGAATACGTGTACTGCAATATCATCGAATTCAGAAAAGGTGATTTTAAACATTTTATATTTTTGTTGGAAAGTTTTTCGAATCTCACTTTTGCATATTTAAATCGATTTTCGGTAATATATTCAGCTCTAAGTCATTGATATAAAAATTAAAAAAAAGTGGTTCTAATTTTAATTTAAGTTTTAAAGTTCATTTTTATTCTCATTTCAAGTTTAATATAAAATTACACAAACAATTTTTAATTATACTTTAACATGAAGTATTTTGTTTACATATCAATTTAGAGCACTTTTTTGCTGTATTTTACAAACACAAGTTGCGTTTGTTTGGAATAAAGTCTTAATCCTTATATTATATACACAGACATACACACACATGTATGTTATGTATTACAACAAAAAAATAAAAACATACAAACATTCATACATATTTTAACCAAGTTCAATGTACAAAATGAATAGTGTAATGTAAACATTTACAATTACACACATATATAGAAAAACTATACATTTGTATATATATACAACAATTATTGTATTGTATATATTGTAAATTTGTGTGTATGTAAGTGTGTTGGTATATATGAATGAATATAAATACAAAAATTAGAAACAAAACATTGAAAATGAAAGTGAAAATTGAGTAGTGAATGTTTGCAATGAGAAAAAAACTATATATGTGAATGCATGTGTGTATGTGTATTTGGATATGTTTAGTATATAAACATGTCTATGTAGTTTAAACATACATACACATTCACATGCTTTTAAAATAAATAAAAAGCATACATATACCTGCATAAGTGTATATGTGTGTTTGTATTTGTATGAGTATTTACTATTTTGAAAGTGAAAGTCAATTGAAAACCTTGACCATTTGCTGACCAATGATTTTTTTGCTTCGTTTTATTTAAACTAACTGAGTTCTTTTTTCTTCATTTTCAAATACAATAAACCTACATATGAAGTTGAACTAAAATACATGTGTAAATATGTATGTATGCCTGTATGCGTGTGTTTTGGAAATACAAATATGTAACTAGATTTGAGCAAAGTACTTAATATAGAAATCGCAAAATTTTATCACTAAGTACTTTTAAAAAAGGACACTTAACTTTTTTTTAAGAGAAACTAATTCTCTTTAACAAAAATTTTTAGAAATTTTTCTATTCAACAAAAATTTAGAGAAAATTTTCTCTTCAACAAAATTTATGGAAATTTTTTATTCAACAAAAACTTATAGAAAGTTTTCCCTTCAACAATAATTTTAAGAAAGTTTTCTCTTCAACAAATATTTTTAGAAATGTTTCTTTTCAAAAATTTTTCTCTCCAAAAAATGTATAGAAATTTCTTCTCTCCAAAAATTTATAGAAATTTCTTCTCTCCAAAAAAATTTATAGAAATTTTTCTCTTCAACAAAAATTTATAGAAATTTTTTCTCTCCAAAAAATTTATAGAAACTTTCTTTTAATCTTCAAAAATTATAGAAATTTCTCTTCAATAAAAATATATAGAAAGTTTTCTATTCAACCAAAAAATTTTGTAAAATTTTTCTCTTCTTCTCTTTATATCTCTTAAACAAATAATTTACAAAGTACTTTTACAATCCAAATAGTACTAAAAACCAATCATTGTCCTTTTTACAATATCCCTGCTATTTTCTTTTCTGAACTTAAATACGTATATTTGTTCATATATGGACTCGTCTACTCGCATGTACAATTGCTAAACATACGCACGAGTGCACGAGGTGCAAAAAGGCAAACTAGGAATCTAATATTTCTGTATGTGTATCTGTATTTATCTTATACTCTGTACATTTATGTATAGAATGTACTTGTATTTGTCTGTCTGCGTTTATATGTGAATTAAAATAGAAAAGAATTGAAAAAAATACTCGTCATAGAATTTTTATAAAATCGTATTTGTGTTTTACCGGCATTTATTTCTGTTTTCTATTCATTTTTTCTATACTCTCTTTTGGTATTGACTCCCTCAACCATAATTTGTATTTGTTTTTAGTTCTCCCTGTTTTTGGTTCTAATGTTATGCGCCGAATCTTTGCAAAAACGAAAGTTTCGTATTTTCTTTTTCTGTTCTCCCCAAATTTAGAATTGAGTGAGATTTGTTTTTGTTGTTGGCATATGACGATTAAAAGTTTTGTTTAGAATTTTATTTCTTTCGATTTACTCTAATGTAAACACGTACTTACATTTGAATATGTAGAAGAAAGTATGTAAAGGTTTTTGGGTCCAGCAGTTTTTACCATAATTAGTCCTGTTTTTTTGTGTTTTCATCAAAATATAAAGTAACATTGTTCTTAAACAAAAATGTATAGAAATTTATCTTTTAATAAAATTTCCTTAAATGTTTTACAGATATTTTTTTGTTAAAAAATTGTATAATATTTTCCCTGAAATAGAAATTTTTAGAAAATTTTCTCTTCAACAAAAATTGAAAGAGAATTTTCTCTTCAACATACATATATTGAAACTAATAAAATTAAGAAAATTTTCTCTTTAATAAAAATTTGTAGAAAATGTTCTCTTTAATAAAAATTTGTAAAAATTTTTCTCTTTAATAAAAATTTGTTGAAATTTTTCTCTTCAACAAAAATTTATAGAATTTTTCTCTAAAACAAAAATGTGTGAAATTTCTCTTAAGCAAAAATTTATAAAAATTTTCCTCTTCAACAAAAGTTTATAGAAAATTTTCTCTTTAACAAAAAATAACAAAAATTTTTAGTAACTGTTCTCTTAAAACATTCTCGTTAAATAAAAATTTGTGGAAATGTTTTCATAAATAAATACTTTTCTCTTAAAATATTTTTAATTAACGTTTTTTTCAATAACATTAAAAAAATTTCTTTAAATGAAATTATTGAAATTTTATTTAAATTTTCTCTTTGAATTGTTGGAAAATTTTCTCTTTAAATGTAATTTTGGAAATTTTTTCTTTAAATAAAATTTTTGACAAAAATTCTCTTTAAACAAAACATTTGAAAAAAGCTTTCATTATATAAAATTTATTGAAAATGAGAGACTGTTTTTTGTTTGAAGGATAATTTGTAAAATATATTCCATAAAATTAATTTATCGATTATTTTCTTTTAAAACAAAATTTGTTAAAAATTGTCTTTTTTGAAAATTTTCAATTTTTTTTCGTCTCGTAAAATAAAAGATCTTTTAAGAAAATATTGAACATTTTCTCTTTAACAAAATATTTTTAGAAAATTTTCTCTTTATCAATAATTGATTTGAATTTTCTCTTTGGTGAATATTTCTTTTAAATTTAAGTTGATCCTTAATTGTCTTTTAAAGCTTAATTTCCTGGTGTAATGAAAATAACCCAAACTGTTGGTTACATTTAAAATTACATGCGATTTTAGTATGAGTATTTAAGGTTATGTTACGTTTTTTTGCTTTTATTGTTTTTGTTTCATTTGTAATTGTTAGTATTTTCATTGTAAATATTATTGTACAAATTTTTATTTAATACTCGTAATTTTACATATTTATATAAATATCTCTGAATATGTAATACATATACACACATACATAAGTTTAACATAGATATTGAAATATAGGTTTATTAGCATAAATATTATGTGATTTGTTTCTACAACTCTCTTACAAACACTGACACACACACACATACACATATATACATACATATACAGACACTAATTCGTATAAATATATTTTATATTAAAATGCAGGTCGTCGTTTTCATGTGACTTTTGTGGGTTTGCGTGTGTAATCATCATGTAAATGTGTTTAGTTCTCTCTTCTTCAAAGGAGTTGGAGTTGTTTTGTTTTAGCCTTGCATTGTCCTTTATTATTTATTATATACATACATAGACACACATAAACATATATAAATGTGTATTATATAGTTTAGAAACTGTAACTGTTATATATCAATTGTATATATAAGTGTGTGTGTGTATGTACTATATGTACTAGATATAGTTATGTATAGTAAATGCGTATTGTCTGTATGTATATCGCATTTATTGTTGGTATAACCTGTTGATTTCTAGCAAATTTTTTGTGTGAAACAACAAGTTTTCACTTCCGTTTACAGGAAAAGGGTTAAAATTATTCGGAATATTAAAGACGACTTAAGTGGTATAAAGTTGAATCATATTTAAAGTTAAGTTCTTTTACATAATTTGTTTCCTATTTAAATACACTTTTACGAGAACAATAAGTCACGTGGTGTAATGTCCAATGAATATATTTATTTCTGATTTTTACATCTATATCTTTATTAAATCGTATATTACTGACATATAAAGACTGAGATTGCAAAATTCTTAACACACGGTTTAAATGATTGACCAGAAAAATGTGTGTTCTAAAAATATCAAATATTTTCAACTAAACCCAACTTAGTACTAGAAAAAATTAGATCATTCAAAGCTCTGCCCTTCTAACGGTTTTCAAATGGTCTTAAACAGTACCGGTAGAACTTTTCCGTTAATCCTGGTTCTGGTAGATGGGATGGTCCACGAGATGTTTCTAAAGCCCAAAAATAAAGCATTTTCAAAAGAACTTCCTAACACATCTACACATCAAAAGCAGCCCAGTGCTTGGACTATTTGGTTCGAAAAGTTAAAGCTTATATGGGTTTAAAAACATAAAAGGCTCAAAAAGTGCCTGACAGTAACGCTGCTAAAACTTTAGAAGTCAAAAACGGAGCACAGAAATTAAAGTCAAGTTTTCTAAAATAATATTCTTGCTGCAAAATTGATGATCAAAAATTTTAAATTGCTGTTGCTCGAGGGAATGTTGCAGAAAAGTTTGGCACCCATAAGCAGTCAACATTTCCCAAAATTCTTGTTATTGCATGCAATATCGAATTGTTGTAAAATAAGCCAATTATTTGTTACAACGGGTTCTATAAATACCGAAATTTACATCAAGAAATGTTACTAAAAAAGTTGTCCCCATTCATTAGATGTGATTGTGTGTCCACCAAAGGAAGAAAATGCTCCAAACATTGGAGCTATATCCAATAGAGAAATATTTGGCTCTTAATAAAAGAAAATTAATGACCACAAAACAGGTGTCAAAAAGTGTGGTAGATTTTTAACAAAAATGTATAACAAAATTTCTCAAGAGATCTTGTAAACAATTTTGAGAAAATTTTCTCTTCAACAATAATTTATAGAAATTTTTATATTCAACAAAAGTTTTTAAAAATGTTTGTCCTTAACAAAAATTTTGAGAAATTTTTCTCTTTAATAAAAATTTATAAAATGTTTTCTTTCCAACAAAAATTTATAGAAAATTTTCTCTTCAACAAAAATTTAAGAAATTTTTTTATAGAAATTTTTATTTTCAAAAAAAGTTTTTAGAAATTTTTCTCTTCAACAAAAATTTTTAAAACTTTTTGTCTTTAACAAAAAGAAAATTTTTTTCTCTATAAAACAAAAATTTATAGAATTTTTTCTTTCCAACAAAAATTTATAAAAATTTTTTTCTTCAACAAAAATTTATAGAAAATTTTCTCTTCAACAAAAATTTACAAAAGTTTTTCTTTTCTAAGAAAAATAATAAAAAATTTAGGAATTTTTCCTTTAAACCAAAATTTATAGAAACTTTTATCTGTAATAAAAATTTAAAAATTTAGCAAAAATTTGAAGAAATTTTTTTCTTAAAAAAACATTTTGAGAATTCCAATGTTTCCAAGAAAAAATTATAATTAAAAACGGGGTTCCCCTTAAATGAAACTTGGCATCACCTAAATTAGAAGTCACCAGAAAATTTTTATTTATAGATTCAAGGCTCTAGAACATAAACTTCACTGTTCGTTCATTTATTCATGTCAAATAATTCCACTCTCTCCTTAAATTAGTTTATTCTTCCTTTCTCTTCTTCTTAATTTTGTGAATAAAAAAAATCCATTAATCAAAATGTTTGTTATTTAAAACCAGGCTAAAGTGTAACAACAAATCACAATTACAGTTATAATTACAATAAAACTTTTAAAATACAAAACAAACTGAAAACACCCTCCTCAAATATACAAAAATCCGACAAAAAAGTTAATATTTTTCCAAACAAAAAAAGTTATTAATTGAACAATATTAAAGAAAATATAGGATGACACATACAATCATGAATATTGAAAAGTAAATACATGTATGTGATTGTGTAAGTGTGTGTAATAGAATAATAAAAACAAAAATTTCGATTAAAAAGAAAAACACTAACAAAATGTTAAATAGAGAGAGAGAGAATACAAAACATTGACATTAATTAAATATTAAATAAAGTGTGGTTACGGAATAATGTTGTTGAAGATAATTATAATGGAAAAAATTACAAAATTTCCACAAATTGGATCAAGTCGTGTATGAAAATCTAAAGTTCAAGTAATCGAGATTTAAGCGAAAATAACACAGAAACGCAAGTATTCGTAAAAAAATAGATTCGGATTTGTTGGTTTCAATAAAATCTTAATTCTTATGATCTTTTAAGAACTGATCTTTTTATGATCCTTCAAATTGGATGAAAATGTACGATTTCGGATAATGTTCTTAATATGCTGTATTATTTTAAGGCTCTACTATTTATTGTACTTAATAGATCGCGTATTATTTTAGTCTTTTTGATATTATTAATATATACATAATTTGTGGTCCTTTGAACTGGACATAATAGCTTGTACACACCTCTCTATTTCACTCTGTGCCAAATACCGTCATGCATAATTAAAACTCGCATTGAGATCGTTATTGTATCTAAAACTTGAACACCTCACGTAGAAGAATGATGCGATTTAAGATCTAAAATCTAATAATTGATTGTTTGTTTTCATGGTCCTTCGAACTGAACATGATTGCCTCTACACATTCCCTAATTTATCTTGATAGCTTTTTATTTCATTCTGTGGCAAATTCTCTCTTCATTTATTCCCAATTCAATATCGCAGTAAGATTGTCATCATGTTCACAATATTGTTGTAGAGGGATTTGATTTTATTTATAAGCTCTACTCCTTTCCTTTCCTTTCAAAAAGATATATCATCTTTGGAATTACTTTTTCAAATAAAATATATATTTACTGTTGCAACTTTGGAAGTACTCAATATTTTTTAATGAAAAGTAGACATGGACTTTCTTGAAGTATTTTCTAATTAATTTGAATAGTACAAGCTCTTAGGGAATCCAGAGGACCTGGATCCTGGTGAACTACCAAAATTGGTTGCCTTGAGTATTGAATTTCTTAAAAATCGCAAATATTTAATTTATATTTGGATTGAAATAATTGAACATATAGACGATCCTTATAATGCTCTATATATCTCTGATATCGAAAATAGGTAACATTTCTTACTATTTTCGAATAAAATTTTTTTAAGTTTATTTGAATTTTATAAAAAAAATTGTATTATTTCTGTGTAAGAATCATTTTTATGTGGACCTGATGAAAAGGTAATATGATTTTGAAAAACAAACATTTTTGAATAAATTTTAAGTTTTTCTCTGGACTGTAATTTTTTTAATTCTGAATGAATTCATTAAATGATTGTTGGGAAACCGGGACATTAGGATAAATACTTTTTCTAATAGCACTCTCAAAATCCCTATTCCCGGACTCGAAAAACTTGTGCTCGATTAAGCAATTACAAGCAGATAGCAGTTGCTATTTATTGAGCAATTTATTGGATTATATCGAGAAAAAAATACGAAATATTATATATCGTTGGAACAGTTTGTATTATGTAAATTTAGTGTTGCAAAAACGCAATATGTGTAAAATTTACTAGAGATAAAAACAATTTCTAAGCTTCAATTATCGGAATATATGCCACAAATATTTTATTGGATATCAATCCATTGGAACTGTTAGGGGGTTAAATTTCTTATATTTAAAAAAAAATACTTTCAAAGTATTCATATTTTACATGCATATGTGTATGTGTGTGTGTGTATAAATGTCAATAAGTAAGATAATGATAATATCATATACATATTTACTATGAAAATTATTTGACAAAAATGAAAAAAAAATAAAATGTAAAAAGAAATTGGAAAATAAAAATTATTATTACTAAAAGAGGCGGAGCCTGATAGGTTTTTCCCTATACCACTTATTAAATACACATACACATGCATACATTTACAAATGTATATTTATGAAAAAACACTTAAAAGTTACTCTTGTATAAATACATACATATATTATAACATATACATGCATAGTCATACACACATATATACATATATACTTACACATATTCATATTTACTTAATAAACATTTTTACTCATAAATATTAGAACTTTTCGATATAAAATCATTTTTTCTTGTTGTTGCTGTTGTTGTAGTTTTCACTATTTTCATTTTACTATGATTTTTATACCAACACATACATACATGTATGTATATGTTTGTGTAGTTGTTATTATTATATTAGTTTTTGTTGTTGTTGTTATTTTTCGAAATTTTAAGGGAAAATTTTTATTATTTTTGATAGATTTTTTTCAAAGTTTTCTTGTGTATTTTTATTGGGGTGTTTTTAACGAGGTTTTTCACCAAAAAAAAAAAGAAAAAGTGGAAAAATAGTTTTAATAAAAAAACTAAAATTTTTGTTTTTGTAAATTTCGATTTTTGAAAACAACAACAAAAACAAATTTCTAACACCATGAAAATAAAGAAGTATGAATGCTATACGCGGTTACGCCGAATCTTCAGTTCCCTTCACCTCAAATGTGTGTAAAGAAAATATTATGTTTCGTACATACACTCACAGATGTTTAAAATATATAAAAGATTTTTCCTAAATTTAACACGGAATCCTTGATGAGTCATAAAATTTTTTTGGCTATAACTTTCTTTTTACTGAACCGATTTTATTTGTCGACGTGACGAAGGTACCATCAACAGATAAATAGACAAACAGACAATTTAATATACAGACAGACGGACGGACATAGCTAAATCGGCTCAGATTTTAATTTGATGCAAGATTATATACACATTATGGGGTTTGAGATGATTAGTTTTTAGAGTTACACACGGAACGACAAAGTTAATATACCCATTTCATAACATATATTGGTGGAGGGTATAAAAATATTGAAATTGTCGCAATAAAAGTGCAATTGCTGCAGCAGTTGTTGTTATTGTTGTTATTGTTGTATTTTGAAAAAACAAATCTCTTTAGCGTTAGAGGGGAGGGTTTGTTCTTTTATTTTTGTGATCTCGATTCCTGTGTTCATTACTGCCACTATTATTATTATCATTATGATTATTGTTGTTGTTTGTGTTTGTCTGTGTGTGTGTTTTTTTTCTGTTCGATTTTTGATTTGGTTGATTTGTGCGGTTGGCGCTTTATTTATTGAAAATTAACAACAACAATAATAATAAAAAGTAACAACAAAGAGAAAAAATTGAATGCATTTTGAGGCAAAAAATTGTGTGTGTTTTAATGGTGTGTTGAATTTTTTCTGCTGCATCATCCAGTGTTAAAGTGCACGTTCCAAAGGATACAACACACATATCGTTAACAAACTAAGTCGCGCATGTGCAGCAGTTTTAAAATTTTCAAAATAAATATAAAAACGCGTATTTTTTTAAGCTTTAAATAGAAAATTTTATAATTGAAAAATTTTATTATAAAAAATTTAATTATAACGAAATGAAAATTGCATAAAATGTTTTAACTGAATTTTTAAAGAAAAAAGTGTTGAAAATTTTAAATTAAAAAAATATATATAAAATTAAAAAAGGATTAGACAAATTAATATATGAGTACGTATGAAATATTAAATATTGAAAAGTTTAAAAAATTTACAAACAAGAAAAAAATGGAAAATAAAAAAAAACAATATACAAAATAATGAAATGATTGATAAATAAGTTTTTAAAATCTTTTATTTATAAAAATAATTAAATAAAAAATTAAAAAAAAATTTGTAAAATAGTTTTCAAAACATTCAAAACAGTGATGCCCTAGAAACGTTGTCCACATAAAGATTAGTCAAATTCTAATTCAGTTTTAGTTCACCTCTGGTTCAGTTCTAGTTCAGTTCTAGTTCAGTTGTAGTTCAGTTCTGGGTCAGTTGTAGTTCAGTTCTAATTTAGTTCTAGTTCAGTTCTAGGTCTGTTCTAGTTCTATTCTAGTTCTGTTCTACTTGTATTCTACTTCTGTTTTATATCTGTTCTAGTTCTGTTCTAGTGCTGTTATACTTCTGTTCTAGTTCTAGTTCAGTTCTAGTTCTCGTCTAGTTCTCTTCCAGTTCTATCCTAATTTTGTTCTAAGTCCTTTCTAATTAAAATGCAATTAATTTACAATTTATTTCAATTAAATATTAAAATTTCTCTTCAGAAATCAGAGTAACATTTACGCTCATTTATTCCTGACATACACATGCACACATCAACACCTACACATATAAATATATTTTATTAATAATGTCTTGTCTTGACTTCATATCACATATAATAAAGAAATTTAAGTTTATATTAGAATTTTTCTTTTTAGTTCAAAATAAATTTTAAGAAACAAAAAAGAGAGAGAAGATAGAAATTTATGCCTAAAGCTTTATGTATAACAATAATAACCCCACCCACATTCGTTACTTACTACCACTACCACTACATAACTTAAAACATGCACATACATAAACACTTACACTCTCCATATATAAAATATATTAACTTTTATACAAACACATGTACAAATGTATTAAAAAAATCCCTTTAACTTTAGTAACCAAAAACTAAATTGGAAAAAATGCAAAAAATTGTAACGTAAAATAAAACTGAAAAAAAAATATACAAGATTGTATATTATGAAAAATAAAGACAGGAAAACAACAACTACAACAACAACAACAAGAGCAACAATTTATATGAAACGTATACAAATAATAATAACAACAACAAAGGCAGCAGTAACAGCAACAAGGACTTTAACTACAACAACTATGTATGAGAAGTAGTCAGTCAGTCAGTCAGTCAGTCAGTCAGTCATTCAGCCAACGAATAATTTCAACCATGGAAACTTAATTTATGTTTTTGTTGGCTCTCAGAATTTATACCTCCACCACCTCCCCACACAACTCTTAATTCATCACCTCCAAGCAACCAATTCCCCTTCCCCATCCTGCGCCATAATTTCTTGGTTTTCCTTTTTAGTTGTTGCCTTACAGACCATCACAGTTTAAGAATTTTTCTTTATTTTATATTTTTTTTTATAAAATTTTCTCCTTTTTCCACTTTTTTTGCAGTTTTGTTGTTGGTTATGGTTTGGTTTTACATTTAGTCGATGTTGTTGTTGTTGCTGCTGTCGTTATTATTGTTGTGAATTTCATACAAATAATTTTTGTTTGTTTTTTTTCTCATTTTGATTTGTTTCGTTAGATTTTCTTCTTTATTTTGTGATTTTTGTTTTGCTTCCAATTTTCATTATAAACAAATATTTTGCAGAAATGTTAAGGAATTGAAAGGATTTTCAAGGACTTTAAGTTGAAAACAATTAAAAAATTAAATTTGTTTTTTTTTTAATTCAATTCTTGTTCAGTTTAAGCTCTGTTCTAGTTATAACCTACATCACCTTTAAGTATACCGTTCGACTTAGAATGACTTTCTGAGTCCGACTGTCTGTCCAGTTGGCTGTCCATGTAAAAGTTGTATACAGTTTTCAAACATTGCGATGCAATTTGGTACATATTATTTTGGCCTAAGAACTATAGAAATTAGTCATATTCAGTCCAACATTTCAGGTACCTCTCAAACAAATGCTCATTCCGGAAGGTCATAAAAGTCCAAAATACAAAGCGATTTAAAGGAAATTTAAACTTATTATATTTAACACGATGTGCCAAAATTACTTCTCATAGGTCCCATGCAAACCCCTTTCCAAATATCACTTTTAAGGATAAAATTTCTGATATATACGTTGGTATTGTAATAATAATTGGTCAAATTAAGATAAATAAAGACAAAAATCGATGTTTAAAATTATCCAAGCGTCGGCTACCTCCACAGAATCTTCCAGTTCTGTTCTAGTCCTGTTCTTATTTTGTTCTAGTTCTTAACAAGTTCTCTCATAGATCCTTTCTGCTTCTTCTTTATTTTCTTTCAGCCACTCTAAGGGAAATGATTTCACTGCTTTAGACCACTTTCATAACGAACATGTTTTCTTGTAAATTTTTTTGGTTAATTTTTTTTCCAGTTTTCACAATTTTTTCCAATTTTTGTACTCTTCTTTCGACTTTTCATGGGCTCAAAAGTTTCTTAAGAATGAAATTTATTTTTGCCAAGTCATGTTGTACAACAAGAAGAAGAAGAAAAAAATAATAATAATAAAATAAAAACGAAAAAATTATAAGTTTTATAAAAGACATCAACTTCTACCCAAAAAGAAAGATGAATAAAACTTAAGAAAAAATACACCAAATAAAGTGGGTGGTTGGGTTGATTAAACACTGGCCTCCCAATAAGTCGAAGTATTAATGGGGATGGGAAGCTGGTTAAATTGTAAAGAAAGTAGTGTGATAAAAACCAGAATGGGGGAAGGGGAGAAATGATAATAGTTACTGGGGTGGTGGATAGTGAAGGGGAGTTAAAATTGAAAGAAGAAATTTATAATATAAAAACTAAAACGGAATAATGGAGAGTGAGTGTTAGTGTGAGTGTGTGTAAAGAAAAATTTGTATGCCTTAAATCGGATGACTTTGTATAAATTTATATATATTTTTTTCTAGCTGCTGCTGCTTTTTTTTTTTTTGATTATTTTATACAAAATTTTTTTGCTTTATTTTGGGATTTTTCTTGTTTTCTTTTTTCTTTTCTTTTTTCCTTAAGAGCAGTAAGTAAAAGAAGAAAATAAAGAAAAAAATATTCTTATTTAACTGTAAAACTAATATAAATGGTGGCAAGGCGGGGGCGTGAATTGTGAATAGTGAATTTGTAAATAGTTATATTGGTTCGTTAGAATGTTAGGCTGACGGGATGGTTGAATGGCTGGCTGACTGGCTGCCTGATTTTTCCCTTTAATTTTATACAATTTTTCTATATTTTTTTGGAAGCTTTTCTTATTTATTTTAAGCCAAAGCAAAAAAAAAATAAAGAGAAAATAAAACTAAAAAGAAATATTTCCTTTTGGGGGGAGGGGGATGTATGGCAGAGGACAGGAAATATACAAAAACATGAACAAATATCCAAAAAATAAAATATAAAAAGAAAATTATGTATAATGGAAAATTTCTTTTCATAGAATTTGCACAAAAATTAAAGAAAACAAGTAAGAATACTATATTAGGTGGTGCCGAATTTTTAATACCCTCCACCACAAAGCGTGCGAAGTAAATACATTATCTTTCGTACAAACACGCTCACACATACACTCACAAACGTATACATTATATAAAAGTATTTTTTTAATATAACACGCAACACTTAATGATTCATGAAAGAAGTTTTATTTTTTGACTGTATCATTTTTCTACTGAACCGATTTTAATAATTTTTGGAATTCTAAGCAGTATATTATGACAAAATTTCATTTTTACTTAAGATTTATAATGGACAATATAAAAAAATTTCTTCGCCTGAACTAAGAGGTTACCTCAGATATCGGTCTATATCTTTTGATATGCTAAATCAATTTTGATGGTTTTAAATACGAACTTCTCAGGACTATAACAAATACTCAGATCAAATTTCATTGAACTCTGTCAATTATTGTGGACGTGAGTGTGCCAAAAACAGACAGACACACAAACAGACAGACAGGTGGTTAAGATTTTGATTTGATACAGAATATATATATATACATATATAATGGGGTCTGAGATAATTTCTTAGTGTTGCACACGGAATGACAAAGTTTACATACCCTCCTCAACACTTGTGGTGGTGGAGTGTAAAAAAATATATTTTGTGGTATGTTAAAGTATAAGTATGTATGAATAAATACAAACATATACCTATACACATGCATACATGCTCATAACATATACACACACATACTTTCAAATAAAGAAAATATAGGCATAAAAATACTTATTGTTGCCAGGAATTTTATATAATTTTTTGTTTTTCATTTTCAAAAAAAAATCGTATTTTTTCCCTTTAATTTTATTTTATATAAATTTTATTTTCTCTCGGTGTATTTGTATTCACACATTTGTATGTTTGTGTGTATGAGTTAAGGTTATAAAGTGTTACTAGGCTGGAGGATTCTTTTTTTTTTCTTTATTCATTTTTTTGCCAGTGGAGTAGGGGGCATAAATATGTATGACTATAAGTTGTTTTTGTGTGAGAGTGTGTGGAAAAGCTTATTATAAAAGTTTAATAATAAAATATAAAAAAAAAACTGAAAATAAATTAGTCATGCGCAAAAATTACCAATATTGGAAAAAAGTAATTTTTAATTAAACATTTTTATTAAAAAAAATTTATATATATAAAAAATATACACACATACACCATAATATATCTCTTTCCCTTATGGCATCCCTTTATTAAATATAACCAGAAAAAAATAATAATAATAATATATACTGTATATATTTACTACTTAACAACTTTAATAAAAATTTATAAAAGAAATTAAAAAAATATACACAAATTATATAAAAATTCAAATTACTGCATGTTTAAAGCATGTCAATTATAAAATATATTAAGGATCAGCTTATTGCTAAAGGATGGAAACTTAATCCTGTTTCATTTAAAAAGAAAAAAACATATTTGTTCCAGTTCAGTTTTAGTTCTGTTCTATCCCGGTTCTAATTCAGTTCTAGATCAGTTCTAGTTCAGTTCTAGTTCAGTTCTTTCAGTTCTAGTCCGGTTCTAGTTCAGTTCTAGTTAAGTTCTAACTTAGTTCTAGTTCTGTTCTAGTTCTTGTTCAAATCAATTTCAGTTCCAAATTATTTCCTCTTCTGTTCTGTTTCTCTCCTAAAAATCTGTCGCACAAAACTTTATTTTCAATCATTTAACTCCTTGAACTAAGCTGATCCTTAATATTATCAATCACACAGATAAATTAATATTAATTTTAAATTAATTACACTAATTTCATTTGCTCATCTTCTTTTTAAAATCTTATTTTTTAGTAATAACAAAAATGGCCGCTTCTATATATGCAACCCCACCGCCTGATTTAAGTAGCGAGGATACAGCATTATCTGATGTATCCAATACTTCATCAACAACCAATAATGCAACAACTACAACAGCAGCAGCAACATTAAAACAATTAACAACAGCAGTAACAACAACTACTACTTCTACAACAAGCAACAATAATAACAACAACAGTACATGTGAGGAAATTTCATTAAAATCATCATCAGCGCTAACAACTACAACAACATCATCATCAACAACTACACCATTAAATAATAATAATAACAATAACAACAACAATAATAGTAAACAAAAACGCACAATTGCTGATGTTCTTAAAGATAACAACAGCAGTAGCAGCAACAATAAATCGAACACCCTTAATATTCCACAAACAACACAATGCTCTTCCAATTTGCCCACAATGGGAAGCTCTACAAATAACACACACGATAATGATAATGATGAAGATGTCATCGATGATAATGATGCGACAGCATCAACAATGGCTGCTGTAGCAGCAGCTGCTAATGCAGCCATGCAATTACAATTATTAGAAGCCATAAATGATGCTGCCAAAAAAAGACGCAAACAAAACAATCCCAGTCGCATGGATGAGGATTTAAAAGTAACAAACGTCACAAATATTTCGTCATCAGCTTCCACTATCGATTATGAGGATAAATTATCGAAAATGTTTTTACCGAAATCGATGGAACAGTTTAAGGAAACATTTGAATTGTTACAACAACAGCAGCAGCAGCAACAACAACAGGAACACATTGCAAACATATCAAAAACTCAGGAATTAAATGACATTAAAATGTCGAAATTCTCCTCCGACATGGAGGAACTCCAACAACAACAACAGCAGCAACAGGCATACAATAATCCATATCATACCTTCTGTAAGGAGTGTGGTGAAAATTTTGAAAATGAATTTAAATTAAGTCTACACATGTTGCAAGAACACAATGATAACTCAGAGGCATATAGCAATAATCCCACGTCTGGAGCAGATATGACACCTTTGGATATATTGGCCTCGGTTAAGGTGAAATTGGAAAGACCTGAATGTGAGTCACCCTCCTCGAATCATAATGTGGAACAGGGCTCGAATGCTACACATGATCAGCAACAGCAGAATAATCCATCCAATAATATGCTAACAAATGGTAAAGACCAAACTCAACAACAGCAGCCACCACAATGGATGGGAGCCCCAGCAATGCCAGCAATGGGTTTCCCCTTCCCACCAGAAGCAGCTGCAGCGGCTGCTTTACAAGCAGGCGGTTATTTACCATTACTGGGAGTGCCCGGTTTTCCAGGAGTTGATGGTCTTAATCGTCCTCCCCTTAGAATCTTTAATCCAGAAGCTTTTTGCGAACTTTGCAATAAAGAGTTTTGTAATAAATATTTTCTTAAAACCCATAAAGCCAACAAGCATGGAATTTATGATCCGAGTGGAGATGGACTTAGTGCTAATCAGCAGCAACAGCAACAGCAGCAAAGTAGCATGAATGCCATGAATCAAATGTTTCAATTACAAATGCAGCAACATCAGCATTTGCAACAACAGCAGCAACAAATGCAAATGGAATTGGCCCAACAGAAATTGCAAAATGAACAGCAGCGTAAGGAAATCGAAAACAGCAACAGCTCCAATACCTCAAATACAAATGCCAACACAAAAACCTCCTCCTATGCAGCCAATACAGCGCCGCAAACACCCACTCAGGTTACACCTCCAGCACCACCACCGGTATTTTGTGATATTTGCTCAAAACGTTTCACAAATGTCTTTGCCATGCGTCGCCATCGTGCCAAGGCTCATGAGCAAAACTCAAACAGTAGTTCCCAACGCAACAGTCCCTCAGAAGCTTCTAATAACTCTATGGAATCAACAGCATCTCCTTCACAAACTCCACAAGATCAACAACCACTTAAACCATTCCAAATGCCTGAAGGTTTTCGTCAAGATTTCGTTTTGGAACAGGAAGAAGTTTCATTTACACCACAACCTCGCAAACTTTCACCTCAGTCACAGCAACAGGCCCGTGAAGCAAATTTCGCCCACGATAAACTAAAACGTTTGGGCGTTTTGAATCCAGAAGCCTTCTGCGAGATCTGCTGTAAAGAATATTGTAATAAATATTTCTTGCGAACCCACAAATGGAAACGTCATGGTATTTTCATGCCTCCCGAAGAATCGGAAATTCCTCAGAAATTCGGCTCATGGCCGTTTATGAACATACCAGGAATGCCGGTTAATTTAATGATGGCCCAACGTATGATGTCGGGCAATGAATCACTACCAGAGGATTTGGCTCAACAGCAACAGCCCAACAAACGCATAAAGTTGGAACAACCCGATGAGGATGAAACCACAATGAAAGATGCCAACAATGATGAAAATCAGGAGAATCGTAGTGAAAATAATCAAGTGTTAAGTGTACCCTCAACGCCAGAACCCTCAAAATTGTTGACAGACAACCAAAGTATGGTGCAAAGTCCTGAAACGGCCATGGGTTTACAAAATCTGCAAAAGTTGCAAACTATGCTGCAGCAGCTTAACGATTTGAATGGCAAACGTGTTATGGCTTGTCATTTGTGTGGCCGCGAAATGGAAAATCAATATGCTTTGCAGGCACATATTATGGCCGAACATGCGGGAGGTATGGAGGGCGCTTTGCCAGGTCCTTTAAATTTTCCCTCCCAGCTGCTTATGCAACAACAAGCTTTGCTCAAACAGTCTCCCAATGGTTCACCCAGTTCCCTAATGCCATTGATGGGCATGCCAGGTTCGGGAGAATTACGTTGCACTCCCTGCGACCGGGAATTCACAAATTTGCCAGAATTTCAAAAACATATCGCTGAAGTTCATTTACTAACCAATACCTCAGGTAGTCCCCTACGAGAGGGTTTTGTTACTCCCGAAAGACCTATTAATCCCACTATGGCTCAAACCACACGGCCTCCTTACACCATAACACCCACCAGCAGTTATTGCGAGATATGCAATAAGGAATTGTGCAACAAATATTTCATGAAGACTCACATGCAACGTATGCATGGCATTGAAATCGAAAATGGAGCCCAAATTGGAGGCGTGGTGTGCAATATCTGCAATAAAGAATTATGCAGTAAATATTTCCTACGAGTGCATAAACACAATACCCATGGCATTATAGAGGATGGAGCTCCCTTGCCGCAACCAAGACAAAATGGTTTGAATTTGGAAACAGCATTGCAGCAACAAATGATGGAGTCTGAAGGTTTAAATAGAAATCTCAGTATGAGTCCTTTTGGTAGTGGTGGTTCGGAAGGTAAAAGCGATACCTATGCTTCCGCAGCTTACACCGAAATCTGCCCAATTTGCACTAGACGTTTTCGTAATGTTAAATGGTTGAGAAGTCATTTGATAAGTGAACATGGTCCTGCTGGCATGGACAAGGTACGCGAATTAGAACAACAATATGGTGGAAGTTTAAGCAAACCCTCTAGCCCTACTTTAAAAATTCCCAATGGCTCTAGTTCCTCAGGATCATCAGCACAAGCAACAACCGCTACTAGTAGTGCGGTACCATCACCGGCTCAATTAGCTCAAGCTTTACAAAATCTCAATGCCCAACATTTACTACAAAATATCCCGAAAACTAATATGAATCCTAACTTTGGGGGCACAGAACCAAATCTACAATCACCACAACTTAAAGAATATCAATGTTCCATGTGTCCATTTACCACACCCTACTATGCATTCCTATTCATACATGAACGTACCCATTCCATTATCAATAATAACGAACAGGATAACGAACAAAATGATAATGAGCACGATTTCAAATCACAACAACAGCAGCTGCAGCAACAACAAGATGAACAACAAGATAAATCGGAGGAAGACCAACAAATTGGAAAGCAGGATGAAGGGGAGCAGGGGGAAAATAAGAGTATGAAAAGAAAATTAAGTTGTGATTTAAAAACTCCATCGGATATAGTAAATCTTGAACAAGAAGATGAAGAAGAAATCAAAAGAAATAAACAAAACGAACTTAAGGAGATGTTAAACAATGAACCCACAAATCTTTCCATGCGTACACCCTCACCCACCGAAATACAGGAAGAGCTAACTAAATCAAACAAAAATTTTACTACAGACGGATAATAGCAGCACAAGTGATAATAAGAAGCAAACTTTCTCACCAACATTCTCACCAAAAGGCTTTAGATCCACAGCTTGCTCACCGATCTTCAGTAATTTACAACAACAATTTTTACAAGAAATCTCCCAACAATCCGGTAAAGCAGCCTCCTTTGCAGTACCCAAAGAAGATTTTTCAGCAAATAATGCACAAATGCAGGCTTTTGTAGTTGAGGCTGCAGAGAATGATAATGATGATGATCATAATGATGTAAGTAAGAGATTTATGCCCGCTATTGTTTATTTACCGGTTAAAGAACGTCTAACAGGTTCTATGAAATTATCGTTTAATTTGACACCTGTTTAAATGATGATGACAATGAAGATAATGATGTTGGATGACAGGTTAAAAGCTCTCTTTTTGATAAGAAAAATCTCTCATTTTTTAAAGAGAAATAAATGAATGAGATATTTTGCTCTTTTGAGAGAAAAAGAAAATTTAAAGTTGCCAGATGTTTATTAAGAAATTTGCATAATTTTTATGATTTAATTATGAAGACTGAGTGCAAAACTTTTTAAAGAAAACTAAAGTTTTTTTAATTAAATTTAGTTGAACAGCTGGCAGTTTAGAATTTTCTGATCAGAAAAGAGCTTTAAATATATATTTTTTTAATTTAAATTAATTCCCCCAAAAAAGTGATGGTTAGAAAAGTTCCTACATGTTGTTCTATTTAAAAAAAATCTTATATATAAAAAATTGAAATCAAACATTTTTTAAATAAAATAAAATTATGTTATTAATTAAGTAAAAAATGGAAAACTTAGAAAAAATAACATTAATTACTAAAATACGTAAAATTAAAACAGAATAACAGCTAAAAACGAAAAAATAAGTAGTTAAACAAATAAAAATCTTATTTAGATATAAAAATAGCAGGGTTTTAAATAGAATTTATTTCAGAAAAAAAATAACTCCCAGACAAAAAATCCCAAAAAAATACTGCTTTGCTCAAAATTATAGACAAAAAAGAATTTATAGCCCAAAATTAATTAACACAAAAAAATTAATAAAAATTATAGGCCAAAAGTGTTTTTTTTTTCTAGTAAAAAACAAAAAAAGTCGCAAAAAAGCACTTTGTATATATAGAATTTGAAAAATCATAGGAAAACTATATGAAAAAAGACATCAGGAATCTTCTTTAAGGCTTAAAGAAAACAAAAACAAAAAAACACATTATTAAAAACTTTTCTCAGGGCAAAAGTACAATTTATGTAGTTGTTAATACTAAATAAAAAATATATATACAAAAACAATTAAAAAAAACCAAAATCAACTAAGGCTACCTCAAAATCAAAAAAGAATTAAAAAAAAAAACTTTAAAACAATAATTTTTTTAATTAAAATTTTTAACATAAAAAATATTATAACTTGAAATTATTATTTTTTTAATTAAAATTTATTTTTATATTTTAATTTTTTTCCAAAAAAGTTCATTCCAATTTATAAAAAATTCTAGTCATTTAAACCAAAAAGAACATTCCTAATTAAATTTAAAAAAAAAATCTAGTCACTTGATTTTCTTAAAAACTCCCAAAAAGAAACATGCCCAGCGTGTTAATCCCCATTAAGCAAAAACATATGGTAACTTCTTACATTTTATAATAAAAAACAGTGTTGCCAGTTTTTCTCTAATGATAATAGTGAAACTCGCGAATTTAGTATCCAAAATACACAACTAGCGCAAATTCGATTTAATTGGATTGGAGGAGTGCAGCTTTTATAACACCAAAGTGGCTGCCCAAACCAAAAAATTTTCTCTCTTTTTTATGGATCCTTCTACTACTTATTTGCATAAAATTTGTATCGCCTAACGAGAGGATTTCCGCTAGTCTCTAAAACTTAATTGGTAACACTGTTTAAAACTCTTTTCCTCTTCTCTCTTTTAAACTTTAAGCTTAGGTTCTCTCTTAAATTTATGTCAGCTTTTTCTATTGTAATATCTTTAACTATCTCTTTATTTTATAAGTTTCCTTTATTTTAATTTAAATTCATATTTTTTATAATTAATTAATTACTTAATTACTTTAATTACTTTAATTAATAATATTTTAAATTATTTTTAGCAATTGCTATTTTAAATCTCAATCCAATATTTAAAAAAAAATCATCAATTTAGAAAAAATTCCTCTCTTAATAATTTTTTTTTAGAAAAATGCTGTGTGCCTTAATAGTAATTGCTAAAATTTTAATTTAAAATTAATCATTAAAAAATAATTTCTCTTAAAATTATTTTTAATTGTATAAAACTTTTTAATTTAATTTATTTTTAAATTCATTTATTGTTTTTTTCTAAATTATAATTTAATTCTTATTAAACTTGTATTATATAATTTTATTTCTAAATTAAAAAAAAATCAATAAATATTATTTTATTAAAAAACGATTATTTAATTTTTTATTTATTTTTTATAATTAAAAAATCATCCTTAAGCTTTTGAATTTTCCATTAAATATCTGTATAAAAAATATCATTTCTATTAAGAGAAAAATCATTTTCTATTATGTAAAATAAACAATAAATCAGAAGGCGGCAGAGAGTTATTTTCACATTTTGTACTTGTGTATGTGAGAACTGCTCATAATTTTCTCTTAAAGTGCGTAGAAAAAAAATTTACTTATTTGATCACAAATTTTCCAAAATTTAAAAAAGTAAAGAGTAAAAATGAAAATTTTGGCCACTTTGCCAGCTATGGAATTTAATTCTCTTATCAAATATTATCTTTTTAGTTAGAAAATACGTATTAAGGATTTTCTCTTAAGAGAACATTAATGGTATCATTTTTTAAAAGGAAATTTGCGTTACATTTTCTATTTAGAAAATAAATATGAAAATATCGGTTAACACTTTTTTATACATCCTCTCTTAAGAGAAACTTTACAAAAACTTTTTAATAAGTGAAAATTTACAGTACATTTCAGGGTCCAGCAGAGTTATATTTACGTATTAAAAAAAATTAAAGAACTGTAACTTTTTCTGATAATGACAATTTGTGGTTCGTTCTTTCTAAAGAGGAAATTTGTTTTTCGTTTATAATGAAAAAAGAAATTTAACGAAACATTTTAATAACTTAAAATTTTCTATTTCAACCTTTCAAGAGAGAAATTATAATCTAATTTCCATAAAGAGAAATAAAGTTTTTTATTAAGAGAAATTGTCACTATAATTTCTCTTGAAAAAAATCATAAAGTAAGTTTTCGGAATTTATTTTCTGTTCAAAAAATTTTGAGATATTTTTTCTTAAAGAAAATCTTTAACAAATTCTCTTAAGTAAAAATATAATGAAGTATGAATGAAAAAAATCGTGATATTAAGAGAAAATTCAAATATACTTTCAACCAGAAATTTTAATATAAATTTTCTCTTAAAAAGAGATACAAAATTTGTGTTGAAAAAAATGTCACTTTTTTAAGTGAAAGTTAAAATTTTTTGCAGAGAGAGGTTTTTGTTTAACTTTGAAAAAAAAAAGAATTTATAAAATGGAGGGTGATCCTACCACAAAGTTCGTTCATCTGAACACTTTTGCATTGGCGATGTTCTTGTTAGGACCGATGAGGTTCGACATTTTTGCCAAAACTAATTAAGTAGAAGTATTTGCTGAAGTATTTGCGCATTTTTTAAAGATCCGGTTTGGTGAATTGTCTTTTAAGAGATTTTTTTGATATATTTTTTTATTCTGAGAAAAAAAATCATTTTAATAATTTTTCGTCTTACAATTCAAAATAAATATTCACTGAGGAGGTTCTTATCAACTAATTTTCTAAAACTTCTTTCTTTAACTTCTTGAAAAGAACTTGTTTATATGATATTAAAATGAGAGTTATTCAAATTTCTCAATCAATAGATATCAGGTCCGTAAAGTCTTAAGGTACTTTTAATTGAACCGTTTCTAGTAAACGGAATAATCTAGAGTACCGTTTAAAAACCACCAATTAATAGAATATTTTAAATAGGAAAAGCTTTGCCTTATCGCTAATTCAAATTCGCTTTCGATTAAAAAAATTTATAGACAAAGAACAGGTTTATTTGCATCTGGTTTTGAACCAAACATATTGAAACTCAGTTAAGAAATTAAGAATAAGCCTTTGGATTCGTAAATTGCTGTTATAAATATATATTTTTTGAACTGAATTATATGTAATGGATTAAAAATTTTGTGTTCTTCTCGGAATGGAATATGACACAGAAATTTTTTTGGTCAAATTAAGTTGGAAAATATATTAAAAACATTCCAAAATTTGCTAAGAATAAAACATTGAAAACTTTCTTATCGAAATAAATCTGAAATATTATTTAATCAATTTAATGAAAAATATATTTATTTTGAATACATTTTTTAAGTTCCCTATCAATTTATTATTTATTAAAATTTTAAATCTTAATTTTTGGAAATAAATTTGATTTTCAAAATTTTCAATTGAATCCAATATTTATCCTCATTTATCACTTTCAAAAAAAAAATGTCCCCTTTTTTAATTTTATTCTTTTCTTATTAACTCTTTCAATTAAGTAATTTAAAGGAAAATTAAGATATATTTACACACAATTCACAGATCGCATACGATTCTCTAAAGATATCAAATTTCAAATTGAAAATAAATTATAAACAAAAAAAACACAAAGATACTCACTCCCTAAATGGGTTCAAGATTCGCCACTTACATCAATTAAAGTCAATAACATTTTAGAAAATGTTAGAAAAAAATAGATAAAAAAGAAAGAAAATGAAAATGAAAAGTATCTAATTAAAATGTCATTTATGACAACATTTAGACCAACAAAACTAAAAAAAGAACACGAACCCGAAAAGAAACCCTAAAAAAATCACAGCATGAGTTTTGTTCTAAATTTACAAAGCGACAATAACAACTACAACAACTACTTATGTTAAATAATTGTTGTAATCGAGTTGTAAACGAGACAAATTAAATGACAATTTAAAACAAAAATACATATGTTCGTGAGGAAGAAAGAAGGGAGTGAATGTATGAATAAATAAATGATGCTGGTTTATTTTAAAGTCTTCCCAAAACAAGAAACCCCTGGATATTGGAACAACAAATAACCCGTATTAGATGAAATAAAATTAATTAAAAAAAGAAACAAATATTTTTAATAAGAAAATCAATAAAATTTTTTAACAAAAAAATATTCAATTTAAAGTTCGATTAAACTTCTTAATATCAAAGATCTATTTTCCTCAAAAAATGGTCTTATCCGATTATTATATTAATGATCGCTTAGTTCAAAACTCTTCCAGATTTCTTGAAATCGATTCAGATCTCATGTATCATATTATGGGTTAAAAACTGTTGCAGTTAGAATTCAAAACTTTTCAAATGTCTTACAAGTTCTCTTTCAATTATTACCAAAATCTTGCTGGAGAAATAAAAACGTTTCTAGTATATATTTTTTCTCGAGAGCTCAAGATAAAGAGTCTAATTAAGTCAGTAATCAGTGATTAACTTAAGAAAAACAAATTTTTATACATGTAATTGCATAGAGATCAGCATGATCGTAAGACTTATGTTATAAAAACTTTGGCCAATTAAAGGATCTAATTGAGGTGCAGATCAGTAGCAAATGAAATACAAAATCTGTTACATAGAGATCAGTTTTAAAAACTTTGGCCAATTAAAGGATCCAATTGAAATAGAGTTCAGTAAAATAATTAAAGCTCGTGATCTTTAAACCAAAGATAGCTTATACAAGATAATGAAATTCAGACCCTGTTGTATGATCGTAAAAGCTTTTAATATAAAAAGACTTTGACAAATTAATTGAGATAGAGATCATAAGAATAATTAAACATTGTTATCTTAGGCCCAAGAAAGCTTAAACAAGATCAGCATTATCTTAAAAGCTTTTGATATTAAGAAACTTTGACCAAATTAAGGGTCTAATTTAGGTAAAGATCAATAACTTATAAAAGTTTGTGTGTCAATAAACGAGAAAATGAAATTCAGATTCTATTCCCGAGTAAACAAATTTGATATGAAATTTGATTTATTAAACTAAAATTGAAGATCAGATTTTAATTTTTTATATATTTCGATCATTTAATTATTGAACAATTTTTATTCCGATCTTTTCTGGTCTGATTTTGGTCTGTTCATTTAATAAAAAATACATGCGTATATACTTATTACATAAGTATGTAATATATTCGTATAACGCTTTTGCTTTTGTGTGTTTACTTGAAATATAAGTAAATTTTTGAGGTTATGTAAGATTGTACTTTTTTTTTAAATTCTATAACACGAACTTATTTTGGAATATTTTGAAATATTTAGGGAACAAAATTTTTGGTAAGAAATTATAGTGTGACATGAAAATTTGTTACGGTACTTTAAAGTGGAGAGTGTTACGTATGTCTCGTGTTTTATTTCCGAAAATACTAATTAAAAATATGTTCCTTTATTTGTTTTTTACATACACTCTTAATGACCATTATAATTTGCATTCAAATTTTTTTTTTTAATCCAAAAAAATCCCCATCCCTCTAAAAATTTTAATAAAAAATCCATTTTAACCTAAAAAATCATATTGATTTTTTTGTAAGGTTTTTAATGGCAATTTTATGTTAAACTATAAATAAAAAAGAGATTTTCTTCTATTGTAGTTTCTTTTTTTTTTTTTGAATATTTTCCAATTTAATCCCTAAAGTAGCCATAACACACACACACATACAACTATTTTTCCGATTCCTTTTGTAAATTCATTGACAAACAACCAGCAGCGGTAGTGGCTGCAGCAGCAGCAGCAGCTGTCGCTAACAGTTTCTATTGTATTCGAAATAGTAAAAAAATATATAGAAAATTAGAATAGAAATCATTTGACCGTAATAGTTTTGAATACAAGTGTCAGTCTGTTGGTCCCTGTGACCATACGCCTGTCTGTATATTATGGCTATTTTTTTTTTTTATTTTTTATTTGTAACTATTTTTTATTATTACTTGTTATTTATTATTATATTTTAATAGGGGAGTTTATTTCTTTTATGAAAAAAATTAGAAAAAAAAACACTGCAGATGCATTTTTTTTCCGTTTGATATTAAAATTATTTTGTATTTTATTTTTTATCTTGAGTAAATAATTGTAAAGAACAGCAGGATCTACTGGCATGTGATTATTGATGTCTGGTGCCGGTTTCGTTTTTACTTTTTTTATTGTTGTTGTATTTTTAAGGATATTTAGAACATTTGTTAAATCGTTTTTAATGCGGAAGTGATTTCTTTATTTCTTACATAATAATAGAAAATTAGAAATTCTAATATAAAAAACTAAATATTAATAGTTATGAGGGTGTTCAGTGTTTGGATATTTTTTTTAATATAAAAAATAAGGACAATTTAGAGAAATTGTAATTAGTATTTTGGTTAGTTGGGTTTATATCCAGATATGATTATGGTGGTTCATTTTTTATTTGTGGGAGATTTTCAAGATCGTTATCGTTAATGAAAAGGCAATTTTAAGGAGATATTATATAAACCAGCAATTAATGTTTTTGTGAGTGTGTGTGTGTGTCAAAACAAAAAACTGTTGAAATAAACTCTCTATATAGATCAAAACAATGTCATAAAGAATATAAGTATATTTCAGCAACTTCTGTTATACTGTTATAAAGCATTAATTGGTATTTAGCCAGGACCTTAAATTACAATGTTACATCAAAATTGGCTTTTTTGTAGATCAACTTCAGAAAGAAGTAGTTCAAGTTTTTAAATAAAAGAGCTTAAAAACTGTAATTTAAAAGTAAAGATCCAATTACGTTTTATATAGTACCTGTCCTTCTGTCTGTCTTAAAAATAATTTAAGGATTATTGCAAATTAAAAAACAGAAATTTCAGAAAAATATTACATAAATGGACTTACGTTTGTTAATAACAATAATTTAAAATACTTTTTACGTAATTCTTCAAATCGTTTGAGGATAAATATAACATAAAAAATTATATTGATATTTTTGGAGAGAAAATTTCAGAAAATGTATTATATACAAGAACTAGTAATTACATCTGTTAATTAACTGGGTCCAGGAGATACAATTTAAAATATTTTTAAATATATTTTGATCTAATTTTTTTGTGATTTAAAAAAATCTGTAATTAAATTTAGTTTTTTTTTTTAATTTATAAAAATCTTTATTATTTTAAGATAAAATAAAAACCAAAAGTTGTTTATAATAATGTCCGTCCTTCCGTCTATACCTCCTTTTTAATATGAAGACATATTTTATAAAACATATAAAAGTATTTTATAAAATATGAGTACAAATTAAAACTTTTTTTTTAAATAGTTTTTAAATATATAATAAACATTTTCATTTATAAATAACCTAAATGTCTATTTAATTTTTTTTAATTCCATATATTAAAGTCCGTCCTTCCGTACTTCTTAAAACAAATTCGAAAATTTTAGAGAAATTCACATTTGTGAAAAATTAAAGAATTTGTTTTAGAATTAAAGATTTTAAAAATTATTTTAACGAAAATCTGTACAAAAATTAAGTTTCTTTAAATAAAAAAGTCTTCATATTATTCTCAAAATTTATTTCCAAAACCAGAAATTGTTTCAATTATTTATAATAATGTCTGTCCTTCTGTCTATCTTTCTGTTTTAATTTTAATAATAAAAAACGCTTAAAAGTATTTTTTTTAAATTTTAAAATATTTTTCAAATAAAACTTAATACATAATTTAATTTATTTATAACAAATATTTAAAATTGATTTTAAATTGTCTTTAGTGTCTATGAACTAATGTCCGTCCTTCTGTCAAAATTAAAAAAAAATGTTTATTTGTATAATCTTCACCACAAATGGTGAAGGGTAAATAACTTTGTGATTTCGTGTGTAACGCTAAGAAGGAAACAACTCAGATCCTCTATGCATTTTCTTGTATCAAATAAAAAGCTGAGTCGAGTTAAGCTATGTTCGTTTGTCTGTCTGTCTGTTGTCCGTCTGTCTGTAATTAACACGCTCACATCCACAATAATTGACGAAGCTTAATAAAATTTGCTCTAAATATTTGTTATTGTCCTGAAAATATACCTATTTAAAACCTGAAAGATTGGTTCAGTATATCAAAAGATATAGACCGATATTGTACTATGTTTTACCATAAAAAATTTCAAAATCGGTTCAGTAAAAGGAAAGTTATAGTCTGTATATATATAGTATATTTTTTGTATGAGTGTATGTTTGAATACGTATGTATGAAACATACCGTATTACTAAACATGCATTTGTGATGGAGGGTATTGAGATTGAGCATTCTTACTTGTTAAAAGTTAGAAATTTCCAAATCTCTTAAGAGTATCTAAAGATCTCAAAAAACTTGACTTAATTAAAATCCTAAGGACTAAAGCATTATCGATTTTAATATTTGTCAAAAGATTTCTATTTTATTTGTAGACTTTCCTTCCCTCTTTGAAATTTAGTTCTAAAAATTTTATTTTGACCATTTGTCTTTTTTCTCTCTGAAAACTTTTTGACTCATAAATTATAACATTTTTCAAATGTTTTTATATCCTCTAGAAAAAATAAACAACAAAAACAACACATTTATTTAAATAATTCTTCATTTTCAGTTCCATAAATTTTTTTTTTGCAAATTTTCTAACCATAAAAACCATTAATAATTTTAGATTTTTAAACATGCAAATATTTTTCAAAAAATCTACATTAAAATTCACCCCTATTTAGGATCTGTTTGTATGAATACAAAATTTACTAGATTTTAGAGGGGGATCTAAACATGCAACAAACTAACAAACTAACAAACAAACAAACATTTCACTCACTAAAGTTAGTCAAACAAAAATAGAAAACGGGCAATAAAACATATTTTTTTTTTTGAGGATTAACAACGAAAAAATAGTCGAGAAAACAAAAAACTATTATAAATTGGCATAAATTCTATAGATTTTCTTCCTTTTAACACGCATACACACACACAAACACACACAAACATTCACTCACATACACATTAAAATCTAAATTTCCAATGTTGTATTGTTGTGTGAAATGAACTTTCCAAGACAAAGGTCGTCAACGTATTTTAGTGAATAGAATTGGAAAAAAAAATATCAATAGAATCGAAAAAATTGCCAATAATAAAACTGAATTCAACATCTTTAAGGGTGTATTTTGGGATGAAAAATTAATGGTTTTTTATTGTTTTCCGTTTCACAATATCGAAATGAATATTTATTTATTAATTTACATTCCTATTGAATACGAGATTTGAAAAATGTTAGAAAAAACTTGTGTAAAGTATCGTATAACAAAAATATTGTAATTATAATTATTATTATAATTGTTGTCATGGTGTTTTAAGGACTTAAGGGCGAAAATTAAAATAATATAAGAAAACCTTGTAATATTGGGGAAAAAAAGAGAGAAATTTGCATGGACACGTGTGTTGTTTAATTACAAAAGCAGGAAAAAGGCATTGGGAATTGTAAAATGACACAATTTTTGGTTGATTAAATTCATCCCTTAGGATTGTTACATTATAATCCAAATGAAAAGATTAAGAAGAACGAAAAATCAAGGAAATGGAGAATAGAAGGAAATTTTTGTGATTTCCAAATATGAATAATTTTTCTGATCTTTCTTTTAGTAAAAACGTTGTTTCTACTTAACCTCAAATTTTTTTGAAAAAAAAAATTTCATTTTATTCCTAAAAATCTAATGACATTTTATCTCTTAATATGATACGAATGACTTTAAATTAAATTTTTTTTAGAAATTTTAATTTTAGAAAAAAATGCTCAACTTAACCTCAAAATAATTTTTTAATTTTTTACATTTTCATCTAAGCCTTAAATAAATTGTTTTGAACATTTTTGTTGAACCTAAACTCAAAAATTAATTTTTTAAATTATCATTATCACATTCCTGAATATTTCAGTAATTGTTTTTAATTGGAATCTTTAAATTTCCGTTTTTCAATCTAACCTCAAAAATTATTTTCTTCAATTACTTAGTTTATATATAGAGATTGTGCTGTATTTTAATCAATAGCAAGTAAATTTATTTCAAAATTTCTTTATTTAAAGATTTTTTCAACATAACCTCAAATCTTTTTTATTTTATTTAACAAAATTTTATTTTTTTTAATTTAATTTTTTTAACTTATTTTTTTTTTAATTTATTTTTTTTATTTTAAAATTTTATTTTATTTAACAAAATTTTCATCATTGTGTTTGAAATTTTTATTTTTTTGCAAAA
The DNA here is from genome assembly GCA_004302925.2 of Cochliomyia hominivorax. Taxonomy (NCBI): domain Eukaryota; kingdom Metazoa; phylum Arthropoda; class Insecta; order Diptera; family Calliphoridae; genus Cochliomyia; species Cochliomyia hominivorax. Next base: position 34,247,702 of record PYHX02000413.1, read on the forward strand.
GTTTTCCAATCTAACCTCAACATTGAAAACTATATATATCAATATTAATTTCTATATTTTAAGTCCCCTTTTTCTAATAATTCCAGCATAATTTTTATTATTTTCCCTAAACTAATTTGAATCTCTAATTTCAACCTTTTTTGCGAACTATTTGCAATTTAAATTAATTCCCTTTTCCCCGTAAATCAAAATTATGACTAGAAAAGTTGAAAAGAGCAATAAAAAATCCACCACCTTCTTAATCTTGTAATGTGCCAGAAAAAAGGAATTAAAATCCTTCTTCAAATAAAAATAAAATTTTTGAAACAAAAAATTTGGCAATAAAATTGAAATGAAATAAGTAAGAATACTATATTCGGCTGTGCCGAATCTTCAACACCCTAGAACGTAAATGCGTGTGAAGTAAATATGTTATGTTTCATACATACACACTCACACATACATTCACTAACATATGCAGTTTATAAAAAATTTTCGGAAGGACACTTAATGAGCCATAAAGTAAGTTATATTTTTGGCTTTAACTTTTTTCCTACTGAAACGATGAAGTATAACTTCATAATTTGAACAATTCTTTGATGGAAGTCAGAGGTTGCCTCAGATATCGGGGTATATCTTTGAATACACTAAACCGATTTTGCTGGTTTTGAAAATGAAACTTCTCAGGACTATAAAAAATACTCATGCCAAATTTCATTGTGCTCTGTCAACTTTTGTGGATGTGCAAGTGCCAACAACAGACAAACGAACGGACAAATAAGCCAAATTGACTCAGATTTTGATTTGAATCAGAAATATGTCTATATATATTATAGGGTCTGGGATAATTCCTTCTTAGCGTTACACACGGAATGACAAAATTAATATACCTTCTTTAACACTTGTGGTGTTGGAGTGTACAAAAATTATGCACAATTTTGCATACTAAAATTGGGAAAAGAACCGTAAACTGTCATTTTTTCATTAAATCATTTTCTTTTGTGCAAAAAAAAATTAAAAGGGACAAAAAAAATCTGGCAAAAATTTCTATTTAAGGACTTTTTTGTCAGATTTATACCTAAATTTTATTGATTTTCAAACAGACATACACATACATAAAAATTGCATTATGTTAATGTTGTTCGTTAATGTTGTTGTTAATGTTGTAATGCTTTAAATTTGCATATCAATTTATTTTATTTGAAAAACTGACAACAAAACTAAAAATGTCAATCGAAAAAATCAACAACAACTAAATGATTTTTTGACAATTGTTAAGGAGGAAAAAATAGGGGTGTATTTTTGGGTAAAATAGTTTAATAAAATATAATTATTTCATTATAATTTTTGCAACAGGAAAATGTAACTGTTTATGAAGGAGAGGAAGGATACACTAATAGAGTATTGAAAGCATTCAACACAACCTTAAAATAAATTTTGTATAATTTAACGATTTTATAAACCCTAAACCACTGTATGTGGCTGGGTTATTATGCATTTGTGCCGATGTTTTTTTAAGTATATCGTTCGATTTAGAATCACTTTCTGAGTCAAGTTAACGATGTCCGTCTATCCGGCTGGCTGTCCACGTTAAAGTTGTGAACACTACACAGACAACTTCTGATTTATCTCGATGAAATTTAGTACATGTTATTATTTTAGCGCAAGGACGAAGCCTATTGAAATTAGCCAATATTTCGGGCACCTTCAGGTCCTCCCGGAATGAGGTTTTTGGCAAAAATTAATGTTATGATATTTTTAAACGATGTGCCATATTATGCGAGGGTCGGTCCATTACTTTATGACTAAATGTAGGCAAAGAATTTTATGTTAGTTGTCAATATACCAATTGCCCTTTTTAAACAGTTGAAAAAAAATTAAAACCTTTTCAAAATAAAACAGAAAAAGCCCCCAAAAAATAGGCAATAGATTTTTTTCTAAAAACTTGAACAAATTTAAAACTTTTAATTAAAATTTAATTATTAAAAAATTTTTAAGCTTGTATAGAAACACAATAAAACCCCCAAATGCAGGCAATAAAATTTATTTATAATTTTTATTAGAGCGATACAAATTTATAAATATTAAAATAGAAATTTAATAATTTTATAAAATTTAAATTTTTAAACCAACATTATTAAAATCAATAATGCAGGCAAAGTATGCTGTTTGTGTTTTTTATAAAGGGGAGTGAAAATAAAACTTCTATTGGAAATATATGAATTTGAATAGTTATATATTACCCTTGAAGACAATGATTTTATTTTTTACTTAAAATCCTCAAAAACAGATAATGATTTTTTTATTTATTAATTTTATTATATATAAAAGGAATTAAGGTAAATACAAATTTGAACTAAAATAAAAATATACAAACTAAAGAAGATGTTTTGTTAAAATGCTAGATTTTTAAATGATTTCAAAATTTTTGAAACATTTTAAATCCCCTAAATGTAGACAATGGAGTTTGTTTGTTATTTTTTATAAAATAAATTTATGTACAAAAAAAGATGTTTAATTAATTTAAAACAAAAAATTTATGTAGATATTTAAAACGAAAATTGAGAGTTGGAATTAGTTAAAAAAATTTGATAACCAATTAAAACCTCCTTAATATAGTCAATGATCTTCATTTGTTACTTTTTATTAAAGCCTATATTTAGGGTCAAAATTATATACACAACAAGTATTATCTTATTTAAATAAAAATTAGAAAATGTTTTTAATAAAATTTGAGATTTTTGCATTAATGAAAACATTTTTAAACTTGTTTAAATCCCTTTAATGTAGGCAATGGTGTTTATTTGATATTTTTTTATTAAATCCTTAACTTAGGGTGAAAATTATAAAGAAAACGTCTTTAATAAAAAAAGTTTACAAAATTTGAAAGCTGTTTTAAATCTCTAAATATGGGCAATGGTGTTTATAACTAAAGTATATATTTAGGAAGAAAATTATAGACAAAAAGAAATAAGAGGTTTGATTTAGTTTAAATACAACATTTAAGAAAGTGTTTCTAATTAGACTTTAGTTGAAAAAAAAAACTTTAAAAATTTTACCTAAGTGTAGGCATTGGTGTTTATTTGTTATTTTTTGAAGCCTATATTTAGGATGATCATTTCATATAAAAGAAAGAAATTATTTCTAATAAAATTTTAGACTTTTAAATGAATTTAAAAAGTTGATACCTTTAAACAACACCTAAATGTAGGCACTGGTGTTTATTTGTTATTTTTAAATAAAGCCTATATATAGGATGAAACTTTTTTATATGAAAATAAATTGGAATGGACTTTTGATTTTAGATTTAATTAACCCTTTAATATATTTTGTTTAATTCTTTATTTTTACTTTACTTTTATTTAAAATCAAAATATTTAATTATTTTTATTTTTCTCTAGCTTTTAAGAAAAACGAGCACAAAATCAAAATTTTTTTGGATTAATCCAAATTTAGCATTAAGTAACTTAAAAATATATTAAAAACTTTATAACTGTGTTTTTTAATTTAAAACTTTTTCTCAAAATTATAAGAAAAACGGAAACTTTTTATTATAAATAACATTTTTTGGAAAATTCTTTTTTTAAGTACCTTTTTTTTAAAAATAAGAAAAATATACAAAAATCATGAGCATAAAATCAAAATGGATTCAATCGAGAATTTTTTTCCCTTTTGAGCCACAAATCAAAATTAGTTTATAAGTTTTGAATTGAAATCAAAAAAAGAATTGGCAAAAGAACACAAATTGGCATAAAAAATATATAAATTTATTAATAATTTTTGTAAATTGGCAAAAATCAAAACAAAAAAAAGAAAACTTAAATGTTTTTATTAAGTTAAAAAACCTTAAATTTAAAAAAAATAAATTATATAATTTTAAAACACTATGAGCAAAAATCAAAATTATTCAAAATATTTATATTTAAGAAAATCCAAAAAAAAAAAAACAAAAACATATTTAATTTAAAATTTAAAAATTTACATTATTTAAAATTAAATTAAAAACATAATAATAATTTTTATGACATTTGTTAAAATAAAAATAATAATAAAATTAATAAAAATCTTTTCGAAACATCCACAAATTCATCAAATCAATAAATTTATTATTTTTTTAATTTTTAATAAAATATTTAAAACAAAAAACAACAAAAATAATATTATTATGTCATTAATTACATAAATAAATTAAAAATAAAATCATTAAAATCCCCCATATAGTTAAACCGAAAGACAAAAATAAAAAAACAAAATAAAAAAATAATATTATTAAAAATAAATAAAATTCAAATGAAATAAATAAATTATATACATAAATATATTATTTAACAATTAAATCTCAAAAACAAAAAAAAAAGAAACGTAATGTATGTAATAATAAGTTTATTAAAAATAATATAAAAATAAATAATAAATAAATAAATTATAACATTTATCAAAAACAACAGTAAAAAATAAAGAAATACATTATATTATAAAAACAAAAAGAAAAAAATGTGTTTTAAATTTAAATTTAAAATTAAAGAAAGTTAAAAAAACTCTCAATAAACGTTAATTTCAAATCTATAAAAGAACTAAAAAATTGAATTTAAAAATTATCGAATAAAAAATAAACAATCTTCAAGTAAATACTTTATGTTCGTTCATGCACAATTTAAGTTTTCTTAAATATAAAACAGTAACATTTAACGAATCATAAAATTAGTTCTATTTTTGGCTACTGAACCGATTTTGATAAGTAATGGGATGGTAATGAAGCATATATATAGAACTTAATATTATGCAAAAACTTTTCGACTTATTAAATTTTACGACAGTTCTTCGCTTGAACTTAGAACAGAATAATATACTGAATCGATTTTGCTGGTTTCAAATAGGAGACTTGTCAGGATTATAGAAAATATTCAGGCCAAATTTCATTGTTAATAATCGTGGATGTGAGTGTTTCAAGAACAGATAGACAGACGGACATAGACTCAGATTTTGATTGATCCTAGAATATAAATACATTATGGGGTCATAAAGCCGTTACGAAAGCAGCCCGGTTAGCTCAGTGGTCAGACTAAGTACTACAGGACTCAAAGAGCATGGAAATTGAAGTCAAGTTTTCTAAAAAGAAGTCTAAATGTACTGATAGATTTTTCGTAACTTCCTGGTCAAATGTATATTGCTGATGCTGGAGGGAATATTGAAGAAAAGTTCTGGGAATGATAAGAAATATCAAGTTGCGGCAAAAGAGTAAATCATTTCCTACAGCGGGCTCTATAAGTACCGAAATTGACATAAAAAATGTTTACAAAAAGTCTGCTTTTACTCATAAGATTTCATAATGATGTCCATTTAGTTTTGGCCTGACGTGGCCTCCTCCAAAAACCAAAAGAGATATTGGGCTCTTGCTAAAAAAAGAATTGAAGAGCACGATTTCTGACTATTTTTCTGATCAGTCCGGAACCTGAAATATCTATAAAATTAAAGAAAAGAAAATCTAAAATCAAAATTCCATAAATGTTATAATTTGGCTTATATGAAAGATCGGAAAAGCGAATAGTCAAACAGTTCCAAATAAGAACCTACAACATATATCAAATCTCCAACGTAGGAATTATCAATATATAACCAACAAAATTGTTTTTTTTCTGTCACTCGAAATTTTTTGATCTCACTCCTTATATTCGAATCTTTCCATGGGATGGAAGGAAGGTAGGTTCAAAAGACAAGGACCAATATTTGATAACAAATATTTATTCATCATAGTAAATTAAGTGACATTTGATAGAAATACTATTAAACAGGATTGGGTCTCAAAGCTTTTTTTGTTGACCTTAGTACTCAACCACCATTGAGATATAAAATATTTTATAAATTTCCAGACTTAAAAATTTCAATGCGAGAATGGTTTAGCCTAAAAATTATCTAGAACTCTTTCCATAATTGAAAGATCGATTTCCCTATTAAATTGTCAGATTTTTAACCTCTATATGTGTATAGTAAAAAGGTCGCCTCAGAAAAAGTTCGACTTGGAATCATTTTCTGAGTCAATTTAACGATGTCCATCCGTCATTCCATTTGTCTGTCCACTTAAACGTTGTGAACAGTCTATAGGTCACAATTTTTGAAATATGACGATTATAATTTTGGCCTAAGGACTAAGCCTATTGAAATTGGCCATATTATATACATTCGGTCCAATATCTCAGGTACCTGACATACAAATGCTTCTCCAGAAATGGAGTTTCAAAGCAAAAATCTATATTTAAAATTATACGAGGGTCAGTTCGTAAATTTTTTAGTCTCCATATAAACATCCCCCCCCTAAGAAAAATGAATTTTAAAACGCATAAATTTAAAATAAATCTTCGTGTCACAAAAATGTACTGCATACTTAAGAATAAATCAGAAAATTAAATTATACGAATGTATTAGATAGTCGGGCTTGACCCGATACATTATTACTTGTTTTCTTTTATTATTTCAATATTTTGGATACAAATTTGGACAGTTATTTTTGAAAATAAGGATTTCTTTATAGAATAAAGTTGGGATATTTAGTTCACGAAAACATGTTTCCAAGTCAAACAACCACTTTATTTAGTAAACAAATTCTTTCAAATATTTTCCCTTGAAATCTAGTCAAATATCCATATATAAAAGTGAACTTTCCAAAAGATTTAAATCTGTCATAAAAATACAACATCTTTATAATTTTCTTAACAAAAAAAAAAATAAATAAATAAAATAAATCTGTATAAAAAAATAAAAGTTCAATTCAAGTGAAATGAAACAAAATCAAAGTAAACTTATGACAATTTTCCCTCATCCCCCTTCGATTCTATGCCTTTCAAACTATATATTACAATTTTTGGCTAAATATTGATTTATCCGTATTAAAAATCAAAAAATATGTCATAATTTTCTTTTAGTTGCTCTCAACAAAGGAAATCACTCCCTTTTTGATACAAAATATTTCGATTAATGCTGTTACGAGGGGGTGTATTGATTGTAAAACATCTTTCATAAAAAAAATCCTCATCATCATCAAAAAATAAAACTTAAGTTAAAGGTAAGAATTGTGATGTCTACGGCGGAAAGTAACTAAAATTTAGTATTTGAAAAAAAACGGGGATGATTTTTGTCAAACTTATTTGATGCGAAATTGCTCGAGAAGTTACTTAAATCTAAAAATGTACGTTAAATTTGAAATACACTTGGAGAATTGCGGGAGGGGTTTTGAAGGCAGCAAAATTTGTGGTTTTTCCAGAGAGGACGAAAAAATCCAAATGTTTCAAACAATTCCCAATGAAATTTCTATTTTCTTTCGAATTAATTTGACATAAAACATAAAAAAAATTCTCTAAGTGTACTTTACCTTTAAACAAATATCTTTCATTTCACATGCGTTGATGTCTGTCAAAGTCACTAAAAAAGAAACTATTACATTTTGCAAAAATGAATATCAAAACTTCTACACTCTCTCCCACACACATTCATACACGTTTGTATGTGTTACTTCCCCCCTCCAATGGAATATTTAATCAGAATTTTGAAATGAAGAAAAAAGCAAAAAAAGGAAAGGAAAATCAGAGTTCTACATGCGGCATTGGTGAATCCTAAATACTCTCCATCAATGCAATTTCGTGAAATGTTGTTTAAGAGTTAACTTTAAATAAAATCTATATTAATAAAAATATTACTTCAAACATTTTAGATTATCATAAAAAATGCCCTAAATTCTGGACTCAGACTCTAAGAGTTTTTGACTGAAAAATACCCAAAATAGGCGATACTTGTGAACATTACTTTATAGCAAATTATAAGAACTATGCACATGACTTTATTTAATCAAATGAGAGCAATTTTGGTGATTCAGCCTCAGTCCCTGGGACCTTCTAAGAACTTGTGCCTTTCCAAATCACTTGTAAATTTCCTTCAAAAAGTTCGTGTGAACATTTATGAAAATATTTTCAATAGTTCCAAAGTTACTGAATTATATCCAAAAAAATTTTGCCAAAATTTCAATATCGGAGATAATTAACTTTAGGGATTCATCGCTCGTCCCCTGGATCTGCTAAAAACTTGTAATTCCAGAATTATATCCAGAATAAATGTGGAACAACTTTTTCTCAGTATTTTAAATACTTTATTAATTTTACTATACCTTCCAACCCAATAGATATAAATACACATATATAATATAGCGTAGTATAATATATATATTAGAAATAAGGTAATACTGAATATATATAATGGGTTTATAAATTTTCCCATAATTTATATATATTATTATGAGATGATATATATAAATTTTGAAATATCTTGATTACACAAATACGTAGACAAAACAATATATAAAGCCTTAAATCGTTTAGATATAAAAATCATCGTTTTATTATTATAACAAGGAGTATCACTTAATCAGTGGAAGCCTCTTTGACATCAATGGAAACTCAAAACTAAATATGGCTAACTCTACTACGTGTGTTAATCACCATACACCGCTTTCAGATACGATTATTCTATTCATTTTTTGTAACACTTAGAGTAAGCAAAAAAAAAAAAGCGACGGCAAAGACTAAAAAAGCTGACTTGTCAAATCGTTCAAAATTAATAGAGTTTCAGAATATTGATACTTAATAAAAATGAGTAAATAATTCTTTCATAGAGGTTTACATATCCAAATACAAAACTTAACATATATCCACTCCTTCAACACCCCCCCACTTGTTGTGTTTGTTGCAGACTAGAAAAAACTCTTATTTAAAAAGAAACATTCTTTTATTTGGGCATTTTAGTATTTAAAGTGGTGATATAACAAATACTTGACACAATCAGATTAAATAAAGGTACATCTAACTGTAATACAAACACATTCATACATACATGCACATGTACATACACATAAGTACTTGTTTGTGTACCAGTGTGTCCATATCCTTATTATTAACCGTAACTGGTAAAAATGAATGAAGGCATCACATAAAGTGCGTAACATTGAATCTAATTTTTTCCTTTATTGTCTTTTTTTCTGACAGTTCCAGATATGGTTGTTAACAATAGAAAGACTATTTTTTGTGACTCTAAATCGTCTTCTTTTTTGTGATATTTTTGTACTTAAGAGACATTTTAAGTAGAAAATTGTTTTTAATAAAAAAAGGAATTTTTTATAATGAAATCTTTTATATTTTTAATAAGGGTGAGATTTATTTCTTCTTAGATGAAATTAAAAACGATATTTTGGAAACGATATATGTATTAATTAATAGGAATTAATACGGGGGGAAATGTATGATTTTAGAAGATTGTTATAGTCCGTCAAGGAAAACCTAGGAATTTCCAAAATGATTTTTTTACATTAAATACTAAAAATTAACAGAATTAAAATCACAATTTATAGAAATTGATCATTTCAAAATCTATTTTTTTTAATCATTCGCTTTTTTCTGAAATTAACATAAAAAAAAAAACTGGCAGCTGTTCTTTTTTGATTAGTTAAAATTTAATTTAGCTAAATGTTTTCTAATATTAATTAATTTTTTGTGGAGTTGTCTTTCATAACTCTACTTTTTGGGTCTTATATTCCTCAATTCTGAACTTTTTTTGTAATAAATATTTTTGTCCACGAAAAGAATCACTGTGCGCTCTGAGAATTTAAAAATTTAATTTAAATCGCTATCTTAGAGAATTAATATACTAGAAAAAATGGGCAATGAGAGAGGTATACCTCATACAGAGCGAATAATTAATTTTGGAGTTTTCCTAGATATCGATTATAACCTTTTTTATTCTTAACCGATTAAACAGAATTCCCAATTTTAAGCTTCGAACCAGAAATTCCGTATTTTAGGCATCTTAAGCGTCTCACAGTGGTTAAAATTTTGTTTGTTTGAAAGGAATTTAAAAACTTTTTACTGTTAGAAAATTTTACTTATAAAGAGCTGAAGTTCTGAGTTTATTTGAAGAAGTACAGGCTCGTATCTGCTTTAGACCGTAGACAGTATTTTTGGGATATCAACATCTATTCACTGATAAAACTATTTTTATGCCCACCACCACAGTGGTGATGTGAGTATATTATCTTTCGCATTACGTCTGAAACGTCAAGAAGATTCAGGTAGAAGGAATGGTTCACATGATGTTTCTACAGGCAAAAAAGCAGAAAACATTTTCAAAAAGCTCCCAACACATCCGGTAGAAAAGCAGCCCGGTTAGCTCAGTGCTCGGACTATTTGCTACGAAAAGGTAAAGCTAAAGTTTTAAAAATATACAAGACTCAAAAAGTTCCTGATAAGAAAAGGCTCAAAAAATTCCTGATAAGAAAAAATACGAAAATTGAAGTCAAGATTTCTTAAAAAATATTTTTGCTGCATTATGAATGACGAAACGCATGTTCTGGCAGATTTTTCTTAACTTCTTGGTCAAAAAATTTATGTTGCTGATGTTCGAGGGAATGTTGCAGAAAAGCAGTCAAAATTTCCCAAAAAGTTCTTGGTATGGTAAGTAATATGCAGTTGCAACAAATTAACCCATAATTTGTTACAACGGACTCTATAAGTACCTAAATTTATATCAAGGAAAAAATTATACTTCCATTCAAAGGAAGAGCACAAAACAGGTGTCCATAAGTGTGGTAGATTTTAAACGCAATGGGAATATCTCGAAGCGACAAAAGGCACTATAAAAACGTTAATGGCTGGGTTACCGAATAGATTCATAATTTCATCACTTGTGATTAAAAAAATTATTATTTTTTTGTAAAAAAAAGCAACTGCAAGTTTAATTGATCGTTTTTAATAATATATATGTATGTTAAGATTTTTTTCGATCTCACTCCTTAATACCTGAAATACCACAAACTTTAGCAGATTAAATTTTTTAACAAAATATTATTAGTGGACTATAAAATTTGCTCGTGGGAGTGGATCACCTAGCAAACAATCGGGAAATGTATTTCAAAAGTATGACAGTTACTTCTTGTTAACTGTTATACATATGTATATGTAATGACATTTACAAAATTCACTTCATCAATTGACATTATTTTAATTCGAAAACTCTAATTGATTTATAATTTGTAATTAGTTTCTCTCATTTCCAAAATGTCCTTTGTCCTATTTTCGAACATTAATTACTACTTTCAAGAACCAAATCTAAAATCATTATAAAATTGAACACATCATAAATAATTGACTAAAATACATTATTATTAGAACAATTTAGTTGTTGTCAATAATTTTTACTTTTTATTTTGAACTTAAAAACAATTTCACTCTACATTCACTTTTTAATCGATTTGACAATGACAACACGCACTAACACGTTAATGTGGAATTAAGGAAGGAACCCACGAACACCTTCTCCAAAAACAATAAATATTATTAACCACAAACATACATACACACACATATATATTCATTTTAGAATGATATAAATGTCATATATACATATGTATGTGTATGTATTCTAATATGGATTTACAATACATTAGTGTGAAATAAAAGGATATTTTTTAACTCTCACACATGCGTGTGTGTATATAAAATAATGTCAACATGTGCAGCATGTCAATAAATATGAGTAAATGTACATGTGAATGTTTTTCAATTTTAGTTTTTAACATTAATCTAAATTTTATACATTAATTTAACGAATATTTTCATTATTACGAGGCACAGTAGTGCTAAAACGATTTTTTTGAAATAATTCTGGAACTTTTAAACTGGAATTTTAATGCAATTTTACTTAGTTTTTTGAGTTGACTTTGGAGAAAAACAGGCACCTATTTTGTCGGAGATAAAATCGATGATCCTCCATGATTCCATTAAATTAAAAAGATTCCCAATTTTCCATGCGGAAATACCCTAATCCGTGTAAATCATGTTTAAAAATTTTATTAATTTCACTTAAAAGTCATTACAAGGGACATTCGGCAGAAAGTTACTTTATTAAAGTTACTTTAAATATTGATTCCAGTTTCGTGATTTGAGAATTCAATAAATTTTTTTGGGGCTGATCTTTGCCCCAAGTAGCCAATCCAAATTTAGCTTTCACAAAAAATCTTCAATACTCTCCACTACAAATTCTTATGAAGTAAATACGTTATATTTCGTACATACACACTCCTACTCACAAACTTACACGTTATATGAGTCATAAAATTAATTATATTTTTGTCAATAACTTTTTTCTAATGAACCGATTTTGATATGTTTTGGAATGGTGATGAAGTATATAATTTAATATTATGCAAAAATGTCATTCTAATTTGGCGATTTATAATTGACAAATTTACGTAGGTTATTTGCCTCATATATTGGTATATATATTTTAATATACTGAATCGATTTTGCTGGTTTTAAATAGGAAATTTCTCAGGACAAATTTCATTGAGCGCTGCCAATTATTGTGGATGTGATACAGACATACTGACAGACGGAAGGTTGGGCATAGCTACATCGACTCAGATTTTCCTTTGATGCAAGAATATATACATTATGGAGCCTCAGATGATTCCTTCTCAATAAATTGGTCGAAAATTAAACATTCCGAAAGTATGGTGCATTATTTCTTTAAGAGAGGACAGAGTTATGGTATTCGAAATCATCCAAGAGAATAATATGACTCATTCTCATGTAATTGGAACGATTTGAGATAAACATAATTTTGGCGGTTCAGTATTTTCTGCAGTTGGTAAATCTAAACTTTATTTTGTTCGAACAAAAATAAATAGGAAAATTTACTATTAATTGCTGAAAGATTCTCTTCTCTCGTTTAAGGATGAAAAAAATTGATAAAGGTTGCTGCGGTACATTTAAAAAAAAAAACAGTCTAAAACATGATTTAATGAACTCAACATACCTCTTTTGAGGTGTCTGTTATGCAGTCCTGACTTAAATCCAATGGAAACTTGTAAGGATACTTGGCCAATTAAGATTATCCAAATAATGCTTGGGAAAGTTAATACGATTTTTTTAAATTTAAAGAATCAATGTCAAATCATATTTTTGAGTTAATCCACAACAAAGGATCTGTACCCCATTATAAATAATACTATAGGGACTTATAAATGCCCTCCACCTCAAACTCGTGTGATGTACTTACATACTTATATAAAATATATTTTTTTAAATACAACCCAAGAACACTTACTGAGTCATAGAATTAATTATATTTTTGGCTATAACGTTATTTCTACTGAATCGATTTAAATTTTTGGAATGATAATGAAGTACACGCAACATAATATTTTGGCAAAATTTATTCTAATTTGTCGATCTATAATTAAAAATTTTACGAAAGCTCTTCGCTTAAACTTCGAGATTTCTTCAGATATCCATTTATGTCTTTTAATATACTGAACCGACTTTACTGGTTTTAAATAGAAAACTTCTCAGGATTATAAAAAATACTCAGGCCAAATTTCATTTAGCCACATGGACATGTCTAAATTGACTCACATTTTAATTTAATGCAAGAATATATTAACATTATGGGGTCTGAGATGATTTCTTCTGAGCTTTGCACCCTCTAATTATAAAATGAATTAAATATTTTTGTTTAATATCTTAAAAAAAGTTATATGCGTTTAAAGAATATGCACCAGTGTAATACAAATCTGTTTTACTCAATACATAAATCAATTTTTGACGAATTTTTTAAAATCAACATACTCAAAGTGTCCATATATAAAGAGTCGCCGATAACGTCCCTGACTAGACAGAAGTTTGTACTCCTCCCATTCAGATCGTAAATATCTAACATCTAACCAGAACTAATACCCACAACATTTCTATTGAACCACTGTGAGTAACAGTAATTTTAATAGATTTTTTGAATTCCTTTTTCTTCTCATATTTTTTCAGAATTTTATTATAAAATTTTAGTTTTTATTTCTGTTGGAAAAACATATGTATGTAAGTATGTCAGCTACTATTTTTCTAATCATTGTTCAAACGTTATACATATGTATATTACTTGTATAAGTGTAGGTGTGTGTATGTGTGTATATTAATGCGTATTTCTCTTTTTGATATCAATTTAAATAATTGTAACACAGCGCGTGTCATATTTTTACAACCCCCAACATTAACTAAGAATTAAGAACAACAACAACAACAACTACAAAAATACTAAACTAATTCTAATTTCAAATTTTTTATTGTTGTTGTTTTTGTTGTCCGTTTACCATTTTTAGAAAATTGTAAAAAATATACAAATTGTTTTGAAATAATTTCGTGCACTAATGACATGTATTCAAATTATATTTTTATAAAAACACCATTTCCCAACAAAAAGCGAATATGAATGTAAATGTCATTTAAGACTGACTATATAATACCCTACACCAAGATGCCACATAATCAAGGATGATAAAACTTCTGTAATGCATCTCGAGGAGTAAAAATTAGAACGAATAGAACAACTCATCTACAGTATGAAAACAGACACTTATGCATATTCTTATAAACGCACAATCTTTTTTACAAAATTAAGAAAAATTAAATGGAAATATTTTGTGGCCAAATAAAACTTTAACTAAGACTTAATTTAAAATATTTTTAATTAAAAACTTCATTTGTATTTATTTTTTAACTAAATGTTTAATTGTTTAATTCAAATAGTACATGGATTTACAGTTTTAATGAAAAAACGGTTAAGAACATTTTGATCCCACGCTATACCTCAAAAATATGGTCTGGCATTAATTCCACTAATAAAATTTATTGATTATGCTTCCGTTTTGTCCATATTTTGAATAAATTTTACGGGCCATTTATTCCCACAAGTTTTCTATTGGGTTTAAGTTCGGACTGTAAGTTGGCCAGTCCAACAGTGGTATGCTGTGTTCAATTTATTTTTTAAGGTTAATCTGTCTTTATATTAATTTTGTATTTCCTTTACTATTTTTCCGAATACCATAATTCCGTCCTTTCTTTTATAAAATACGCACCACACATTCGGGATGTTTAATTTTACGACAATTTCTCTATTTGGTTATAAAAAGACATAATTGAGATCTTTTCTTGGGCATATCTTCATTTTTAATTTCAATTTTGTACGTCTGTGTTAATAAAAATATTCCACCAAGTGCATTTGATCGCATGAATAAGAGAAATAATTAGACCAAGAAAAAATATCATGTTGACTTTAAAAAGCACCGTTCGGTTGCTTCTCATTAAAAACTTTTTGAATGAGAACGTTAAAGCAAAAAAATAGAGAAAAAATTAGATGTGTTTATAGGAATATACATCAGTGTATTACTTCTCAGCCTCTTAAAGACCTTCTCTTCCTTTTTGTTACAAATATATATTTTTTTTGGAAACAGTGTAGTAATTTAAATACTACAAGTTAATTCAAAAACTCAAGGTGTTGGAGTTTTCACAAGAAAAACCTCTAATGGTGATTTATTTTTTAGTTTCGAAATGTAAATAATAATTATTGTTGTTTAATCGAGGGTGCTAACTAAAATTACCCTTAAAACCTCTTGAAAAAAATTCAAATATTATAAAATTCAATCAATATTTTATTCGAATAACAAAAATCATTTTAATCGAATAAAAAATTATAGTTTATAATGAAAAATTAATATTGAAATTTCAATATTTATTTCTAATAAAAAACTAAATCATTTTTTTCTATTCATATTTATTTATGTATCTGTGTATGTGTATTAGTAAGTGTATGCGTGTTATTTATTTATATTTATTTATTGTTTTTTATTGTTATTTTTTTTATTTTGAATACAAAAAAAATATTAAAATTTCCATTGTTATTATGGCCTCCTTTTTTTCGATCTAATTATTTACTAAACTTAACTTATCTAATCTTTTTTTTCACATTTTATTTTATTATTTACTTTTCGATTGATTTTTTTTTTCAAAACGTAATTTATGTATTTAATAATTAAATATGAAAAATTAAAGAGGATAAAATATATCATTTCGAAAGATAGCTTTATACCTCTAAATGAAAAGTTGAATGTTTGAAAATTGTCGAAATTGAATATGAACTCGTTCCGAAATTCTTGTACAAGTGATTGTTACGGTCTCTTCCTTTAGCCTCTTTTTATATTCAAATGTTTGATTTATTCTAGAAGTATGCCGAAAAATCGTAAAAACACCTCAATGAAGTATATTTAACAATGTCCGTCCATCTGCCAGACTTACTGATTTTTACACAGCATTTTCTAAATAGTGTATTTAAATAAACCGAAACCCGTTTTTTTGCTCTTCAGAAAATCGATCAGTTTCGAATTTCAGTCGGTTAAGCGGTTTTTAATTTAAACTGAAAACCGGTTAAAACAGTTCTTATTTTGCATTTCAGATAGCCGATCGGTTTTTAATAATTTATATTTTCGAATTATTCAACATGACGGTTTTTTCAATCGGTTAACAGGTTTTAATATTCAATATGGCCACAACTGAGAATTTATAAAATTTTTCATTTCGTGTATTATACGAGCGAATTACAGTATACATATTAATTGACATTAATGCAAGATTTTTTATTCAGATATAGACATATAATTTAGATATATTCAGAAATTAAAGAAAAAGTTTATGTTTGATTACGTTGGAACCATAAAAGGTTATTATTACATGGTATAGTTTTTTTATTCGTTTAACTCTTAATTTCTATTAAATAATAATATTTTCTAAAGATTTTTAATTATCAAACAAAAACGGGTTAACCGGTTTTTAAATAAAACCGTATTCGAAACCGGTTTTTATGAATATCCCATTTTTCGAAAATCGGTTTTCTGAAAATGTCGATTTTTTGAATACAAATTCTAAAAATTTTTTTGAAAATAAAAATCTTCAGAACAGTTACAGAATGAAATCTGAATACAATTTCATATAGTTAGAACTAAGTTACATATTTATTTCCAAAAAAAAACATCGATGCATGGAGGGAGAGCAAACCAGACAGAGGGATGGACATTGTTAAATTGAGTCAAGAGGTGATGAAGAGCATAAAACCATCTATGTTGGATCAATCATTTTTTTTAATTGATTTTTATTAATAATTTCATTAATTGTTCACTAAAATTTTGCATTCTGAATTTCGCACTAAATATTGGATTTGTTTAATTTGAATTTTTCACTAAAAATTGCTGTTTTTAATAGAAATCAAATTTCTCACTAAATATTGCATTTTTACTTAAATTTGGAATTTTACTGAAATTTGCATTTTTCAGTAAAGAATTTTCAATTAAAGTAAAATTTTTTATCTCAAATTTAAATTCGTTATTGCAATAAAATTTGCAGTTTTCAATCAAAAATTGGATTTTTAATAAAAATTAAATCTTTCAAACAAATTTTTTTTTTTATAAAAAAATAAATTTTTCATGGAAAACTGCTTTTTTGACTAAAAATTTGAATTTTTTACGAAATTTCGATAAAATTTGTTTGAATTTGCATTTTATAGGCTCAAACTACTGTTACGGAAGGGCCATATAAAGGAGCTATAGACAAAATCGACCGATATCTGCAAATTAAAACATATTAAAGTCTGTTAGAAATATAATTGTGCTGAATTTCAATAGAGTTTTTGAAGCTTAAAACCCTATTTCGGGAAGAGGCCTCACAGTGTATGAAAAGGAATCATCTGAAGCTCTTATATTCTTGTATCAAATCATTATTTGTTTTTTCTGTCTTGGAATGTTGACATCCAAAATAATTGGCAGAGTTCAATTAAATTTGTCATGAATTTTGAATTTAATAGCAAAAATTTTACCATACGAAAGATAGAAATTTGGAACATGGAAAATCTGTCATTGTCATCGCCTCCTAAACCAAAATAACCACTTCACACAACATCCTTTAAGGACTTTTAAAGAGTAATTTGAAACAAGTAAACCGAAAATTTTATCTTGATATATCAAATGAAAACTTTATAATTCAGTTTTTACAAAAACTATTTATTTGTTCAGCTCTTAAAATTCCAAAATAAAAATATTTTACAATTAATTACAGTTAAGGGACCTTAAAAAAGGGAGAGTCTAAATAGACCAAAGGCAGGTGATAAATTTTATGAGGCCGTAAGACTATGAGAGAGGGAGAGCAAAATTTATGAATTTATTTTTATTTTAATTTTTATTATTTTATCATCATCAACAACAACAACAACAACAACAACTGATAAGAGACCTCGTTTAAGTTAAATTCTAGAAACGATTTTATTTGTAACGAGTTTTTTTTTTACATAAAATAATAAAATCAGTCAAACACACGTACACACTTCCTTAAAACTATAAATAACTGCTCCCAATAAAAACTGTATTTAAATATTTAATTAATTTATTCAAAATCAACATTAACAAAATATTAACGCAAACGTTCTTCAATGCAGCCACGAAAATGTCTTAGGAATCCTCGAATAGCAAAGGCATTAGCATCCGCAAAGAACATATCGTATTACCAGCAGCCCATTTTGAAATTTCCCAAAGCCAATCTATATTCTGACGTTGGCCTATACCCTTATCAAATTGTTTGCTATACTCATAGCCCCATGTGGTCTGGGCGCGACAGCGTGAACATTGACGACAAGTTGTTTCTTTATAAAATAATAAAATACTTTTTAAAACCTTTAAAATATCCTGTGATCGATCAATAACGATCACAGCTCCCGTACCCAAGGAACTTTTAACCAGTTTTAAAGATTCCGAATCAAGTCGTGCACTATTGCATAGATTTTGGGGCAACAAAGGAGTTGCAGGACCTCCCGGTATAACGGCCAGCAAATTATTCCAACCTCCTCGTACACCACCCGCATGGCGGTCAATTAAATACCTTAAAGGTACTCCCAGATTTTCTTCCACCGTACATGGTCTTGCGACATGACCCGATATATTAAAAAGTTTTGAACCCGGACTATGAGGTGGACAACCAAGCTGTGAAAACCATTTACTTCCCCTACGACATATGCTGGGTATAATGGCTACTGTTTCCACATTGAAGAGAGTAGTAGGTCTATTCCAAACACCTCTTTCCGATGGATATGGAGGTTTTCTGCGAGGTCTAGCTTCTGTTCCCATTAAACAATTCAATAAAGCAGTTTCTTCTCCCGATATATATTGACCAGCTCCTCTCTGAATATAAACATCAAAATTAAAACCACTTTCACAAGCATTCACACCCACTAAACCGGCTTTATAGGCTTCTATCAAAGCCATTTGTAAGTTACAAGCTTCATTATAAAATCTGGATCTTATAAATATTACAGCAGCCTTAGCGGATATAGCACGACCCACTAATAATGCTCCCTCTATTATTTTCTGCGGTTCATGACGTAATATTTCCCGATCCTTACATGTACCGGGTTCTCCTTCTGCTCCATTAACCACAACATATCTGGGTGGTTCGGTTTTAATTTTCTGCATATATTTTAATTTTTTACCCACAGGAAAACCGGCACCACCACGCCCCTTTACAGAGGAATTCAGTAATTCATTAATAATCCAATCTGGTCCTTTTAAAAGAATTTCCTTAGTTTTATGCCAATCTCCCCGAGATATGGCGGATTCTAAATGCCAATCGTAATGTCCATAAAGGTTGGTGAATATACGATCTTTATCGGTTAAGGGCTTGAAATTCGTATTGGATTTTGTGCTATATATTCTTCGTATGGACTTTGGTGATTTCTTAAATATTGAAAACATTTTTTTGTTAGAGATTTTTTGAAACAAATCAAAATTGACATTTTATTTTTATACCGAAATAGGAGGGGTGTTTTTAGATAGAGAATACTTTTAGATAGAGAATATAGTTTTTATTGCCTCAAGTATAATAATTCGATTTTTATTTTTTAATTTGAAGTCAAGAAAACATGTTTTTGCGGGCACCGTCCAAAGAGGAGAACATTTTCTTTGCCAAAATTGGGCCCGAAAAAAATGCTACGGAGACCAAATATTTAATCCGCAAAAGCATTAAGTCTTCTAATACATAAAAGTACTCGACCATCTCACATCCTCCAGAAAGGAGGTCGCTTGATTTATTTTACCTTTCAAGGAAATTTTTATTTTACATAAATATTTACATATTTTACGAAATGTCAACAATGTAAAAAATTCTAATTTGTCCTTAAGAATTTATAAAAAAATATGTAAATAATGTAAAACGTTTAAAACAAACTATATTTATGCCCTCTTCCACCACAAGTGGTGAAGAGGACATATTAACGTAACGCTAAATCGGAATAATCTCAGACCCCATAATGTATATATATATTCTTGCATTTAATTAAAATCTGTGTCGATTCAGCTATGTACGTTTGTTTGTTGTCTGTCTGCCTATTTGTTAGTCCGTCTGTATATTTGTCTTTCTGTCTATCTGTCGATCTGTCCGTCCGTCTGTCTGTTTTTGGTACATCCACAATAAATGGCAAAGCTAAATGAGATTTTGCCTGTTCTGAGTAGTTATTATAATACTAAGAAGTTTCCTACTTAAAACCAGCCAAATCGGTTCAGTATATTAAAAGATATATACCGATATCTTAGGCAACCTCTAACTGCAAGCAAAAACTTTAGTAAAATAATAAATTTAATAAATTTGTAATGAAATTTTGCCAAAAAACGTATTACTTCACACACGTATGTGGTTCAATATAGCCGAATATAGCATTCTTACTTGTTGTTCACTTAGAAAGAAATCTTAACGGGAATTCGTGTAAACTAAATCAATATAAACTTGGAGCAAAGACTTGTCCACAAGCCCTATATAAATTCGGTAAATTATCATGAATAGAAAGTTTACAGATACATCAATAAGGTAAACCACCCACATATCAACGAGTCGTAGAATTAAAAAATAATAATTTTTTTCATGCAGAAATACCCAAAGGTTCTATTAGTATTGAACATGTTCAAAAATTGGCTTTTTTCACCCTGTTATAAGGTTATCAAGCAGAAAATACTTTATTTTAAGAATAACTAAACATGATTCCAGACGTGTTATTTAAAAACATAACGAAAAACTTAAAATCTTTTTTAAAATTGACCAACTTCAGATATATCATGTGGTCTCTCTTTCAATCTCATCACGATTTAGTTTACTTGTATTCCTGAAGAGATTTTAAAATTAAGAACAATTTATTACTTTATGCTGCCACCTTTTTATAAAAAATCAGAAAAAAAATTTATTAAATTCTATATTTAAATACTTTTGGGACTTATATTAAGCCCTTTTGACTTGAATGTCAAATAGGTGATAACCTATTTATGTTAACGTGTTGTAATAGAGATTTATAAGGATCATCTTTTGTCTCAATAAATAAATTAAATCTAAGATGGCGAAGAATTAAGCTCATTGCCAGACAGGGTTATACATTCCTCCAAATAAACTTGAAAACATCTCAATTCTAATCGTCATATTTTATTAAAATACTGGCAGATCCGGCAAACTTCGTTTTGCCAAAAAAATGCTAATTGCGTTGTTGGCCCTAAGGAAATTTTAATGTTGTATTGTCACTCGATTTAAATAGATTGTTAGTAATTTAAATTCGCTTTGTATGGGAGTTCGATATTTAATATTTGCTTTTATAGGGGTACCTCTCCTCCTTGTTCTATCCATTCAACGTTATCTCTAGTAAAACAATGCCTTAAGAAAGTAGCTGGGACTAAATTTGCTAACTCTCCCTATAATAGTTCTTAAGATATTCGATCATCAATATTTGCTTTGTATTGGCGGTAATCTGTTCACCGTTTTGTCTGGTAAAACAGTTTTTTGAGAAAGTTGTTGGGACCGAATTTGAGAACTCTCGCTGTTATAGTTCTTTAGATATTATATAATCAATATTAACCTTGTATAGGAGGTGCACCTCCCCCTAGTCCTATCGGTTTTTTATTAAATTAAAGTTACAAGTATTTCCTAACCTAACTTTCCAATATAAATCTTATTTCTTAATCCTTAAATTATGGTTAATCGTCAAGTATAATCTGAAGAAATTTTTAAAGATTTTTGAGGATTTCAAATAAGGATATATGAAGAAAACTTATGTGATTGAAATTCAAAAGGGATAAAAATGAAATAATTCTAAAGAAATTTTTGTTGTTAAAGTAACATAATTCTTGGTTCATTGTAATGGGTAATCAAACAATGATGGACTAAACGGGACAACCTAGCAACCCTGATAAAAACATATAAACAACACATATGTTTAATACATATGAATGCATGTGTGTATATGCGTATATGTATGAATGTATGTAATTTTATTTAATGGGGTAGTAAGTAAGCAACAATCCAGCATCCAACCGTTGCCTGGTTTAGACTTTTTGAAAGTAAAATTGAGAAAAATAAAAAGAAGAAAAAAAAAAATAAAATAAAAGTAAAATTGAGAAAAAAGTGAAAAAAGGAAAAACTATATGTGTTAGTATGTACATGTATACAATGTATTCTTACTTATACTTAAAAACATACATACACTAGAGCCCCGACTTGCGTTGTTAATGGGTAGCGGGGAAACGCGACGCAAATCGAATTAACTTTTTCTATATAAATGTACTGAAATTTAATTAATTGAAAAAAAAACAAAAATTTGTATATTTTTTATAAAAAAGTAAAACCAACCGTTACTGGTTTCAAAATCATCAGAATTTCCATTATTTTAGATGCTGTATTTTCCTTAAAGGCGGAGTAAATAGAAAGAAAATTATTTTTATACCCTTCACCACCATTGGTGGTGGGGGTGTTATGCATTTCTGCAGATCTTTGTGAATCACTTCTTGAGAAGATTTAAGCATGTCCGTCCGTCCGGCTGGCTGTCTATGAAAAGCTTGCTCGCAAAGTACAGATTCGCGGTTTTGAAGATATTTTAATAAAATTTGGCACGTGATAATATTTTGGCCCAAGGACGATGCCTATTGAAATTGGTTATAATCGGTTTATATATACATGTAGGCTCCATACAAATGTCCCCCATTTTCGAGTCTATAAAATTTCTAAATATAAAACCATTTTAATCAAATTAGCCAAAAGAAGATTTTAAAACGATTCTCATAGGTCCCATATAACCATCCTTCCAAGTATCACTTTCCAACTCAGAAATCTCAAATGTTCCATAGTATTGCAAAACAATTTGGTAAAATTGAGATAAATATAAGCCAAAATCGCTGTGCGAAATTAAACGAGGGCCGGTTCATAATTTCTCCTAATTCCCATATAACCCTTCCGGAAAAAATCCCTTTAAAACAAATAAATTTCACATAAATGTTAGTTAAATAATAAATTGCACACATAAGCATAAATAATTAAAGCAAATTATACGAGGGTAGTTCATATATATACATATTACATATACATATTACATAGTGTAGGGTATTTATTATGTCTTATGATCAGAGACATTTTTCGCTTATTTTGATCACGTATTGAAAAACCAGACACTTGTTCTTAGCACCACTTATGTAGCAGAGCAAAGTGAATTTTACTTATTTCAACAAATTTTAAAACTTAACGTAGAAAGCATAATCAGTGTTGTCAATGATGCTAAAAATTGTAATCAACAATGCTGCAGTAAAAAATTTAACAATTGTAGCAGCGAAAATAAAAATCAAAATGACGCAAACCGAACCAACGCAATTTGAAATTGCAACGACGTAAATCAATTTCTTTTAGTTTTTAAAAAGCCACACAAATCGAAAGAACGCAAGTCGGGGCTATAGTGTATACAGTTGTATACACTGTATTTCTAATTTTCATCAATTTTTCTTTTAAGTTTTTTTTCTACTAACGAATTTTCATTTACAACAAAATTATTTTCAAATACACCCAAACAAACAAAAACAAGTAAATACTAAAAGTATTCAAAATAATATTTCTATGTATATGTATGTGTAAAAAATATACATATACATATGCATATGTATATGTATGTGTATGTGTTTTTCATTTCTATTTATTTTTCTTGTATAATTCTTAAGCTTGACCTTAAAGAAAAGAGAGAAAATTATGTTAAGAATTAGGAAATAACAAAACGTGTTTGTATGTATTAGTTAGTATATGTGTGTGTGTTGGACTTATTAATAGTATGTATGTACTTGTATATTAGTAAGTATTTTAAATATATGAGTTGTGATTTACTTAAAGTTTATTTAGTTTTATATTTTTTAAGATGGAGAATTTAAGTTTAACATTCCAAGTTGATAACTTCATTTCGGGATTACAAATTTACATAGTGGATGTCGGGAATAATTTATTTTATATCGATCATTACAAAATTTTGGCCATATCGAGTCTGTTGAGTCTGAAAAGTTCATTTTTAAAACAAGAAAAAAGTTATAGTCGGTCAAGCCACACTATATAATACCCTACACTACATTGTTAATTATACACGGTAGTTACCAAAACTTAATGAACCACCCTCGTATAAAGGTATATTTTAATGTATACTTAAGAGAACAGTAATATTATATTGGTACTTACATTCATGTGGGATTAGTGCGTTCTAAAAGGATTTTTTTCTGTGGGCGTTACATGGGAGCTAGAAGAAATTATGAACCAACCCGCCTTAAATTACGCACATAGATTTTTGCTAATATTTTTCTCGATTTCATTAATTCTTATTACATTACAAAAGTATATATGAGATTTAAGCCCTTCAAAATAATAAAAATGAAGAGGGATTGTAAGGGACCTATGGAAATAATGAATCGATTATTGTATAATTTTGCACATCGTTTAGAATAGTCTTATATTGTGCTAAATTGCATCAAAATCGCTTAAAAATTAGGGCCTTAAATCCCCATTCCGGGAAAAAATTTGTATGGGGACTACATGAAATAATGAACCCATCATAACCAATTTCAATAGGCATCGTCCTAAGACAAAAAAATAACATATGCCAGCCAGTCGAACAGAGTCGTTAAATCGGCTCAGAAAGTGATCCTGAGACGAAGTGGTGTAAGCACAATTGCACGTTACAATTTTTGCATAAACACAAACCACCAACCACCTATTTTGGTGTAGGGTATAATGAAAGATAGTCCTTACAAATCTCAATAAGTCCAATAGGTTATATCTTTTATTTTCAGAGATATTCAAGTCGGAATACATTTTGAAGCCATTTTAACTCTTTTTTATGTAAATGTGCCTACTATAGACCCTTTTTTGAAATATACATGATCCTTGCTAAAGTCTAAAGAATTGCATGTAAACTAAATGGGTAGCAGCTTGGTCCAAACTGCCCACAAGCAAAGCTGAAATTATTTTTAAATTATCCTTATTATAATGCCAGTAAGATAAAGGTCCAAAAAGTATTTTCTGCTGCCCGACTATATAATACCCTTTACCGCTTTGTTTGTTGTAAAATTTTTAAACGACTCTCGTATAATTTTCATTTCTGATTTATTATTATGCATGAAGTTCATTATTATGATACAAACATTTATATGAAATTTATGCACTTGAACAATTTTTTTTCTTGCTGGAATAGAAGAAGTGATGGACCGATCCTCGTATAATATCGGACATTGTTTTAAGAGTATATTTATCTTAATGTGATAAGTTGTAGTTAGTGATACCAACGTATAAGTGAGCTTTATGCTCTTCAAAATGATATTAGTAACGGGACTTGTCTGTCACCTATGAGATGTAATGGACCGACCCTCACATAATTTGATTTAGAATACTATACTTTTTAATTTCGTTAAAATCGTTTGATATTTAGGATTTTTATGACCTTAAAACCTTATTTCAGGAGGGCATTTATATGAGAGCTACCTGATATATTGGACAGAATATTGTCAATTCAATAGGCTTCGTCCTTGGACTAAAATAATATGTACTAAATTTCATTAAGATATGTCCAAAATTGTGTTGTGGGTCCTTAGAACGTTTACATGGACAGAATTGTCTGTCCATCTGTCTGTCCTTCTCAGGAAATCATCCAATTTCGAACGGTGCACTTCAAGGGGGTGGGTTTAACGCCATTTTTCTGTTTATAAAAATATCAACACAAACGCATTATATAAAAAGATTTGAATTTTAAACTTAATTAAATTTGATCCTTTTAAATATTTTCAAACATTATTATCGTTTTTTTTATTTTTGTAAGAAATGTAATTAACATTTTCAGCTTTTTATTTAATAATTCAATTTATCCCTCTGTGTTCTTTAAAAAAAAATATTCATATAAATTTTATAATGAACATTCCACTTTTTCTGTATATTTTTTCCCTATAAAACTCACGTACATCATTTAAAAATTGTTCCTTCTTATCCTTTTACTAAAAATCAATAACAACAACAGCAAAACGTACAAAAAAATAAAATTCCTTACAACGTTTGTAAAATGAATGTGGAAAAAAATAAGGCAAAAATAAAATTTTATATATACGACCATATTTACACACTAAAGAGGAGGAGTTGTAAAATATATTAAAATTTTTATATATTTTTTTCACATTTTTTAATATAAAAGATATTTTAAACATTCTTTTAAGTTTTTGATACCCTACACCACCGCAGGTGGTTGGAGTATTATGCATTTGAGCAGATGTTTGTAACATACAGAAACAATCTTGCAACTTTTAACCACTTTAAATATTTTTATATCATTAGAATGATCTAAGTCGATTTAACGATGTCTGTCCATCCGACTGTCTGTTTATGCGTCCGGTCGGCTGTCCATGTAAACATTGTGAACACTCTACAGCAATTTTTGGGACATCTTGATGAAATTAGCTAAATATTATTGTTTTGAACTAAGAACAAAACCTATTGAAATTGTCCATGTTCGGTCCAAAATTTCAGGTACCTCCCATACTAATGTCATTCCGGAATGGGGTTTTAAGTTCATTAAAGTCCAAAATATAAAGCGATTTTAACAAAATTCAACAAAAATAAGTCTTTCAGTACTCTCAATCGATGTGTAAAATTATACGAGGGTCGGTCAATTACTTCTCATAGTTCCCATACAATGCATTTCCCAAGTTCCACTTTGAAGGTCATAAGTCTCACATTAATATTGGAATTGTAAGTATTATGATAAATATATCCTAAAAAAGATGTTCGAAACTATACGAGGTTCATCATTTCTTCTAGCTTCGATATAACCCCAAAAAATCTCCCTCAAACGCATAAAGTTCACATGAATGATTGTACTTCACACTTCATCATAAATCAGAAAATTAAATTATACGAGGGCCGTTCATAATCTTTTCCTAACAATCATTTACAACCTAAAATGTGGTATAGGGCATTACAAAGTCGGGCTTGACCGATTATAACTTTTTACTTGTTTTTTATTTTTGTATTTTTTTCCGTTTTTTAAACCGAGAGGAGTTTGTAAAATTTTGCCTGACAACAAAATGTTTTCCAGCGCCACAAAATACAACAAAAAATTTTGAATGAAAATGGGAGAAAAAATTAAAAATGAATAAAAAACGGAGCACATTTTAAAATTATTACTTTATAAAGCAAAAAAAGCTTTCTGGCGGTGGTGTGGGGAAGTAGAGCGGCCCACAACAACGACGACGACGACAAAACAGCAGAGAAATTATTTATGGATTTTTGTTTTTGCATTTTAAAAAGGAAATTTTTACAGGAATTTAATTATAAATAGACAAGAATGTTGCAGTGAATTTTCGGGCGTTTTTTTATCATTCTTCTCTCTTCTACCTTCTGCCAGAGTGAATAAGGAGCAGATGAAGAGAAATGTTTGAAAAGAAAATTTAAATAAAATTTAAAACAGGTAGAACAAATTTTAATCCAACATTTATTAGTGCAAAAAAGGAAATATTTCAGGAAAATATCTGTTTTTATACAAAAAAGCTTTTTTACAAGTATGAAATTTTAAATTTTATACTTTTTATTCAACGTTTTTATAAATCTTTCACTAAAACTTGAGACCATATAATATTTTCTGTCCGCCTTTAATACTCTGAATTCAATTAGTCGCTTTAGCTAAGCTGTCAGTCCGTCTGTCTATTTGTTTGAAACAATTTCACGCCTAGAATAATTGTCAGAATTCGTCGTTATCTGTTATTATTCTAAGCAGTTTTGTATTAAAAACCAGCTATATCGGTTTAAATTGAGCGATATATGCGACAACCTCAAAATCCCATAAAAGAACTTTTCTAATTTTTTCAACAAATCCAGTAACCTGGATTAACACAAGAGTTCAACTATTACATACAGTTTTTTTTCTTCAAAAAATTAACAAAATCGATTCAATAGAAAAAAGTTAAAGACTGAAATATGCGAAATGTTGTTACACCCCAAAATGTGTGTGCTATATGGATCACAAGTTTTAAGATAATTTTCTGAAAATTTCCATATTTATTTATTTTTTTATTTAGTCTGTTACTGGAGTATTTTTTTTTTTTTTTTTGACGTAGCTCCCATATAAGGAGAATTTTTGTGCACCAAACCGCATCGCATTAAAGATACTTTACATAATATTGAAATCTGAAAAAATCTTTCTTAATATTTTTTTTTTTTGGATTTTTAAGTATTCAAAAATTTCGAATTGACCCTTAAAATATCTCTGATTAAAAGAATATTAAAATGATTACGAAAATTTAAACTCAATACCCTTATCTTCCCCAAAAAATGTCTCTAATATATTTTTATGTCCCATTAAATTTTGTAATCAAACTAACAAATTCTTGCCCTTTTGTTAAATAATTAAAATTAATAAATTTTTAAAGAAATTTTATATTTTTTCCAAACAAAAAAATTTTAAACAGAAAAAACATCTGCACGAAAACGTAAATATGTAACGCGTGCGATCGGAAAAAAGGGGTTAAAATAAATAAAAAAAATCCTAAACCCATAGACAGCATGCTCCAAAAGTGTGCGTGTGTGTGTGTACAAATGCAGCACATTTTTTCTATAAAAATACAAACAATTAAAATTTTGTTCAAATTTCTAGCGACATTCACATAATAAACCCTTTTTCTATACATCACTCTTTAATATTGTAAAATTTTAGAACAAACACATAATTTTCATTAGTGACTGATTGAATGCCTTTCTGGCTGCCTGCTTAGTGACACATAACCCTTTTTGAAAGTGCGCCTATGAGTATGTAAGTATGTGTGTGTGTACATGTGCGCATGTGTCTTGTCTTATGTTTATTGAACTTTTATCTGTTGTTTAAATTAAAATGATAAATTGAAAATAACATTTTTTCCAATAATTTTCATTAAAAATATTTGAAATTTTAACCCAAAAACAAATAGAATTTTTTTTGAGAAAAAAAAAAAAAAAAAACAATAACGCGAAAAAAGGGGTAAAATAAAAATCAATACAGCTCACAGTGTTTCTAATAATAAAAAATATGGAAATCGATAACTTCCGAACGGCTAGTCCGACTTTAATGAAATTTCAGTTTCGAAATTCCAGAAATGTGTTTATTTCACATTATATCTTTCTAACCGATATCGGAAAGCTAAAATTTCTATTTCTAAAAACCCATCAGTTTTGAAAAAAACATATGTTTTCTTTTTTAAATTTCACTTTTATGATTTGAAAAATTAAGTCAGAAATTAGAGTGTAGTGAAAAAATGGAGTGAATTTAAAATTTGTTTCTCTGCAAAATTTCATCATTAGTTCTTAATAAAACAAGCGACAAAAATTGGATAAAATATGGACCTGCAAATGTATAAAAACTTCGCCAAGATTGACCAAAAAGTAAATTTTTTAATATTTGAAGCTAAAGATCTCTTAAACTATAAGAATCCACTCATATAAAAATCTTTAAAATCTGTTCCATTTTTAGGAATCTGGATCGTTTTAAATATTTTTATGACCCGAGGTAACTAAATTTAGAACCCTGTGCACCAACCGCCGTAAGGTCCACAAAGTCCAAACTGAAAACTTAAACTCGCCTACATTCCCACTACCACCATGTGGTATTAAAAGATTGTAGTTTCAAAAAAATCGGAAAAGCTGATCGAAAGTTACTGATTAATTTTTCATTTGAAACACTGTGCAGCTGCAAATTAGGTAAATATGTGACACAAACACACACACACATAAACTCATATGTGAACTTCAATAAAAGACGATTTTTATAATGCAACAAATCATTTTTCAATGTTCTATCGCAAAACAAAGAAGAAAACACAGTGGGACATTTGTTAATAACAAAGGGGAAAATATAAAAGGGGAGGATAATTTGTTGTTGATTCTAGAATAATAAGAAAAAGAAGTGTTTATATAATCATTTAAGTGTTTTTTAAGTGAGTGTGAAATTTAAAAGAAACCCTAAGGATAAGGATTTTTTAATTTTTCGGGAGGAGAAATCTTTAAAAAAATTGGCACGAGTCAAAGGAAGAATAAATATAAATTTGGATTTTTTTATAGAGGGAAATTGATTTTACAGAAAAAGGTATATTTACGCTTCACCTGACAAGATCATTCCATTTGTAATTTCCACAATTTTCCTCTATAAATTCTAAACCGATGTGGAGGAAATAAAAGAAATAAATATCTCCATCAGCAAGTGCAACAGCTGAAATCAAGTTTATAAAAACGGTCCAGAATTAACATTTTTGATTTGTATATCAACACATACACATGTATGCTTTCTCTTTATAGAATTTTACAAAGATTATCTATATTAAAAATTTATTTGGCCTCGATTCTTAAATGATTTTTTTGGTTTTTTTTCAAAAATCAACATACACGAGGTGGTCAAATTTAAAGAGCCAAAGACCACATGGACCAATTCAATTAAATACCTCAGGTTTAACAATGTTAAATTTCATTAAGTTTTATTAATATTTTTATTTATTTAAACACAATTTAAATCGTTAAGAGGACTTTGAAAATGATCCTGAACAGATCGAGGTACTAAAAGTGTTATTATTAACTTTTTTGATAAATATTTTAGAATAACAAACTAAACATTTATTTCCCAACAAATTTTCTCCCTCCGTACCACTGTACTCTTTAACGCTTTAATACCTGCCCTAAAACCTCTACAACAGTAGCAGTTCCTATCCATATTCTCATTTTCCCAAGCAACCCTTTCCTATTGTTCTCTTAAAGCAGATAAAATTGAAAATTTTTGCCATTAATTGCAAAAACAAATTTAATCCTTTTTTCCGAAATAAAATTCACCCAAAAAAACTGTTTTAAAATTTCTATAGAAAATCCCAAAATTACCAAAAGATTTTCCACCACCAAAGAACCAACCAGATACCAAGTGAAAGAGTTATTTTTATTTTATAATTTTTCATTTTTGCCAAATTTTTGACAGTTTTTTTTTTGAAAATTTTGCACACAAACAAAATTCGGAAAACGGTTAAAAATTGTGTAAAATATTAGAGAATTGACATTAAATAATTTTTTGTGAACCCTTAAATTATTTTGTAATCCTAAAAGAGAAAAAGTGGCGAAAAAAAGGGTCACATACACACATTATGGTGCAATAAAGTGAATTTTTGGGTAAACAACAGAGTTAAAAAGGGGAAAACACAAAAGATTCGTTATGCGTCATTGCAAAGAAAGTGTAAAATCCGAAAAAACAACAACAACAATACAAGTAGCAAGGGAAACTGCCAAAAATCATTTAGGTGCAAAAAATCGCATTTATTTAATTAAATTTTTTGCAATGTTTTTTTTAGTAAAAAAAAGGTTTTAATTTTTTTAAGGATTTTTTTTCACCCAAAAAAAAGGATGATTTTTTTTTAAATTTTGTCCCATTAAAAAGGGGTGGTGAACCCTTTTAATAAACGTTGCTGACCTGCATTGACTAGATGAGTCGCTTGGGTCGTTTGTACGGTCATATGGGTCACATGTCTGCGATCCGTGTTATTAAGGATGAGCACATAAATTGCGTTAGATCAGTGACCTAAATTCATTGCAAATATAATTAATGATCAATATCGATTTTTGTTGCTATTCTTTTTCAATTTTTGAAATTTATTACAGTTATAAAATTTCAAAAAAAAATTGAAAAAATGTCAACATTTTTTAGCTAAAAAAATTCAATAAAAATTTTGTAGAATTTTTTTCACTTTTATGTCCCTTAATAATCCTCTTAAGGCAGCTGCTAAAATTGTTTGCGAAAAGTATTTATAATTTATTGGATGATTAAAAAGGAAGCAAAGTTGTTGGGATGTGAATTAAGGGTGAGTAATAATACTAATCAGGATATTAATTCTAAGATTTTTTATGTTTGTTTTTTCCTTTTTTTTTGTACTGAAAATTACCCTCTTAAAAAACGCTCTTTCTTTGGGATAATTGATTTTTAAGAATGTGTTACATTTTTTTTCAAAGGAATTGATAAAAACAAAGCAAGGAAATTTTAAGAAGTAAGTCAAAAGTGTGCTAAGACAGGGAATTTATAGTCCATTAAGGGCACGCTTCAGATTTTAACAAAAATACTTTAAAAGTACCTTATTTTGTGATTTTTTTTGGAATGCAAGAAAGTCAAAAATTTAATAATAATTAAGAGGGTTCTGAAAGTATATGAGGATCAGAATACAATCGATTTGTAACAGTGCAAACAAAAGAAGGTATGGGAAGGTAAAAATCAGCTCAACTCAGGAATTAAAAATTGCATATTTACAGTTCCACAGTGTATCCAAATTGATTTTTGGGAAATAATTCTGTAATTTTTGAACCATTAGATATCTGAATGAAATTTCACATTGTCATACCTGAGGTGGTTTTGAATTGATTTTTTAGAATTTAAAAGGGAATCTGACAGATATTAAAAAAATAGGATCTGAGGTAGTTAACTTTAGAGGATCACTGACTACGCCCCTAACAATATGGACTTGCGTTCCTCCAAATCACCTCAGCTCTAACTGTGTGAAATTTCATTGAGAAATCTAATGGTTGAAAAGTTACAGAATTATTTCCCAAAAATCGATTTATATACACCATTCGTTCCTCTCTTTTTAAATTCTTTTTATAAGATCATTCCTTTAATTACCTCTTAAATTTAAGCTTAAAATGTAATAATTCAGTTATTATGTTCGATGAAAGATAAATGATTTAATCCAATTAAAGATGTTGATCATAAAAATTCACTTTAAAATGAAATTCGAAAATTTTTACCCCATTTGAAATATTATTAACCGATTTTCAAATATATAATTTGACACAAAGATTTAAAATTTGTTCGTACACTAATGTGGGCGTGTACCAACAAAGAAAGATGCGACACTCATTTTGAATTTATTGATAGACTCAGACCCAATTTTTAACAAGTTTTATGAAAAAGAGTTTCCGAAAGAATTTTTTTAAATAATTCTGTAACTCTTGAACCTTTGAAGATATAAAAAAATTTCAAACAGTTTTAGCGGAAATATTTACGATACTTCATACGGGGATAACATATCACCAGTATGAATACGTGTGTAGGTTAACTATCATAGTATCAGATATATTCAAGTCGAAATCCTTAATATAAGTCCTAAAATGTATAATAAATATTAAGAAAAAATTCTTAAGCAACTTGTTCATACTTTTCTAAAAGGATAAACCAGAGTTTATCAAATTCGACCTATTTTTTCATAACACTTTAATTTCTAAATTAATTTCTCAAATCGCAAAGCAGGAATTTAAGAAAGACGTCATATGTTTTATTCAAAGTCTGATATGTTCTACAATTTCTGAAATTTTAAAAGTCTTTTTGGGAATAATGGAATTTCATTCATTAAATAATGTTAACAGTTAAGAGTCAAAAAATCTATAAATTTGCAAAATTTAATTAAATTAACTAAGATAAGCTGTTTAACAAATATTTTATGTGAAGATCAATATTTAGTAATTTACAAAAAAAAAAAAAAAACAAATCAACACTTTCAAGACATTTTTCTTTAAAAAGTGTTCAACGAATTCTCTTATTATCAATAACATTATACATTTTTGAAAGGAAGACATAATTTCCGATCCAATGATGTATAATTCTATCTATCTTCAACGTTATAGCTCCTTGTAAATTGTAATGTTTCCATCGTTATTTCTGAAGGATTCAATTCAAAACTCGTATACAATTCTACTATCACTATGTTAAATTTCAGTGAAATCAGACTTGCCGTTCGGAAGTTATAGATTTATATCCCATTCATCTTTCATTTGAAATACTGGACGTTACTAACCAGATAGGAGCCTCTACTCATTCTAATAAGGTCGAAAACACCTCAGCTTTAAGCACGTGATAATTATTTCCAAAAAAAAAACACGCTGCTACGGACTAAGGTCTTTCTGTACATTTGGATTTATATTCAGAAGAAGAAAACTTATTTTAGCGAAGAAATTTTAACTGTCCATTCTTACAAGATGGGATGCTCTGCTCATTTCAATTAAGTCGAAAACAACTCAGCTCTAAACATATAATAATTCCCAGAAAAAAAATATTTGAAAATACTCTGCTACGGATTAAGGTTATATTGTAAATTTGGCTTTAATATTCAGAAAGAACTTATTTTGGTAAAGAAATTTTAAGCTAAAAATAAATTATAAAAATTATCAACAAAATACTATAAATTATTCTTCACATTAAATGTCATTAAATATCTTTTCCAGTCAGATCCATCTGATTGATATTAATTTCTTAAAAAAAAATCAAATTACCTTAAAATTGCTCTTAAATTATTATTTTCTTTGTTAAAAAAATCTCTTATTTTTAAACAAACACTTCAACGTTTTATTAAATTCTTATTAAACAGTCAATAAGCAAAAATACTATTTAATTGATTTTCTCTTTTAACTTAACATTTTCTCTTAATTTTTTCTTTTCCACAAGAAAAGTTTTATTCTGCTTTTTAATTTTGCATTTCTTTCATTTCCTTCATAACACAACTACAAATACAAACACAATTTGGAAGACACAAAATCACCAGATACACACGATAAACGAAGGAACGAAAAAATCTTCTAACAGCGACTGCGCTGTTGCGCTCTGCTTCTTAATAAAACCTGAATTTCTTATGAAAATTCATAATTTTTGCAAATATTTTTTTTAAATTTCGATTAATAAACAATTAAATTATATTTATTTCATAAATTTATTAAAATCTAAACATTTTTTAACACTTTAAATTGATTGAGAAACAAAGATTCTTTAAAGACGTGCGCGCACCGTTCAAATGACCGAAAGAAACTAAAGAGAGTTGAGAGAACAAAAGAATAAGAATTTGTTGCAGAAAAAAAGCTTTTAGGTGTATTTCTGCAGGTGCAGTTTGTGGGTTGCAAGAGTGAAAGAGGAAATGATTTAGAAGGAAATGAAAGAAGGAAGCTTTTCCTTGAAGTATGATAGAGAAGGTAAGTAAATATTGTGGTACTTTTTGGATTTTTTTTATTTTCTCAGTCTTAATGGTAAATAATTTAATATAAAAATAATATTTAGCATTTTTACAATTTATAGTTGTAATATCTAGAAATAAGTGTAATTGGCCCACAATATACAATCGTTTTTCTTTAAAATTAATAATTTTGTAAGTTAATGAAATTTCACGTGGTTAAGGCTGAAGTGATTTCAAGTTGGTTTAAATGATTTTTTTTTTTGTATTTTTTATAAATTCACTAAAATTTAGTTTATGGATAAAGACAAGAGAAATTTTGTATATAAATAACCCTTGTAAATCTATTATTAAATGCTTTCATATGTAGGTTATCTTGCAGTTTCAGAGATGTTCAAGTCGAAATAGATTTTTAACATTACATTACCGTAGGTGATTGGGGTATTATACGTTTTTAAATACACCCTTCCACTCAAAATTACGTTGTGAACAGTCTACAAGATATCACGATGAAATTCATTATCATTATTTTAACCAACGGACGAAGCATCTTCTATATTTTAGGTACCTCCAAATGTGGGGTTTTAAGATTCTAAATATAAAGCGATTTAAAATTTGGTACAAATAAGTCTTATGATGTTTTAAAACAATGTACCAAAATGTGCGAGTATCAGACAATTATTTCCACAGGTCCCATATAAACCCCCTTCGAAATATCACTTTTAAGCGAAAAAGATAAATATAACAAAAAATTGATGTGCAAAATATACGAGGGTCGATTCATAATTTCTTGTGTGGAAAAAAATTTAAAAAATGGCGATAACAGCATGAAAATGCTATTTTAATACAGATTAGACAAATTTTTAAAAAGATTAGTTTGGGACATTTATTCATTTTAAGAAAATGTATGTGTATTTGGAAGAGTCTTACTAAAACCTATATAGTACCCTTTTCGAGTAAATATTGTAGTACTTTTTTAAGCATATTGTATTTTAAAATTAAAAGATTTATGCTATAACATGTCTTCTCCAGATAAAATATAAATTCGTACTTTTTACTTGTAATGGTACTTTTATATTAGTTTTAATAAATGTCCTAAGAGACATAACAGTTAACTAACATGATACAATCTTAGTTATAAATTAGAGAATAATCACTTTTTAGTTACTCTCTATTTTTCATTGGTCCATATTTGGTCCTTTCAGTAGTACTTTTTGGTAATTTTGAGATTTAATGTATAGATGGAAAAATATGAGGATCTCCCGGAGGTAATATTTGATTTTTCCATAATAATTAACTAAACACAAAAATTGAAGGTGGATGTCTAATAGCGAGATGGAAATTGTGAAACTTTTTGATTTTTTATATATTAACGAAAAGCATGAGAACATATTTAGATCATCCAGAGTTATTTTTTATTTCTGCACATAACATATACTACCAAGTGGATAAAAACAATTAGAGAGTGACTTTTTTCTTTGTCCTTAAAAATCGAAGTTTCCCTAAAGTATCTTAATAAATCCTTGACCAACACTATAAAAAGGAAAAGTTCGTTTTTTATTTCTCTCTCACTCATTTCCAATGTTGCCAATTTTTCTCTAAGGTTTATCTAAAATTTATGGCGCATAAACGCTAAAATCCGTAATTAGCGCAGAATCGTTGAATCTAATTTTTGGAAACACATCTGTAACTGGATAAATTACTTGTAATTTAACATAATGATAGCAAAAAGTGTTTGAGAGTTTGAATTTCTGAGGGCCTACATGGGCGAAATTTAAGGGGTGCCAATAGGAGCATTTCGGACATAATTTTTTTAACCGATTTTTTAAAATCCTTCCCTAATACACTAAAAACTTTGCAAGATCCTGAATCAGTTTTTTTAGGATATATTCAAAAATAAAACAACAAAATTATTTATCAAATAAAAAAGAATTAAGTCATGTCTATACCCAGTCCAAAAATAAACAATTTTTAATTTGAAAATTCAGAAAATTAAGAATTCTTGTGTTTTTTTAAACGAATATTTTATACTATTTTTCTTAAACACATTTATGAAATCTATATTTTTTTGAAAAGGTTTCTTAACATAAAAGTTCCAATCTAAATATTATGACCAAAAACCTTGTAGATGTCAAACCGAATCTCGAATTTTGCCTATTTTTTATCAAATTTTTTATATTTACCTTTATGTTCTAAATCTCAAACTCTGATTTCTAAAATAGAATGTAGTTTTCGAAATCTCAATGAGTTAATAATAATCGGGTATTGCGTTTTACAGATCTACAAAAATGTAAACTCTCCGGAGCAAAATACCAATTTTGGAATTTTTCTTCACATTTTTTTGAAAATACAAGAAAATTTTAAATAAAAAAAAATAATATTTTCTGAATTTTTCAGAAAGATATATTTATTAATAAATATATTAAAGCAATTAAAACATTTTTATTTTTTCGAAATTCCCAAAAAGTGGCCAGAAATTTGTTACACACTTAAAATAATTGAATTTCATTCTGCACCTTTAAAAATCCGCCATAAGAGCCCTTATGGGCGGACTCCAAAAATATTATGCTACATTTATGAGTTATCAATTTGTTAAATTTCATGCAAATCCATTCAGCCGATCAAAAGTTACAAATTTATTTTCAAAAAAATTTGTCCCACAGTGTATTGGACATTTTAAAAAATTCGAATTTAATATATTTTAACCGGAAAGGTATCTACACCCATTTTCTTTTAAAATTAGGTTTTTCTTAAAATTATGTATAAATTTTTTTTAAGTTTTCTTAACTTAGAAAGTTTAAAAATTTAAATTTCGCATGATCTTAAACCAAATTGCTTTGTGATATACCCTTTTTAGAACCATATAACTCCGTAAACTGACCCGCTTTGATTTATCGGTATGGCAAGCTGAATAAAAGTTACAGATTTATTTCCAAAGAAAACGCTTCTGCTCTACTGTGCAATATTTTATTGGTAAGGAATTTTTTGGTATTTTATTACCATGTGAAATTTGCAGGGTACAGATTTATTTCCATTTCATTTTTCATTTGGAATACTGTATCGTGTTACAGTTTAGTCAATACTAATTATTTATACAAAGTCTTTATCTTTAGCAAAGTAAATCCCCAAATTGGCAACACTTCTCGTTTCCTCACATTCCACCCGCTGCACCAAGAAAAGAAAAAACGAAAAGCTTTTTTTGTGCAACAACTTCTTATTCTTTACTTCTCTCTACTTTCTTTAGTTTCTTTCGGTCATTTGAACGGTGCGCGCATGTCTTTAAAGAATCTTTGTTTCTCAATCAATTTAAAGTGTTAAAAAGTGTTTAGATTTTCATAAATTTATAAATAAATATAAATTAATTGTTAATTAATCGAAATTTAAAAAAATATTTACAAAAATTATGAATTTTCATAAGAAATTCAGGTTTTAAAGTTTTTCATTAAAAAGCAAGCGCAGCAGCGCAGTCGCTGTTTGAAGATTTTTTCGTTCGTTCGTTCGTTTATCGTGTGTATCTGGTGATTTTGTGTCTTGTTTTTGTTTTTGTGTTTGTATTTGTGTTGTGTTATGAAGGAAGTAAAAAAATGCAAAGTAAGAAAAAAGTATTTTTGTGGAAATAAAAAAAGTAAAAGCAAAAAAAAGCGTGATAAAGAGAAAATATTAAAATAAAAGAGAAAATCATGTTAAGAGTAATTTTGCTTTAAAGAATGTTGTGTTTAATAAAGAAGTTAATCAAGTGTTAAAGTGTTTGTGCGAAAATAACTTGAATATAATCTGAATGTAAAGAATTGATATTTAGAGTATTTTTTTAGGTAAAAGATTTTTTTATTATTAAATTTTTAAATTAACTAAGAAAATAATTTGATTTAAATTTGGTTTTTGCACAAAAGACATTTTTTTTCTTAAATTATAAAATATCTTTAATATTTACTTCGGCTAATGGACAATTCACAAGTAAATTTTTGAGGTGTTTTTTAATTGATTTGTAGAAGGAAATGTTTCCAGTCCTGGGGTCGGGAAGCAAATATACATAGTTGGTTACCTTTAAAAGTGCGCCAAAATCTTGTATAGTTTAAGAGATATTGAGACCACAGTAAAATTATTACCCATTTTTAGACAAGTTTTTTATTTTTTTAACTCTATTCGGGACAAAAATTTATAAAATACTGTCTAGATTCTGTACAAAATTCTAAATATTTTTTTTAATCATATACTTATGTGGATGCAATAAAAAGTTCTATTATTTTGAAGTATCAATTTAGACAAAAAATGATTCTATTCCGATTTTTTTTTCAAAAAGTTGGTAACATGTTTTCACTTTAAAATCAATTATTTCCTTCTTAATTTTGAAAAAGTTTCTAACGCAAATACATATAAGGAAATTCGAGGACATTAGGAGACTATTTCCCGCAAGTCCTATCAGAATTTCAATTGTATAGTTCTATATTAAGGACAACTTTGTTCATATTACAATACATTTTCATAATAATATATTTATTCCAATAGAATTTATTTAATGTCTAATATTACGGAAAATATTTCTTTTTAAATATTTATTAAAGATATTTAGTTTAAGTACTTTATTACATATATATCATTTAATTTCAAGTAATTACCTTTCCAACGATACGAAATACTTATATAAAAATTTTAAATCACCCTTCAAAAATTAACAGAAACATGGCCCCTCCCCAGGAATTTGTACATTTCCCATACACGTTGCATAACTTTATAACTGTTAAATTATTTTTTTATAAGTTTCTAGTTCCTATCGGATATATAAATATTTTGAAATAGAAATTTTTAAAATTTTTAAATGTAAATTCAAGAATAGAAAATTGATACCATTAGGGTAAATGCTTTACTTTAGTCCTATCAAAATTTAGAGATTTATTTCGGTTATTTAAACTGTATTCCATATATTGAAGCCTTCTAGAAAAGTATAAATTTCATATGTGACTTTTATCTTAATTTCTTAAAATCTTAATTATTTGACAGGGTGGAGATATTGTCCCCCCCACTTTTTTATTTGGTAAATAATTTTGTTTTAACTTAAAATTAAACCAAAAAAGATCTCAAGTTGAAAGTTAAAAATTTAAATAAAAATAACTCAAAACTATAGGAGATACAAAATACATGTTTTTGAAAGACCCCGTTAAGCGCCTTGAGGTAATGAAAATAATTATGAAATTTAATCACAGTTAAAAATTTAATTACTGAAGTAACTAACTTGAACCCCTCTAATATAATCTAAATTGCCGAAGATATAATGCTATTATTATGTTATATTTCATGAAAATCCAATTAACCGATAAAAAGTTAAAAATTTATTTCCAAAAAAAAGAGATTCTACTCACTGTGAAATATTAATTTTAATTTTATAAGGAATTTTAAAATTTCCAGTAGTCACATTAAATCCGCAATAAGAGAGAAACTATAACAGATAAACCACAGTTTTTTTTAGAAATTTATAGACAAAATTTTTTTATTTGTGTCTTATCATTGAAGAATTTGTTGCGAACTCCCAAAAAACCACAATACCGTAATGATCTATTTTGGAAGTCCGCCCACAACCCAGCTGAACAGCTGGAAAAGGGAAATTCTCTATTTTAAATCGTAAAGTGCTTAAACTATAACTATATTAAAGTTACAGAATTATTTACAAAAAATCATTTTGGAACCACTGAGCCCTTATGTTTAACACAGACATCGAATATGAAATATTTAGATACTTAAAAAACTCAAAATCGTAACTTTAAAAGACAAAGGACACGTTTTAAATCGCTTTAATTAAAGATCTTTTGACAGAAATACCCAATATTAAACACATATTATACTCATTCTAATACAGAAATACATACATACATACATACATACATACATACATACATACATACATACATACATAAATACATACATTCATACACTTTGAAATATCTATTGATTTCACCAAAAGTTACTTATAAAGTTGGAAAATAATTTCTATTTTGTCCCATTTTTTACATTAAAATTTCACTTTAACCATTTTAATGCTAAAAATACCATTTTCATCGCACTTGACCATCACACTTCAATTTAAGAAAAGCTCTTTATAACTTTAGCTTTTGTAACATTTTTCCTTTTTCAAACTTTAATCAGTCTCTTTTTGCAATTTGAATGGTGCGCATGTGATTTCTTCCTAAAATAGAATTTTCGGTTTAAAATCAAATAAAATTTTAAACAATTTTTTAAATTGATAAAATTTTGTGAAATAAATCAAAATTAATTGTTTTTTTTTAATAAAAAAAATTCCAAAAATTATAAAAATTTATAAGAAATTTGTGTTTTAAAGTTTTTCCCTAAAAGCAGCGCTGTTTGCAGTGCGGTTGCGTGTCGTTTATTTCGTGTGTGTGTGTATCTGTAGGAAATGTATAACAGTGCGCATGTGTTTATTTATTTGTTGTGCTAAAAAGGGAAGAAAATAAGAAAATAAGCAAAGTGCCAAAAACTTTTTTCTCTAATAAAAAAAAATAAATAAAAGTAAAATGAGAAGAGAAAAAGTTGATTTTTGAGAAGCAGCGCAGTATTCGCAGTTATTTTTTTTGTTTTGTTTGTGTTTGTGCTTTTAAAGAGGAAATGTTTATTTCATAAGTTAATAAATGCAAATGTGTTAGTAAAAAGGAAACAAAAATTTATTTAAAGAGAAAATGCTTCAGAATAGGATTTATATAATTTTTAAGAGTAAAAGCTTTTCCAAAATATGGTCTTTATTTTTAATAAAAGTGTTGTTAATGTAAAAATAATGTAAATGAAAATTGTTGATGTGTTTTTTTAAGATTTTATTTCTTTTTTAATGGTCGGTTTAATATAATTAAATTTAAATTCATAATTTAATATTTTTTGAGGTTAATATTTTTAGACATTGAAAAATGCTTAAATTCTATAAAATATTTTTCTAAGTGTAAATTTTCTTTATTTTAATATTTTTCAAAATTTTCCTAGAACAACTTTTATTAAAGATGACAATTTTAAATTCACGGAAGTATGAATTTTGTTTTCTTTTAAATTTAGATTTTTTA
The DNA here is from genome assembly GCA_004302925.2 of Cochliomyia hominivorax. Taxonomy (NCBI): domain Eukaryota; kingdom Metazoa; phylum Arthropoda; class Insecta; order Diptera; family Calliphoridae; genus Cochliomyia; species Cochliomyia hominivorax. The sequence continues at coordinate 34,289,936 of PYHX02000413.1, forward strand.
AGTTTGTTGAAATCTCTTCCGAAAGCTTAGGAAAAAATTAATTCCCTTGTTAAGAAATTTTATTTTTATTATTCTATTTTAGAGGTCTAAGGCCCTCAATTGTTCTCACATATTTTTTATTAAGTAAATGTTTTCTAGTTGATTTGGAGAAACACTATTTTCAAGCTAGCGAGGGTGATAGTTCGTGTCCTTCGAGCATCCCGATTTTTTTTCAAAAATTAAAAAAAAAATACATTTAAAATATGAAGAAAAAAGTCTTAACACTTTTCATGCATTCTTTTTCTCAGTCTCTTTAAATTTGTGGTCTAAATTTGACCCCTAAAGTTTTTGAAAAGTATGTGTGAGATTTATTATAAAATTCTTAAAGTTGCTGAAATCTAGCAAATTCTAATCCATTTAAGAATAAGAAGAAAATGTTAGGAATTATTATTACATCGGCTGTTTAGATTTATAAAAATACTAATAGCAAATTCCAAAAAGTTTACCCTTTGAAGTCGCCGTTGATACCTTTGAAATATGCTAAAATTAACTATTTATCTTTTATGATTTTGAAGTTATTTGTATTTGATTTTTCAATTTTATAAATTTTAAAAGTTTTTTGTGTTCATTTATATCTTCTACCACCGCAAGTGGTGAAGACTTTGACGTTTATCAAAGACCCCATAATGTATATATCCTTGCATCAAATCAATATCTGAGTCTATTTAACTATGTCCGTCTGTATGTTGTTGGCACGCTAAGTTAGTTACAATAATTGACAGCACTCAATAATATTTGACCTGATTATTTGCTATAGCCCTGAAAAAAATCCGATTAAAAACCGACAAAATCGGTTCAGTATATTTAAAGATATAGACCGATATCTGCGGAAATCTGTAAGCTCAACAGAAGAACTTAAGTAACATTTTTTAAATATAAAGCGTTTGGCAAGGACTTTTTTCTCCTCCAATTCTATTCGACCATTATCCAAGAAATAAGTATTAATGTATTTTCCTTCAAATTTTTAAAATGACAAGATCCACATTTCAGCCTGGTATATTTGAGTATAAATAATTCAAATTAAAAGCATTTAAATCAAACAAATTAATCACTAAAAATTCAAGAATACAAGTAAAGCCGTTCCAAACACTTTTACTTAAAATGACGAGATTCACAAATCAGATATTTAGAATGAATCGCTAGATATATATAGTTCTAGGGGCAGTCTTAGCATTTCACACAACTAAAATTCCCAACTATAGTTCACAAAACACCTAAACACCGATAATTTTAAAGTGGCTCTAAAGCATCATATTGCACAGGGTTTTCAAATCCAAATCCCAAATTTTTAATTTTTTCCAAATTTCTAAATTATGGAAATAATTTTTAAACTTTTATGTTCTATATGGATTTGATCGAATCATATTTATTTTCCATTTCAATACTTACTTTTCGACCCCTGATTTTATAAACATTTATCTAATTTCAAAACTTTTAATTTATTCGATTGTATTTTCTAGTCTAGACTTACACCACAAAAATATTTGATTCATCCTATATTTTAGGCGAATATTATTGTTACAAGTAAATTTTAGTATGAAGCACCCTATAAACTACGAAATGCGTTTTAGATTTGTAACTAGTCTTCGTAATTCGAATATGGTATTACGTGATGAACCTTCAAAGCAGACGTTATAGGTTTGTAACTAGACTTAACATCAACCCGTTATTCGAATATTAGCAAAACGTTATAAACCTTCTACGAAAAACGTTGAAGGTTTGTAACCAAACTTAACGAAACCTCTTAATTCAAATGATAATAAAAACATCAATAACGCTCTTTAACGTTTTAAGCAAAATAATTTCGAATTTAATGTTGAAATCGAATATTTATTGTCTTAACTAGAAATGTGTTTTCTTAAACAACTGTTAGCTAAGACATCCACCCCATCTCATTGAATATTTCATAAATTTCGAATTAATTCTTTTAAAAACTGTAAGTGAATGAGAATTTTTATGAATGAATAATTTTGCTGCTGTCAGTCTTTAAATTAATCATTGATTACGTTCGTTAGAATTTAGTTTTTTTCATAAATTTTTTATTAAAAATGCATAAAAATTCAACTATTTTGCATAACAAATTTATGGCTTTGATCGTCTGGGGAATAAAATATATATACTTTTGTATTTATTTTTTGTTGTAATTCTAATATTTAAATATTTATTTATTTAAATAAAATGCAGACTCAGATAATAAACTTTCAAATAATTAACAATCGGATAAGAAAAAAAATATTTCATTCAATTCGCTTTTTCTTCTACCAGAGTATTCGCTGCTCAATCGTTCATTCATTCTCTATTTGTTCAGACGAAATATTAATAAAAGTGTTTTTGCTTGAACTGAAAAATATCTGTAAATTTGCTTAACTTGAGGAATGAGATCGAAATATGCTTAACACACGTTTCTCATTAAAGCTTTAAAATCAAGTATTATTAACACCACAACTGAGTTTGTCATTCCGTATGTAACTCTAAAAATGAATCATCTACAAATCTATGTCGATTTTGCTTTGCCCGTCTGTTTCTCCGTCTGTATGTCTAAGTTGGCACGCTCACACCCACAGCAATTAACAGAGCTGAATGAAATTTGGCCTGAGTATTTCTTATTGTCCTGAGAAGTTTCCTATTTAAAACCAGCAAAATCGTTTCACCGATATATGATTGAAGAATTATATATATATTATATAAGTTTGTGAGTGCATTTGTGTGTCTATATGTACGTTACTTAATGTATTTTTTCACATGCATTTGTGGTGGAGGCTATTGAAGATTCGGCATGGCCGAATATAACATTCTGAGTGATCAGAAAAAATTCATACTAAAATTATTAAAAATTTTCGACAAAAACCAACTTTTTCCTACAAAAAGTCTGCCATCAAACTATGTCCAATGTTATTTTTTAAACAGCACCGAGAGAACCTGCCCATTAATGGAAAAAAATATTACAGGTAAAACGAATGGCCCATAAGGTGTTTCCAAAGCCAAATAAATAAAAGGATTTTTTAAAGATCCGATAGGATATGAGCCCGGTTAGCTCAATGCTCTGACTATTTGGTATGAAGAGTTAAAGCCAAAAACATACAAGGCTCAAGTTCCGTTCTCACAGAGAACGAAATTGAAGTCAAAATTTCTAAATAAAGTATTTTTGCTTTATAATGGATTTTAAATATTTCGCAAATACCTGTTTAAAAAATTTAATTTTGCTGATGCTCGAGGGAATATTGATGAAAAGTTTAGCACCCAAAAGCAGTTAAAATTTCCCAAAAAGTTGTTGGTATTGCAAGCAATATCCGGTTGAAGCAGGAGAAGACAATCATTTGCTACAACGGAACTTATAAATACCGAAATTTACATCAAGGAATGTTTACAAAAAGGCTTGATTCAATCATAAAACTTCATAATATGTCCACTTATTTTTATCTGACTTGGCATCCTATCACTATGGTAAACAAGCCCTTGAGTGGTACAAGAACTATAATGTGGTATTTGTACCAAGAGAAGCAAATGCTCTAGACTGCCAGTTGTTAAGGTATTGATCTGTTATTAAAAGAGAATAAAAGAGCTCAAAAAGGTCTCTAAAAGCGTTGTAGGTTTTCAAAGGAGATGGACTACCAGTTTGAGCAAAGTGACTGAAAGCACTACAAAAACTTTCATGGAAAGATTCAAAATTTCATCACTTGTGATAAAAACTATAAAACTAATTTGTTTTTAATTATAATAATTATTTCAATAAAAAAAATAAAATAAAACTGTTGTTTCCTTTTTATTAACATATATGTATGTTAACAAATTTTCGATCTCACTCCTTAGATATTTTGTAGCGTGACCAAACAATTACACGTTTAAGAAAAATCTATCTGAAAGTGTATTTATATTTGTAGTTGTTTTTATCTTGTATTAATATGAAGAAAAAAACGAAGTCTAAGTCTACAACGTAGTTTGAGGATAAATAATTATTCTAGAAATAGTAATAATCTACAGTGAACAGATCCATTCATATAAATGTTCTTTTAAAAAAATATATATACAGACAACATAGAAATTGTTGAATATTTCCTCATAGAAACTAAAATAATGTTTAATTTAATACAAACTGTAGAATATATTCAAAGGGGATTTATTACGGTATTAAATTTACTGTGGTCCATTCCCTTTATAAGACAACAATAATAATAAGAAACTAAGGAAATACAAATTTCCTTTAGTTTCAAAGAGTTTCACGGGCAATCTTAATACTTCGCTCGGCTAAAATCACTCATTGTAGTTCTTTATATATTTAAATATTGATCATATTTGATTGCACTGTATTTCGAAATTGTCTTTTTCCTTTTATAGAAATGTTTAGATCTGACGTGTTTTCGAGTTGATTTGAAGAATACACAGTGGGGCAAAATTGTTGTTTTCAATCAATTTCAAGGATAAAGGCTGTAGCCATATATCCCTTAAAATGATCTTAACAAAATGTTGTATTTATCTATTATAGTTTTAGAGTTTTGTATTTGAATATTTCAAACTTTAAAAATTTTTCAAGATCTTTTGTTGTTTTTCTCTGAGTGTATATCCGAAAGTATTACCCCGATCTAGTTAACCTTTTTTCACTTTGTTAAATTACTCCGTTTCAAGTAAAAGTAAATCGTTTAATATTATTTAATTGTTTTAATTAACTTGAATCTTTTATATGTATTAGAGGCTGAATTCCCACACGAATTTTTTTCAACTAAATTAATCTGATTTTTACTGGTCTATAAATATTCCCATTGGCAAACTTAAGGTCCAAAGACATTATCTTAATTATTATATATATTGCTGAATTATATTCCCTTTGAAATGTTGTATTAAAAATCTCTAACTACTTTGACTTAAAGGCATTCTTTTATATTTACTTTGACTTACATAATTCTGTCTTGATCATCTACTGATCTTATAAAAATGTTCCAAGTGTATTTTAGGTAACACAAGATCCGAAGGCATTTGCTTATATTTCCTTTTGAAATGTTGTGTTCAAAAGATGTTTAATTACTTTGACTTCACATAAATCTGTGTTGATCTTCATAAAATTGTTCCAGATCCATTTTCCCATAACATCATTGGCACACACAAGGTCCAAAGGCATTTCTTCTAAGATCTATATTGTTGAATTATATTCCCTTTGAAATGTTGTATTCAAGAGATCTTTAATCACTTTGAAATTAACATAAATCTGTCTTGATCTTCTAAAAATGTTCCAAGTGTATTAAAGGTAACACAAGATCCGAAGGCATTTGCTTATAAGTTCATTTGTAAAGTCAAGGTCCAAGGGCATTTTCTTCTAAGATCTATATTTCTGAATTATATTCCCTTTGAAATGTTGTATAAAAACATTTTAAATTACTTTGAATTAACATAAATATGTCTTGATCTTCTACCGATTTTCAAATATTTTCTAAGTGTATTTTAGGTATTTTTATATATAAATTTAATTTTTTAGATTCTTATCTTAAAATACAAATCATAATTTGAATTTGAATTTGAATAAAAAAGATGTGGAAATACTTAAAATATTTTTTTACAAAACAAATCATGCGGATGTACTCGTTCCTCAATATTTGTATGAAAATAATTCATACATCAATGTATCTAGAAATATATATGTACATACTTACATACATATATGTATGTTGTAATTTTCAACAATCATATGAATTTCATTCAAATACTTATACATGCAAAAAAATACAGAGATACTACCCATACTTAGGCATCTAAACAAAAACAATATACTTATCTTAATAGAGTTTTATTTTTATGTAGTACATATTTATATATGTATTGGTAAATAATCTTATATGTATATTTTACACATATGTAGCCAATAATATATATATAATAAACAACAAGTACTTACTAACAAATACTAAACTCTCTTTTTTATTTTCAATAAATATAGTTGTATGACTGTCTATCCGTCTGTCTGTCTGTCTGTCTGTCTGTCTGTCTGTCTGTCTTGACGTATGAATGTACTTACATTTCACGAATGTATCAATGAAAATCAAGTAATGAATGAATTTCAACTAAAACTACAAATATTTTTCTATACTCTCATATCGTATCGTATGTTTATATGTAAGAATGTTTGTTTGTATACATATTCATTAAAAACTACAACAACAACAACATTAAATATGTATATAAATAGTATGTTCAAATATAGAGGCAAAAAAAATACAAAAAAAGTCTCAAGTAGTAAATTTGGAATTGGCTGTGTACAGTGGTCTTAAACTGGAATTTATATAATGAAATTTGTAAAGACATTTTTTAGGTTTTTTGCACAAGTTCTTAGTTGGTCCTATAGACGTGAGATGGGCCACCAAAGTTGGTTACTTCGGGCATTGAAATACATTTTGTTTATGTAAATGAGGGAATTTTGACGGAGGGAGTCTAATTTAAGTTACTTTTGAAGCGATTTTGTTAGGTATATTGGAAGGTATTTGGTATCGTTAAAAAGGTAATTACTTGGACAATAATAATATGTTTCAAATATTCTTTAAAAACTAAACTTCTTAAATAAAATTTAGAAAAAATCGAAATTTTTATTTTAAGTATAATTTTGTGATTTTTTTTAATATTTGACCCTTAATAAAATCTTTCTGAATAAAGCTATTTTTACAAAATTTAAATACGAAATAGAAAAAATTGTCCTCAATGAATGACTATAAAATATTTTCCATTTCTTGTTTCCATAACTGCCAAAATACCAATTTGAGAAAAAAATATTTTTAAAATTTTACTTATTCATAATATTAGTCATTTTGTCCTTATCAAAGGTTGGATCCACGATATATATTTTTTTAATATATAGCAAACATATGTAGTCATAAAATCAAGGCACTTTCTTCTCATTTTAAACTTTGATATATATATTTTCTCTTTAAAAATCTAAAGACAAACGATTCGAAAAGAACGAAATTTAGGTAGGGCTATTGGGGAAAGCATTTGCCCAAATGGCCCAGAAGTTACATTACATGAATTTAGGTTAAGAATACTTTCCGAATTATTAAGAAAAAAGTTAAGTACCTGGGAAATTAGTTATTTTAAAATATAAAACGTTACCACCTTTTTGGAAACATTTTATTTTCGGTGTAATTTTGGGAAAATTCTTTAAATATTTGACGTTTAATAAAATCTATATGAATAAAGATATAATGTTGATATTTGAGTATAAAATTAATAAAACCGCCCTTAATAGAGATCTATAAAATATTTCCCATTTATTTTTGCTAAGATACCCAAAATTCCAATTCAGGAAGAAGCTACAAAAATTTATTTTTTTAATTTATTGTTTTGGTAAAATTAGTCATTCTGTCGTTTTGAAGGTTATAGATCCATGAAATATCTTTTAAATATATAGTAAAAATATGTAGCAATGAAATCAAGGCACTTTTTTTTCAACTTCGACATATTTTCATTTTTCCCAAAAACTAAAGAAAAACGAAATTCCGATAGGGCTAACAGGGAAAGTATTTACCCTAATGCTCTCGGACTTATTTTACATGCATTTGCGTTAAGAATTCTTTGTGAATAATGAAGAAAAACAATATTTCCAAAGAAAATAGAGCATTTCAAAGCTAAAAGGTCTAGAAGAAAATAATTAATTTTAAAGCCAAAAAGTGTTGCCACCTTCTTGGAAAAAGTCACAAAATTTCACTTTTTTCAAAATTTCCGTGTAAAAATAAACTTTTCAAAGGATCCGATTAATGTACATCTTTCTGAAGACTCATTTCACATTTCTAACAGTTCCCAAATTACCGATTTTTCTCCAAAAAAATTACATGTTATGACCACTGTGCGTTTGGCAGTTGCAGAGTGTCGTCGTCGACTGAGCAAATAAATGAGTATGACCCAAATATTTAAAATCGTCTTTAAGATAGGCGGAAGCACAAAACGTATAAAAGTAAAATAATAATAAAAAAATTGAAAAATAAAGAAACCAACAACAACAACTACTACAAATAAGAAACGACGCAATTGTGGTCTTTTTTAAATATAACTTAAATCATATATTTTTTAGTATTTTCAATATTTCTTTTTAAATATTGAATATTCTGTTCTTAAATGATTTACAACTTTATTAAGGAGAATTTTATTATGCGATTTTTTCCAATTTGTTGTAATAAAGAAAAAATTAATTTCATATTTCTTAATAATTTCTAATTTAACTGTAAATAGCAACATTGTTTCGTATTTAGGGGAATCACAGGATTTAATTGCAACTGCTTTTCAGTAAGACTCCATCTTTTTCTTTCATTAAGAATGACTTTAGATTCGCGAATCCTACACGTTGGTGGATGAGCCATTCGACCTAAATTTCTAACTGTCTAATTAAAAGCTTTAGAAACCACGCATGATCTGATCAAGATTTTTTAATGGCCATCACAGGTGTGTGTGTGTTATATTGTGTTTGTGGAGAGGTTTGTATCGAGCTTATTGTGCTCTTAAATGTATCGAATCAGAATCACTGCGATGTCCTTCCTGTCTATGTAAAACTTGACAGCCAATAATTCCGGTGTATTTGTTATCCTGAGTTTTCCAAATTGTTTTTGACCGATCTTGCAACATATAGACGAGCATAGTTAGTTTATTCCGAGAGCGTTAAAAGAACGGTCTCTTCTACCATCTCGTCACGACAACTGCAACAAAAATCATAATGTGCTGGAAGCATTTTCCTTGCATGGGTCCCAAAGGCACTGTGACCAGTGATAAAATACACCAACAATATAGTCTGCCTCCTATTGAAGGCCAGCAATTGGCCTGGTCCTCCGAATATCGTTCCTAGGCCAGATAACGCGTGAAGTTCGACATCTCGTCCGCGCTATCCCTAACAGCTTGTTTTAAAATGAACCTCCTGTAACATGCCAGAGGAAGTCCAACCAGACGATCAATGAGTCATCATTAAGCGATGTACCATGTCCATCCAAATCAGCTTAACAACGGAATATCTCGCTATCTTAATTAAAGATATTTGGCATTCAGTCGTTAATATCGATGTGGTATTTTTTGTTAACTGTTGGTAAAATCCTGAAATCTCTCGATATCCCATTGTACTTGAGCCAGTTGGACACACTCATGATGGCGAAAATCTCCGATTGTCTGATGCTGCAATCATACTTTAATCTAAAGGATACCCTGACATCAAAGTTCTGAATGAAGAAACCATCTTCTAACCTTCCCTGACGCTTGGAACCATCAGTGTAAATCTTGCCGATTCCAGCGTTTGAGTCGAGTATAGAATATTCTAGTTGTTTTTCGCTGATATCTTGAATGTATCAATTCTCTTTGTTATAGTGGAATCAAACGATTAGAATGAACGAGCAAATTTAACATTTTTACTCAGATGCTGATACGATCAAAATGATCTGTTATGTCTCTGACCGGTTCGTAGAATTTGAAGACATATATGTATGTGTGGCTGTATGTATTTTAAACAGAGCCGCTTGAATTTAACACTGGTCGATTCCGCAATGGAAGGGTTTTATATTCCATGTTTAAAAGTGTGATCTCTAAAATCAGGCAGAAATTAAATTATTAAAATTATACCGGAAACATTATTGCAAACAAACAGGATAGAAAATCTGGGTTTCGAAGTGTGATACGATTAAGTTAGCATGACGATGTCACGTTCTAATATTGGCGCTGAAATGATGGTCAAATCAATCTACAAGACCTCAAGACATGTATTGAGTCTTTCGCGGAAAACACTCTGTTTTCAAACATCAGTGATCAATGGTCTACAAGACAATTAAGCACTTATTATAATACAACATTAATGCGTCTGGTTGGTTTGATCCAGACCTTAAAGTTTTCAACTTAAATACCCTCAGGGATTACTTTTCTGATTAAAGGGAAAATTTTGATAAAATGTGGTTGAAAGGGATTTTTTTGACAAATTTTCATTCAATGGAAATTTTGGATAAAATTTCTTAAAAGGGAAATTTCTAAAAATTTTATTTGAAAGAAAATCTTAAAGAAAATTTCTTTTTGCTTTTGAGAATAAACGCCACACAGAATTTGAAAAGTGATGATCTTCACTAGTGATCTTTATGATTTGATTTTCCTGGTTGCTCTGGTTTAACAAACGACCTTTGACTTTTAATTTAGAATTATGAAAATAAAAGTCACTTTAAATCAAAATATGTGTTACAAATATTAACTTCAAACATTATTGCCGATCATTGATCAACACACTTCCGGTCAATGTTAAATTATTCATCAAAAATAATTTTTACGATAAAATAAACGTAAAATTCCTACACAAAAATTTAATATATTTTTAAAACTTTAATTAAATTAAAACGACTGTATTAATAACAACCTTTTAAGTATGAACTTTTTTATGAATGAAAAAACAACAACAACAACATAAACATTTAATGTTCAATACATGTTAAAATAATTTGTATAAATTGTGCGAATGACATGTTCTTACTTGTTGTAATTTACTTTTCTTCTTCTTAATATTAATTTTATTATTGTTGTTGTTATTGCTGTTGTATTATAGTCGTATTATACTCGCGAGCTTGTTTAAATTCATGAACGGAAATGAGTTAGTTGAACTTCCGTTTTATGCTGCTTCTTGTACAATATACACTCGTCCATTCATTCATTCATTCATTCATTCATTCATTGATTCTTTCAATTTCTTTAACATAAATATTTTTGCTTCCACAATTGCTTAAGATTTGAACGAGGGTTGGTAAGGGAAGTTTAAAATTTAGTTTTAAGGGAAATTTTGCTACAAAAGAAATCTATTTATGGAAAATTTTTATTGAAATTTCTCTTTAAAGGAATTTTTTAGTAAAATTTCATTTTGAGGAAAATTATTATAAAAATTTAATTTTTAGAAAATTCTGTAGTAAAATTTAATTTTACGGAAATTTTTTGTATAATTTCATTTTAAGGGAAATTTTTGGAGAAATATTCATAAAAAATTTCTTATTAAGATAAATTTTGATTAAAATTTCTTTTTGAGAGAAATTTACATTTATCCTTTAGAGAAATTTTCATTGAAATTTCATTTTATAATTTTTCATTGATTTTTTTTAAGAAAAGTTTTCATAGAAATTTCTTTTTGAAATAAATTTTCATAGAAATTTCTCTTTAAGAGAAGTTTTCATTAAAATTTTTCTTTTAAAGAAAAGTTTTCATTGAAATATCTTTTTAAGAGAAATTTTCATTTTAATATCTTTTTAAGAGAAACTTTCATTAAGATTTCTTTTTAAGAGAACTTATCATTGAAATTTCTTGAAAGAATTTCTCATAAAAATTTCTTTTTAAAATTTTTCTTATTAAGAAAATTTTCATAAAATTTTATTCTAAAATTCTTCCGAAAAGAAATTCTAATAAAAATTTCTATTTTAGAGAAATTTTCTAAAAGGTTCTCCCTAAGAGAAAATTTTTTCGTAAGAGAAATTTTCAAAAAAATCTTTTGAAGAGAAATTGTCATTCTATTTAAGAAATTGTTTTTATAAAAATGTGTTTTTAAAAGAAAAATGTTCATTAAAATTTTTAAGAGAAATTATTTTTAAAATTTATTTTTAAGAGAAAATTTTGATTAAAAGAGAATTTTCCGTTAAAAGGACATCATTTTAATCTCTTCGAAAGAAAAGTTTTAATTTTTAGAAATTTATAAAATTTACTCTCCAACCCTCGTTATAAGTAAGTACAAAAATTATGTACTTAATTTATTTATTTCCATTTTGTTGGGTTCCAGAAAAGTAAAGAAAAAAATTTATAAATAAATTTATCCATTTAATTACAAACAAACATATTTATTTGTACAAAACAGGTCTAATGTGGCACTTAAGCCACAAGTAATGATAATCGAAATCTTTAAATATCCGATTTAGTATGGACATACCTGATATATACATACAAACACACACATACAGACATACATTTATAAAAACAAACATACATTCACGTACATGACTGCTGGCAGAAATCGCAAATTTCGAATGGCGTTGACCACCCAATAACGGATAACATTTTTGCTAGTTTGTATTGTTGTTGTTTATTTGCAGTCTTCTGTCTATTTGAAAGACTACGAGTATGACTAGATTAGGTTTTGTTGCCTTGTTGTTGTTGTTGCTGTTGGTTTGGACTTTACATGTTTCTCGGTGGTGTTGTTGTTGCTGTTGTCTACTGTTCCTTTTTTAGCACAAATCGCTATTTTTCCGTTCATTCATAATTTACACATAATTGACGATTATTGCTTAAGAAATTTCATATGCATAAACAAATTAGTTCGTTTGTCTGTATGAGTTAAATGCAGAGTTTTAAAGGAATGAAATTTTGACATTAAATTATATATTATTTATCAAAGGAATTGTTTTATGCAATTTTTTCTTAAGGGAAATTTTGTGTAAAATTTATTCACAAGAGAAAATCTCAAAAAATTATTGTAAGAGAAATTTTCATAAGAAATTCCTTTTTAAAATAAATTTTTAATAGAATTTATTTTTAAGAGACATTTTCAATGGAATTTCTTTTCAAAAGGAATTTTTAATGGAATTTTTTTTCAAAAGGAATTTTTTAATAGAATTTCTTATTAAGAGAAATTTTCTATGGAATTGTTCTATAAAAGACATTTTCAATAGAATTTCTTTTTAAAATAAATTTTTAGTAGAATTTATTTTTAAGAGAAATTTTCAATTTTCTTTTGAGAAAAATTGTTAATAGAATTTCCTTCTTAGAGAAATTTTCAACGGAATTTCCTTTTAAGAGAAATTTTAATAGAATTTTTTTAAAAGAAATTTTATTGAAAAAAATTCAATTTAAGAGATTTTATCTCTAAGAGATATATTCAATAAAATTCTTTTTTAAGAAAAATTGTCGATAAAATTCTTAACTTCAATGAAACTTCCATTTAACAGAAATTTTCAAAAAAAGAAAAAAATATCTTTTATCTTATTTTAAGAGAAATTTTTAATAAAAATTAAAAAAAAAAATCTTTTTAGTGTATTTTTTATAAAATTTATTTTTAGGGAAATTTTCAATAAACATAAATTATTGCTTAAGCAACTTTCTTTAAATATAAATTAAATTTTCTTCTTAATGAAATTTTTTTTGCAAAAAATCTTTTTGCCGAGATCCCATTTTCTAGGAAAATTTTATGAAATCTCACTTTCAGGAAAATTTTCTGTAAAATCTCATTTAAGGAATTTTTAACATTTAATTTAAGGAAAATTTTTAATGAAATTTTTAATAATTTTTAACAAAATTATTATTATTTTTTTTATTTTAATGAAATTTCAAAGAAAATTTTGATAAATTTATTATATAAGGAAATTTTGAATAAAATATCACGATCAAGATTCCCTTCAAAAGGAATCATCAACACTTTTTTAAGGAAATTTTTGACAAAAACAGTTTTTCAGGGAACATTTATTAAAAATTCATTTTCAGAGAAATTTTTGAAGAAAACATTTGAATGAAATTCAATTTCAAAGGAAATTTTGATTAATTTAATTTTTAAAGCAAATTAAGGAAAAATGTTTGTTATTAATATTCCTTTTTAAGGGAATTTTTAATAATTGTATTAAGTGAAATTTTTATTTATTAAAATTACTTTTTAAGTGGGAATTTTCAATAAATTGCATTTTAAGGAGAATTTTCTTTAAAACTTTATTTTAAGGAAAAAATTATAAAATTCCTTAAGGAGAAATTTCTTTAAAAATTGCCTTTTTGCGATATTTTTTTAAATTTCCTTTTGATGGAAGTTTCTATAAAAAGTCCTCTACAAAAAAATCCTTTTTTATAATTAAATATTGAGAATTTTTATTAAAAAGTAATTAATTTCAATACCTTTCAACTTCTGCAAAATCTATTTACACTTAACATACAATGTTGCAAATTAGCTTTTCGTTTCTTCATAAATGTTTCCGACTTCCAAAAAGCAACAGAGAGAGAAAGAGAGAGAGAGAAAAAAAGAAAATAAATTATGAATGAAGTTGTTTGTTTCTAAAATCCAACAAAAAAATCAAAAATTGTTTAGACAAACACAAACGGACGGACGGACAGACAGATTTCAAAAATGATACGCAAACATTCATTCCATCGCATAGACACATACATATAATCGCACACTCCCCCTCCAAAATTGTCCATATACAAGTAAGAATGTCATATTCGGCTATTGAGAATCTTCAATACCCTCCTTATGTTATGTTTCGTACATACACACTCACTCACACACACACAGACGTATACGTATATATAACTTTTTTGTACTGAACCGATTTTGATAATTTTTGAAAGGATAATACAGTACGTATAACTTTATATTCTTATTTGTTGATTAAGAATTGACAATTTTAGGAAAGTTTTTTGCTTGAACTTTGAGGTTGGTTTAAGATATCGGTCTATATCTTTTGCTGATTTAATTAAGAAACTTTTTAGAACTATAACAAATACTTAGGCCGAATTTCATTGAGCTCTAGCAATTATTGTGGATGTGAGTGTGTCAAAACAGACAGACAGGCGGCAAGACAGACGGACTTAGTCTTATGAGATGTGAGACGATTCTGTCTTAGCGTTACACACGAAATGACAAAGTTAATATTACCCTCTTCACCATTTGTGGTGGTGAAGGGTATAAAGACGCACATGATTCATCGCAAAATTATTGAATACAAATTTGGTTTAAATACCAGTCAGTCGTTGTTGTTGTTACTCAGTTAAATGTTCAAATTTAGTTGCAAAAAAAAAAAAAATATTGAAAAAAAAATAATAATAATTTATTTTAATGGGATTTCCGTATTAACACGCAATTTCAAAATAATGTTTATTTGTATTTTGTTTTTTTTTTTGTTTTGCTATTTGGTGTCATTTTATTGTGTCACACTGTATTTGTGTGTCTCTGTATCTGTGTGTTTATATGAGTATATTGGTGGTTGTTTATAATTTTTTTGTATGTAGTTGTTAAATCCGGTTTAAAGTGTCGTCATTAGTTTATATTTAAAAAAATCGAATACAATTTTTATAAATTTTTTCGTTTCAAAAATAACGAGTTAAAAAAGTCCACAATTTTCGCAACAAATGCAAATTTCAGTATTTTTTATTGTTGTTGCCATAACTATTCTTTTTTTTGTAATTGTGTGGGACCAAAAATTTTAAACACAAAAGTAATAAAAACTTTTTAGGGTTAAAAGTGACAAAGAATTAATAATTAATTTTTTCATAAAAATTTTTCGTTTTAACCGAATTTTTTATTAAATTTTTTCTTAAAGAAATTTTTTTGATGTATTTCCCTTTTAGAGGAAATTTTTTAAAACCTTTTTGAAAACTGTGCCCTTTTAAAAAAATTTTATTAAATTTAATGAAAATTTTAAAGAAAAATTTTATAAATCTTCTTTCTAAAGAAATGTCTGATAAATTTCCTTTTAATGAAATTTTTATATAAATTTCGCATTTAGAAGAAATTTTAGAAAAAGTTTCTTTATAAATAAAATTTTGGGTAAATTTCTTATTTATGGGAAATTTTTTATAAATTTCCTTTTGAAGACATTATTGTATGCATTTCCTTATTAGAGGACTTTTTATAAATTTTCTTTTCTAAGGGAAATTTCTGATAAATTTCCTTTTTAGAGACAATTTTTGAAAAAATTTCCTTTTTAAAAAAAGGAAATTTTAATTAAATTTCTTTTCTGAAGAAATATTAATAAATTATATTTTTCAAGAAATTTCTCAGAAATTTCCTTTTAAAAGAAAATTTTAGATGAATTTACCGTTTAGAAGAAATTAAAAAAGAAACATTTCATTATAAATAAAATAAATACTATTTATAGGATTTTTTCCATTTTCCTTTTAATAGGAAATTTTTCAACATTTTTCTTTTGAAAACTTTCTTTTATTAATTTTCTTTTCCTAGGGAAATTTCTGATAAAATTTCTTTTTAGAGACAATTTTTGATAAATCTTCTTCGATAAAGAGTTTTTTTGATTCAAATTCCTTTCATATTAAATTTTTTATACATTTTAGAGAAATATCCTTTTAAAGGAATTTTTGATAAATATCGCTTTTAAGAAAAAATTTTAATAAATATCCATTTTAAAGAATATTTCATATATTTTCTTTAAAAAGGGAATTTATGTCATTTTTTATTACACTGTAACTTTTTTATAAATTGATTTTTTCCTTTTATATATATAACATATAATTGTTTTGTTAAATGCCCCACTGAAAATTTCAATAGAATTTAATTAAAAGGAAATTTTCAATAAATTTTTTTTAAGAAAAATTTTCATAAAAATAAATAAAAATTCCCTTTCAATGGAAATTTTTTATAATTTTTTAGGTACAATTTTTAGTTCCTTTTTAAGGGTAATTTTTCATTTAAGGGGAAATTTTTCCACAAAATTCCTTTTTAAGGAAATTTTTCTATAAAATTTATTTTCAGGAAAACTTTCTATGAAATTTATTTTTTAAGGGAAATTGTCATTAAAATTTCTTTTTAAAAGAAAATTTTTAATAACGTTTTTCGATAAAATTTTATATTTCAGGGAAATTTTCAATAAAATTTCTATTTCCAGAGAAATTTTTCATAAAATTTCTATTTCAGAGAAATTTTTGGTAAATTTTTCAGGATTTTTTTTTAAATTTTTTTCGGTGAAATTTTCTACAAGGAAATTCTCGATAAATTTCCTAGCTCGAGAATTTTCGAATTAAATATATTTTTCAGAAAATTTCAAATAAAATTACAATTTCAGAAAAATTGTCCATTAAATTTCTTTTTAAGGAAAAAGGAAATTTGCAAAGAAGAAATTTAAAATAGAAATTTTTGGACAAGATTCGATTTGAAGAGAAAATTTCAATAAAATGTAATTTGAATATCAAATTTTTTTTAATTGAAATTTTGAAAAAAATAAATAGGGATTTTTGATAAAATTTGATTTTTGGATTTTTTTATTTCTTTTCTGATTTTATAAAAAAACTATTTTACCTAAATTTTCGACAAAAAATAGATTTTTGAAAAAAAATTTTTAGATGATTCTTTTTTTACAATTAGCGAAAAAAAAAAATTATCAGACAAAATGTGTGTTAATGTTTTTTCAGTGTCACTCTTAAAACATAATTTTCATCAGTGAAACTTAGAAGAATCAAAAACTCATCTCCAATTTGCTCAAATAACTTAATATAATTTTCTTTAAAAGAGATTATGTGATAGCGAAAAAATCACCTAAATTATTTGATTATAATCGTTTATCAAATAAAAACGAAATAATCCCAAATTTAGGTCAAGTATCTCTATTTTTAGTTAAATAATTTTATAAACTTAAAAAACAATATCACACACATGCAAACATTTAAACAATATCAATCTATATATGTATAAGTCTCTTTGGACTCGGTATCACATTATGGTGATAATTGAACTTATTTTACAAAAATAATTTCCAAATGAAAAACTAAAAATTTATGAAAATTGTACTTCAAGCGTTTACAAAATGAAGAAGAAGCAGAAGAACTATAACTATATTTACGTTATGCCCGCATTTATTAATCCGAAATTTTAACATAAATTTCCATTAAATTGTATAAATTAAAATTTATGTTCAAAAACGAAAAAAATAGAAAGAAAATAAGGAATCGTCGTCTCGCGTCTAAAGAAATTGACACACATTAAAAAGACTTTCACATGAACTGGGGTGTGTGTGTGTGTGTGTATATATATATATGTGAACCCGTACATTCCAAAAAATACAATAACAATAAAATTACATATTTACAGAAAAACTACAATAAAAAACACTTTAGCAAACAAAAAAGAAGAAGAGGGGGCACTATTTAAAATGAGGTTTCAAAATTCATGTTCTTGGGACACGCTATTTCTTTTGAGGGTTTTTTTAATAATTAGGCATCGTTTAAAAGGTCATAACGAATCTGAAAATACCCTTCAGATTCAGGAATGAAAGGAATCAAATTCAGACGAATGATCGATGATCACGCCAAGTGTTTTCAGATCGTTTGTTTTGGGAAATAATTCTGTAACTTGTTGAAGTTGAAGAGATATGTTAAAGAAATTTCACTTGGTAAGAGCAGACCATCCAAAAGTGTTTAATTTGGAGGTTCGTCAGCTACGCCCTTCACTAGTTGGTATCCTATACTCCTTCAAATCAATTACAAATCATCTCAGTTCTTACCATATATTTCATTAGGATTTTTCTAACGGTTCAAAAGTTAGAACAGTGTACAACGACCCCAAACCTCCATTCAGGAAATAGTTCTGTAACTCGTAAACTGCTGTATATATATCTTAATGAAATCTGGTATGAATATTCCTGATGTGTATACCAATTGACTTGGGAAAGCACAAGTTATTAGTGAGTGCGGGGAACAAGGGTTGGACCCTCAAAGTCAATCACTTTAAGTATTATATTTATTGTATTTCAAGAGCTCAAGTTCTGGTTCAAGGGATAGAGGCTGGTCCTTAAAATTTAGTGACATCGAATATTGATTTTTTTATTTTTTATTATTATTTTTAATTTTGGCGATTTCAAAAAATGGCCCAACCCCGTCCCCGGAACGTACTTATGCTCCTTCAAACTAATCAAAAATACGCCTCAGGAGTGTCCACTTAAAGAATTATTTTCAAATGTTTTGTGGCCTTCTAGTGTTGGCGATCGGGGAACGATCGGCCACGACTGACATCATCAGAATAACCTTTGACAAAAATTCACTAGAAATATGATCACAAATTTGAGATCATATTAAGTCAAAGAAAGATAGAAAGGGAACATAAAATGCAATTAATGTCATTTTTGGTTTAACACTCTAAATATCCGACTTCACCTACCTTCACCTCATTCTTTCGCTGAAGGGTATTAAAAATTAAAATTTCCTTCATTTTCCTTTTTTTAGTCTCTGTTTTTGTATTTTAATTAAAATTCATAATTCCCTTTTTCTTCTTTTTTTTTGTTTTTTGTCTTTATTGTTGTTTTGTTGCAATAAAAGCGAGTAATAATTAGCCAATTATCCAGAGATCTATGCAGATGTACAAACACAACAAGAATTTTAAAAATTCACATGCCTTAGCAACACATTATTCACTATTTTTGTTCTTTTAATTCCGCGTGCATGTTTGATCATGTTTGAAAACATTAAAAATAAATAAAATTCATGAAACAAATATTTAAATACATATTTTTTTCTGAATTATCTGAAGGCTGTAAATAAAACGACAGCTCTACTTTATATAATAACAACAAAACAACAACAACGACAAAGATAACAATAACAATAAAAAGACAGCCCTAATTTCTTTAATTTAAGGGGTTACTATTTTGACTAAAAGAAAGATAAACAGACAGACAGACAGACAGACAAGAAACGCGATATACAAAACATTTACGATCTTGTATTAATAAAAAGACGGAACTAATGGGGAAGTAAAGTTTTTTTTTCGGTAAACACAAATACACATTCACCCATATTCATATGAATAAACATACAATTTATATAACATCTTTAACATCTTAACATTTAGTGATGTTAAAATAGCGAATATCTAAAAAACTGGACAAAATTTTGGGCGAAATTGTTTTAAAAGTTATTTACTTGAGAAGAAGTCACGTTATAGTTTTTATGAGGCAATAGACCTTTAAACGGATTTAATTTTTCTTAGGATGCCATCAGGTAACACCCTTAATGTATCGTAAGGATACAAAGAAGACTTATAGGTGTAAGTAAAATTGTCTTCTAACGACCCAAAGAAGTTCAATAATTAATTTTTAGGATTCATAATAATATCTCGCATAGTTAGATCTACGGAGTTTTCAAATAGATTTAAAAAGGGACTAGTCCTTATCATATAATTTGCATAGACTGGGACTCTACAAAGTTGGCCATCCCGGATATATTTTTTCTTTAAAGTTCGCCACTGTAGATGCCAAACGAGTTTTTGGAAATAATTCTGTAACTTTTAAACCATTTAAGATTAATAAATAAAATTTCGCACAGTTAAGTTGGAGGAATGCAGATCCGTATTTATTCACGAACGTGATCGGAGATCTCCTATTTTCTCATTTCTAGTTGAAATAAAATTTTATTCTATAACTGTAGAAATATCTGAATCCGTTAATAAGTTAATGTCAATGTGAACTGGAAGTTTGCAAAGAAATTGATTACAGAGAATGGAGAATAAAACTTAGTAAAGTTCTCCACTACTACAGTACAAATAGAGGGCGTTGCTTTAGGCAACGGTGTTCTTTACTGTTTCTGTTATTTCTTGAAAATATAAAATTGAGCAACGATCTTTCTCCATATTTTATACACAATTTTATTAATTTTGCTGGCCAAGACAAGAAATCATACAACATGATCAGGAGTTGTCATTCCTTCAGAGTACATTAACTTATAACTTATCAAATGGGGGTTAGAAAACTGAGGTTTGGCTTTCAGTATCCAATCAAGACAAATAAATGATTCTTGCTAAAATTTCTGTCGAAATAATCATAATTGTGACGCCAAAACCTGACATTGCCTTTCCAACAACACAATAATATAAGAAATCTGTTTATATTACACCACCACAATTGGTGATGAGGGCATATTAATTTGTCATTCCGTTAGTAGTGCAAAGAAGGAATCATCTAAGACTCTATAAAATATATATCGTTCATTTAACTTCTGAGGTAAAAAATCTCTCTGAAAAACTTTTTGATCCAATTATAATTTATTATACCCTACACCATCATAGGTAGTTGGGATTTAGACCTGTTTAAAATACCGTTCGATTCAGAATTACTTACTCAGACGATTACTCTGACTGTCCATCCTTCCTTCCATGTTAACATTGTGGACACTCTACATGTCTACTAATTCTTTCTGAATAAAAAGCCTATTGAAATTGGTTATATTCGGTCTGATAGCTAATTTCACACAAATGTCCTCCTGGAATTTGATTCTTAGCTCAAAAAGCTCACAGCAATTCCGAAAATCACTTTAAAGCACATAAGATTCAAAAAAATACCAGTATCGTAATAATATTTCTTATTTCTAAGATCAAGAACCAAAAAACCATCAAATCAAAATTTTGCGAAAATTGATTGATAATTTTCTTTAGACCTCAAATAATCCCCACTTCCGAAAAGTGATTATATGATCAGAAAGACAATGTTTTAAATAATTATAATTTATACTAAAACGAATCATAAAATTAGATTATACGAGGGTCGGTCTATAATTTTCCATGCCGTACAATGGTGTAGAACCTTTTCTAGTACAGTAAATAGTAGTGCCTATCGGATGACAAGATCACTTCAACATCCAAGAACTGCTGGGTAACTTTTCATAATCTTTCGCACCATGTTAATTTGCTTGATCAGTTTCTTGAGGATCGTTAGCGTAGATCCTGAACTTCAGTTATCATACTTTTCATTATATTTCAGAAGTCAGAAATTATTGTTTTACAAAATCCTTTCCGAAATTTATTATTTTCAAGATATTTTCTTTCAAGTAACCATCAACATTTTTACAACTCTATTAAGAAAAGACAACAACAATAAATGATCTCACTTTTTATTGAAGTTTTCCCCTAATTTTTTTTCTTAAAGTCTAGATCGCTGGCAAGAAGATGGCAAATGTTATATTTTCTTAAACTTTGTCTGCTTTCTATCTCCGCTGCCTGGTTTTTTTGGAACAAATATGATTAGTTTCATAAGGAACAGGCAACAAGTATTAGGGGGGTAGAAATAAATAAATAAATATTTTATTTATTCAGTAAACATTTATGTATTTAATGTACAGACAACAAAACTTACTCATCTGCGTGTAATTCAAAAAAAAGTACAGACAATTTGGTTGGTACAAGTTAATATTTATGAATTTTTTTTAAAAGTTCCAAAGTTCCTTCCAAAAAATACAACAACATCATTATTGTTGTTAATTGTATTCCTATTTCAATTTATGAAACACGCTATTTTCGTCTTCTTCATCTTCAATATATTGAGAGTTCTTACCCTCAGCTTAAAAATTTCTTTGGACTATAGAATTTAAATTAAGAGCGAAAAAAAAAATAACAACAGAGAAGGGAATAAAAATTAACCATCTAGCAACAAGATCAAGAACCCAAAAATATATATATATATATAAAATATCTAGTTATATTTTTATATATAGAAAATATAAAAAAAACTCATGTTAAAAAATGTGTGAAACAAACAAAAGCATTGATCCACATAAACCACCAAAAAATATATATATATAGAGAAAAACAACAACAACAATTATATATAAATATAATTTCACTGCCCATCTGCGATCACATCTAGACTAGGGTCTGTATGAGTGTGTATCTGTGTGTATTTAAGGCAGCTGCTTTTGCAAAAATGCTTTAGGATATTAAACGATCCTTTTTTCTGTTTCTTAAGCGTTTTGTTTATTCCAAAATTTGCATAGAAACCAAATCTTATTAAGGACTCTGTATATCTAGTTTTAGGACACCCTTAAAATTTAATAATTTTCCCTAAATGTGCATAAAAACATTTCCATTTGTTTTTTTTTAAGAAAAAGAGAGAGAGAGAGCGATCATTGCCTCGTGTTATTTTTATAAACAAAAAGAGCACGTGCAAGTCATGAGAAAAGGATCTTGTGAGTTATTACGTATGTGTGCATTTTTAAAGGAAATCTTTCAGTGTGTGAGTGTTACACAATTTATTTTCAATCAAGGGATTCTTTACATCTGTAACCGAAAAAATTAAAAAATTGAAAGGATTAATTTTTGACAAATACAATAACAATCATTTTCTGTGTCATAATCTGTTAAAGATTTCGAAGATCCTGTTTTAAAAGCAAAATGGCGTATACCCGATAATAATTATTGTGATTTTATTTTATTGTAAATAATTATGTAACTATTGAACCGTTAGAGATTTGTTAATGAAATTTTGCATTATAAAAGCTGGAATGTTTTCAAATTGATTTTCAGGCAGAAGAGGTCCCTGTTCAGCTCTCGCACAGATTTTCCAATTCTATATTTTGTGATACAATTCTATAACTTTTGAATCCTTAGAAATATCTTAATAAATATATAATATGCATTTGAATTGACTTGATGGAGTAAAGGCTTCGATCAATATAGTGGCATGTTCAATGACCCTCCAAAGTTGGCTACCTCGCCTATTTCGTTTTTTTTAATCGCCATAAATTCATTTATGAATTGAGACAAAATATATATTGTATATAGATAGTTCTTGTAAATCTTATAGTTTCCGAGATATACAAGTCAAAATAAATTTTTAACCGATTTTTACTCTTAATTTATTACTTTTTATGTTGGCGAACCACAATGTAGCCATATCGATTTTTAGACATTAATTCTGGAGTTGTTGAACCTTTAGAGATATCGTAATGAAATTTCAAATAATTAGACTTGAGGTGTTCAGGGGCATAGTCAGTGACCCCTTCACATTTATATAATTATTTTTTTTTAATTCGCAAAAAAAATTGTTGTTCTCTTTAAAAATGGCTTAATCGGTTTAAAATAAAAATATATAGACCGATATCTAAGACAACCTCCTAAAATTGAAAAAATTTAACAATGAATATGACCAAACGGCTCATTAAATTTTGCATAAAATTTGGCACGCTGATATTGGAAGTACTAATTTGTTGAATAGGGCAGGGGAGAAAGACTTATATCTCTATAACTAATACAGAAAAACTTATAAAATAAACGGATAGAGCATGGGGGAGTAGTATCTTCCTAACAAACGTATATTTTTAATATCACTTATCTCGAACGAAATAAAATTTTAATATTTTAATATCGCATATCTTTGAAATTCAATGAAATTAGGCGCAATAAATGTAGAATTATAAGAATAGGAAAGAAAGAATAAGGATTTATTATAGATTACGAGATGGATTAGGGCACAGTGGAAAGTTATCATCTTACAAGCGGAATTTTTACGTAGTTTTTTCTAAACTGATCGTGGAGTAGAGTATAAAGTAGTCGAATATAGCATTGTTACTCATACATTTTCTTTTCAATCAATTTTGGCATTCTTTAAATTTAAATACCCCACTAACATAGTCGCTTAACCTCCCTTCTTCTTGCTTCACTTGGAACGTGTACCTCTCCATGTCAATTGAAGAACACTTCAAGAATGTCCATGTAAAATTTTATTTAATAAATATTCAATAGTTTCAAAGTTACAGAATTATTTGCCAAAAATGCTTTTTAGAACCAGTGATCGTGAACGCACTTTTAACTGTTATTAAAAATGTATGACCAACCGAAGGATCATCTGTAAAAGTATTTTTCAGTGAATGCAGATAAATTAAAATCTGTGAATAAATTCAAAAATGAAAGAACATGTTAAGTGAAGCTACTTATTGTAACAAAAGTGATCGCTCAAAAAGATCGATCACAGAATAAATATATTTTCAAATGATTCTTCGATTTAAATTTGATTTAAGTTTAACAAAATTATTTGAACTGAATAATAAATAATTTTTACAGAATATTAACATTAAAATTTAATTTAAATATCTTAACAATTTGATCCATTTATTCTCTCAAACAATGAGAGAAAAAGAAGAAGAAGAACATACAAATTAAATAATCATGATTTATGTAGATTAACATAAAATATAAATAATCAAAGTGAATAAAGATCAAACCAAATATTTTTGGGAATTAAATAAAATGCTGGTTTCAACAAATGGTGGGTTGGATTTTTGATCGGTTGGTTGATGGTTTGATCGATCGGTCGGCTGCTACGAGCTTAGAAAAATGAATACAAATTAACTTTCTATCGATATAAAAAAAATCATTGAATTAAATCATGAATACAACACTTATTCACTCATTTAAAGTCATAAAAAATGTTAATAAAGAAAGAAAAAATCAAAGAATGAATGAAAGAAGAAGAAGAAGAAGAGAAAGAAATATTACAATGAATATGAAAATGATTTTCATTAATGGAATTTTTGTATCAATTAAACTAAATGTTGTTGCATCCACATGCTAATTGTTGAATATTTAATAAGTTTTAATTTTACGAACAAAAGCTTCTCTTTTCCTCTAAAGAATTTCATTTAAAGAAATAAATGGAAAGAAAAGAGAAGAGATCACATACTCACAGTATTTCTTAATCGGGATTTTTGGGAAATAATTGTGTTATTTTTGAACTATAAGAGATATCTTCATAAAATTTCTTATGTTTGGAGCTAAGGTGTTTTGGAGTTAATATGGAGGTGTATTAGATCCTATTTAGTCAAATTCGCAGTTACTGACTTTCTAAATTTGGCCACCTCGGTAATGATAATTTTTTCAAATTTCTCAAAAACTGATTTAGGAATTGGAACAAAAAAATGTATTTATTTCTAAAAAGGAACATTTGTTCATAATAATAATGAAGAGATAATCATTTCAGTGGAAAAAGTCATTTTTTAATAGGATTTAAGCAGATTGAGGGACAAATTGAAGGACAAGATCGTACACATTGTTTTGAAATTTCATATAAATATCGTTATTCAGCTCAATTTTATTAAAATTTTAAAATAAATTTTATTAAAAAAAATAACTCAAAATCCAAAATTTTAAATTTTGCATACATTTTTGACATGAAATACTTCTCATCTTATACTGAAATTCGTCGAGAATTGTTCTATAATTTTTCATACCTGCATCACGGTGTAGAATATTACATAGCCGTTCTTAACCGACTATTAAACGCTTTCTTGTTGTCATGATCACATTGCTTTTGATGGTAGAGTTGGTGTGGATGATGAACATTATGATCATCGTGATCACACTTTTAACTGTTATTAAGAAAGCACGACAAACCCAACGATCGTCGATTCTGTATAGAATGTGAATGAATTTAAATGAGAGATGAATGCCGAAATGAATGGAATGATCTAAAATGTGTGATCTGCTTTATTCTTCTATTTTGCTGTTCATTGATTTCTTCATTCATTCTTTCCATCATTCATTTATTCCTTCGTTCATTATATTTTCAT
The DNA here is from genome assembly GCA_004302925.2 of Cochliomyia hominivorax. Classification (NCBI taxonomy): domain Eukaryota; kingdom Metazoa; phylum Arthropoda; class Insecta; order Diptera; family Calliphoridae; genus Cochliomyia; species Cochliomyia hominivorax. The sequence goes on from PYHX02000413.1 coordinate 34,315,976, forward strand.
AATTAACACTTTGCATTGAGAAATAATGACTTGTAGAAGTCATAAAAGGTGATTGCACTACAATGGTATGCGTTCACTTAATTTAGCTTCTATTTCTTTAATTTCTGCCATTTATTACATTTAACAACAATTTCCTTATTTATACTTTTTCTCTTCTCTTTAGCTTTCCTTATTACATTTTTATTGTGCTCTTTTTCACAATTATAAAAATGTTTTTCACCTTCTTTAAATTATCTAACTGAATATTGCATTCCCAATCTGATATTTTTTTGTGGATTTTATAGCAATTCTAATGATTATGATCATGTTCCAGTTACTACTGGAAGTACTTACAAAAGTGCATATAAAATGTAAACAATCTTCTCTGGGTACAGCTGTCATACCCAAACAGTAGGTACAGCTACTTATTTATAAATTTCTCTACTAACACACACATTATCCAGCTTTTTACACCCTCCTTTATCTAATTGCTGTAGGGTACAAAAACTAAACTATTTTACTTTAAAGTCACCAATAATTTTTATTGCATTTATTTACTTTCTCTTTAACCCTTTTGTTTGTTTTTGGGGTCATTATGATACCATTGAGTGATAAAAATATGTGAAATTCTCATAAAAAGAAATATTATTATTTTATCTTTATTACATTTTTATTTTATAATAAAAGGAAAATAATGTTTCTAGTTTACACCAAAATGACATAAAATAAAACTATGAAATTAATGTAACTTGTTATATGTAGAAGAAGAAGCTAAAATATGATCGTTTTATAACTAAAAAAGGTTCTACTTTCAAAAAAATAAAAGAATGGGAAACTATAAAATGTGGAAAATACTCCCATCTTTACGATATAAAAATAATTTTATGGAATTTATTAGTTGGAAAGTTTTTAAAACACACAATCGAATACCAAGAGTAAAGTCTCTATGATTATTGCACTTGTCATTTCCATAAGAAATTGTGATCGAGTTAAAAGTTAGAGATCAGAATTAATTCTTCGAATTCATTTAAATTCTCGGATCTGAGCCCATTACAAATCGGCTCAGATCCGATCTTTTTAAAGTTCCAAATTGGTTCTGCTTAAAGGCATTAAGAATGCTAAAGACTACAAAAATCTGGTTGCAATTTTTATGTCATATGCTTATGGACTATAAAATTTATCAAATGAAGTATCCCTGATAGGTTTAGGGGATTTGACAGTTACCGCAGAGAAGAAACGTTGGTTAATCCTTTTAAATAAAAATACTTCATTTCGTTTTTTCATAAGATTTTCTGGTTTACGGAACTAGAACTAATGAACTAGAAGCTGACTTAGAATTGAACTAGATCTGACTTATAGCTGTACTAGAACTGAACTAGAAATGAACTGGAACTGAACTAGAACTGAAGAAAAACTAAACTAGAACTGAACTAAGACTAAACTAGGACTGAACTAGAACAGAACTAGAACTGAACTAGAAATGAACTAGAACTGAACTGGAACTGAAGAAGAACTAAACTAGAACTGAACTAAGACTGAACTAGGACTGAACTAGAACAGAACTAGAACTGAACTAGAACTGAAGAAGAACTGAACTAGAAATGAACTAGAACTGAACTGTAACTGAACTAGATCTAAAACTAGAAATAAACTAGAATTAAAACTGAAGAAGAACATGACTAAAACCGAATTAGGGGGCATCTAAGTTTCATTATAGTGAATTGTCATATTTTGTCACTTGTTTTTTTTTTAATTTGTTTTTCCTCAAAATTCCAAGAATCCATAAATTATATTTTTACTTCAATACATGCAGTTTGTGTCGTAGCTTTCAATTATATACGTTATAGACTATTTTTTCATTGTCAAAACAAATACATGTACTTTTACAGTTCTGGCAGTAAGTAAATGACGGTGGTATTTGTTGGGTATTAACACTTCATAAAAGTATTAAACATTTAGATAATGACACCTTTTTAGTTCTATTTTCTTCTTCATTGTGTAAAATTTCAGAATTTGTTAAGACAACAAAACATTTGAAATTCTTTAAAGTTTATTACAACAAAATTTATTGTAACTTTCTAGTTGGGCAAGATAACATTAGATTCATTTTATGGTCATAATAATCCATTACACCAACCAAATGCATTCCATAGAATTATTATTTCCAAAGAACTTTTTAGTCTAACCTCCGATTGCATACAAAAAGTGCGTAATCACGTTTATGATTGTGACATGTCTGTCGACATTATTAAACGTTTCTATAAATAAAAATAAAAAGAATTCTTTCTGAAACTTTTGGTCTAAATAACTGTCAGTTAATGGTAAATATTTATTTTTATACCCTAAACTTGGGGTATTCTGAGTTTAGCATACGGTGTGTAATAATGCACAGTGTTTCTAATGAAAAATGAATATATCAGTTACTTCCAAACGGTTTGTCTGATTTCAATCAAATTTCATATATTAAGAACAGAAATGTAGAAGAGTTTATAATTTACTAACAGCTGTAAGGTTTCGATCATTATTTTTTGTCACAAGGAAAGGTGAAGGTAGACGAATTATATATCATATATCGCAAATTATGTCTAATTTGCAATGTATGTAATATTTTTTATAATAATAAAATTTGTTGCATACTTTTTGCAAAATAATGGAAATGTTTGATTGTTTTTTGTAAATTATTAAATTTTGAACCTCAAGTAAAATTTCAATGAAATCTTGTTCATAAATTGATTTCTTAATACTTAACTGAAAACTATTAAAATTATTTAATTTGGTTTTTTAAAAAAAATCCCGCAATTCCCAAAAAACTATCGAAAATTTCCAAAAATATGTTTTTCACATTTTTTGACATATCTTCTCAACCGATATCGGGGAGCAAAAATTTCTATAACTAAATATTTTAGAACATATCAAGCTTTGAAGAAAATATTAATTTGTTAAAAAAATTCAAGCTTTGCATGTGTGAAATATTATGCCAGAAATAAAAGTATTGTAAAAAATAGGTTGAGTTTAAGAAACTCTGGTTCTTCCTAAATTTAAGTTTTTGAAACTTTTTGTTCTTTTTTCATTACACAAAAGCCTTTGAAGTAACCTTTTAAGAAGGTCATTAGTTCTTAATAAAATGAAAGATATTTGACAAATATCGGATAAAATAGGGACCCGCTTCGCCAAGATCAGTTAAAAAGAAAATGATGATTTTTGAAATAAAATATCTCTTAAACTATAAGAGATAGTCTACCCAAGGTTTTTTGTAGGTCTTCACTGGCAGAATCCTTTTATATAAAAAGCTTCAAAACCGGTTCACAAAGTCCAAACTTAAACTTGCCTATAACTCTACTATAAATATATGAAACCACAGCCGTTCGGAAGTTACATAATTATATCCTTTTCATATTTCATTTAAAACACTGTACATTCGATAGGATTTTTTATTAAAATATAAATCGATTTATCCAGTTTATAAAAGTTAATACCTTTTAAATTTATTTCCTAATTCCACACTTATTTCTTAAATGTTTATAGTGAAGGGTATTTAAAATTCGACTTAGTTTAAGTGCATTCTTACTCGATTATTATTTTAAGTTGTATTCTTAGAGTTCTAACTCGATTGGAATGCAAAATTTCTTAATTCCCTTTAAATTAGGTGAGGGACACATACACATACACATACCCACACGCACTCACATACCAATTGTAATAAAAATAACTTTAACATTATGATGAGTGTCATCATCATCATCATCATTATTATTATCATCGTCGTCATCATTATCGTCATGATCGTTGTCTAGCAAAATATTGGCCAAGAATGCGTGTGATAAACTAACTAACGGAAATATTAAATAACATGACGATAATTCACTTCGTCGTTTATTTATTTTGTTTATTTATTGTTATCTCTATCAACAGTTTTAATCGATATTCTATTTTAATAGAAATTCGTAGAATTTCATTTAACAAAGAAATGAGAAATGAGTTTTTTAGGTAAAAAAAAATATATAAAAAAAGAGTTAATCATTTGGATTAACAGACAAACAAATGAACATATAAATATGTACATAATTTAAATGGAATTATGTTTATAAGCTTTCTTTAAGCTGAAATTAATTCCAAAAATTTCTAATGTTTTGTATTAATGGCGGTATTCTTCAAAGTAGATTTCAAAATATTGGCGATATTTTTAGAGTTTGATTTCAATAAAAAATTATAAAAAATGTAAAAATTTCGATTTAAAAAAAAATCTAAATTTGAACTATTTATGATCAGTGACGAGCATTTCTAAATTAAATGTCTAATTTATCGTTTGTCTTCGGAACACAAACAGTTTATGGCATTTCTACACAGTATGTTCAGTCGAAGTTTACAAGAAGATCGTCAGATGATCGCTATTCGTCATTGATTGTCATAAAATTCTTATCTCTGCCATGAATAGTTATTTCCGTTTCCGGAGAAACAAATTTTTCATCATTTTAAATATCTAAAATTCCACAGGTATGTGTCAGAGAGGTAGAGCAATATGGTTCTTAATATGTGTTTCTAATAAAAAATAGATATTGATTTTTTTGGAAAAATTTCATTTTTTATAAAAAAATCGAAAAATCACAAATTGTACAAATATTTCACCTTTTGGTAAAATTAAAAAAATGTTTCCTTTTAAATTTCGTTCTATAAAAATTAGTTCAGTTTTAGTTCAGTTCTGGCATAGTTCTAGTATTTTTTTTATACCAATAGCAGGGCTCCTTTTTTGTATACCCTCCTTCATTCTTGAAGGACAGCATTACTCAAATAGTTGGTACAAGAATAAAACGTTCTACACTTTTTCGCTGAAATAAATCTAAGCACTATGGGATTTGTGCATTTTTCCGAAAAAATTTTTTCATTAAACTATTTTTGTCTTCTTTTTTTTGGGTTTTTTATTCAAACATTATTTTTTTGTAAATTTTATAATAATTTTTTTATTGTTTTATTATCATTCGTACGAGATAAGCATAAGTACTGGAACCAAGGCAAACACTTGATATGCATACAAATACATACAAATACATGTATGTAGAATATTCATAGAAATCTAAGCATAAATTTATACAAGAGAAAATAGTGACGGGTTTCTTATGTCGGACATGGTATAGGTGTATGGCATAATTCCGGGACAGTAAAGTAGTGTGGAAAATATTGGTAAACGGAATTTTTAAACCAGCATTCGATGGAATCAAAAATTCCTTACAATTTATTTTTTGAATAAGTTCTAAAAATTTTGACTTATTACCATCAAATTATGAAGAAACATCCATCAAAATGGTCCAACCGATTTATCACAACGTGATATTTATTGAAAGCTAACGTTAACTGATTTGGCTTTGTCCACGAACATGAAATTTGAAAATAAAATGAGCTGTTGATCGCTGAACAAGAAATTTTTGATTAATTTAGACGATATTCAGAGGCTGATTTTACGCAACCAATGGACTTGATACCTTCTGAAAGCTTTTGGTAGACAGGTTAATCTGGGCTAGTGACTTTATAAAATACAACTATCGCCGTCAAGACGAATAAAACAGGCATTTTTATGGCGACAAAGTGGACTCTAAATCGGAAGACAAGTTTGGCTTGTAGGCCAAGAAATTGTACAACCTCTATTGAATGAGACCATAGGTGTTGGCTTAACGACTTGCAGGACATACGTTGGTGTCGGCACAGTCAATGCCATACCAGTAGGTATTAAACCTACTGTTCAATTCATATCTCTATTGTGTCAGATCTACTCTTGAAGAACGCGTCAGATTCTGTTGAAAATTTGCAATAAAATTGTTTATGATAGACCAGTAGGTACTAAACCTCTTGCTCTATTCCGATCTCAGTTGTACCAGAACTAATAATATAAACAGCGTTAAATTCAATTCTATATTTTCAGTGATCGGTGGATGGCATCCAAGTATAATATTCATATGATAACTTGAAATCATGTAATTTGTGGCATTTCTGTACATGTGGTACAACTCTAATGTGCACAAATCCCGGTCATAAGGATTGGCACATATCTGAGTATCTGCTGTTCTTATATTCGTTTATACTTACTAACATGCCACAGAAGACGTCAACTGTGGATTATAATAGTTTGGGAAAACTCTTTCGGTAAAATGCTAAACATTTCGTTACGTTCTTTAACCGGAAGAATCTTTGTTATGTAAATGTTGTATCGTGTACCTTTATATTGTTAGGTTACCTTCTGCTGTAAGCTATCAACTCCTTTCACAGTCTTTAATATACGATTCTATAAACCTTTCAAAAAAATTAAATGGAAATGGAATTTTGAATCAAATTGTTACGATCAAACACAAATAAAGATCAAAATTGTTCTATTCTCCAGGTTGCTATAACTCATAGCTAATAAGGACATATACTTGTCAATAAAATCAAAAGTCTGAATAGTGAACTCTTTCAGGGCGATTGTAAATAATCATTACGACTTTTTGCAAACTTGCGAAATGGACTGTTAAAAACTCAAACATATAAATGATCTTTACGTGACAGGACTCAAATATTTAACTGAAATTAATTATCCATTATAAGTAAAGACCGGCAACAGAGGCTAAAAACAAGAGTTAAGATCTTCTGCAATGAAATAACGAAACTTTTGCTACCGACTACGATTACAAGGTAATGCTGTCTGTAACCATTTAACTTAAAAAATACTTTACCATTTGTTTGCTGGGTTTCATACAATCTAACACATATAAGCATATATTTTCAAAAAAATATTTATTTGTATATGTACCAATTTTCTCTCTCTTCTTCTCTCTTTCGTTTTCTCTCTTTTTTTTATAAAATACGCACAAAAATTTTTAACACAAATATTGAATGATTATAAAAAAAAACTTTAAACTAATAAAATTAAAATAAAATAAATAAAACTACAACAACAACACTAATAATAATAATATATTTAAACAATACAAATACAAATAACCAGAAAACTTATGTACCACGTACCTCAAATAGAGAGAAAAATAATAAAAAAAATTAAAATTAAAATAAAAAAACCAGACAGAAGTTTCAAGGAAAAAGTTACGTTTTTACAAAGAAATTTTCAACTGCGGCACTTAAAACCACAATTTTTATCTATGAATTAAATTGTTTTTAATTTAATAATAAATTTATTCTTAAAGAAAATAACAAAAAAAACTATTTAATTTTAGTTATAAAAAGAAATGGAGACACTTTTTGAAAAAAAAATATTTAATGAAAAAAAAAATTATGTAACTTTTAAAAAGTTTTATTTTAGAAATTAAATCTGACGCCGAATTGAAACCGCAGATCTTAATTACTTAGACTTTTTTCTAAACCACATACACACAAATAATGTAGGGTTATAGACCTCATTCTTGTGATTTTGAAATCGCCAATCGATTTCAGACGTCATTAATGACGCGAATGGGAAAGCCGAAGGAAATAATTTAGTGGGGTAGTGAAAGATTTGAAAAATTGATTTTTATGGGGAAATAATTTTTTAATTGGGATTTTTATACTCTACACCACCATAGGTGGTGCGTTTGTGCAGATGTTTGTAATGAGCAGAAAAAAATAGTCCTACCACCACTTTTAACTATATTCTTCGACTCAGAATCACTTCCTGAGTCGATTTAAGTATGTCCGTCCAGCACGTTTTATTAATTTGGTCAAATGATGATGCGTGTCGAAATTGGTCCCATACAAATGTCTCCACGGAATGTGATTTTTAGCCCAAAAAATTTCAAAATATTAAAAGATTTTAACCAAATTTTCTAAACTAAGTCTTTTTATATTTTAAAGCGATGTGCTAAATTATACGAGGATCGGTCCATTATTTTAAGTTCCAAAGGGTTGTGCAAAATTAAACGAGGATCGGTCAACTTCCCATATAACCCTACAGAAAAAATCCCTTTTAAAACGCATAAATTTCACATAAATATTGGTATCATAATAATATATTGCACACATAAAAATAATATGGACAACAAATTATACGAGTGGAGTTCATAAATTTTTCGTAGCAGACATTTACAATCAACAATGCGGTGAAGGGTATTAAATCGTCGGACTTGATTGACTATAACATTTTCACCCATTTAAAATGGTTTATAAATGATAAGAACTGTCGGAAAATTTTTGCAATTAAATAATTAGAGCCAACAAATGATGGCGGGTGGTCCTTCGAACCGGACATTTTTTTAATTAAACTTATGATAACCGTCGTTGATTAATATCGCAGTATAAAATATTCAAAATTCATTAAACAACTTTAAAAAATTTTCCCAAATTTAAAAAATTTTCATTTCTTTAATTCCCACAATTTCAATTTCAACTTCTCAAATCGTTGAGAATCACATTGTAACTCATTATAATTTTTTTCCAACGGCCAAAAATCTATAATTGAGGATCCGATAATTTAATATTTTTTTAATGTAGATAACTTCTTGAACTATTTATTTTATCAAAATCGGTTCAGATTTCCCAACAAAATTCAAGTGTAAGTTAAACCGTATTTTTTGCCAAAAGAATAAGTTTCTGTTTTTAAAGGAAAAAGTATTTTTAATTAAATCGAGAAACTGTTCTGTAAATGGGTCCAAAAAAAAAAAAAAAAGCTGTTAAATTTGAGGTTAAATTTGAACCGAAATTTCATTCAAATCAAAAAAGTGTTATGTAGATGAGTCCTATGTAAAAGCATATATGAGGTAAAAGAGGAAATTTTTACGATTCTTCTCTTAGTATGGACTTACACTTAACCCTCAAATATAATATTCAAATGAACTTAAAATTAAAAACAGTTCTTATGCTAAAAGCAATATTTAAATTTTAACTAAAAAGTGCTCTCGAGATGGGTCCAAATATACAAAAATTATACATGAACTCAAATTTAATACATTGACCTTCCTTCTGATAGTAAAACTCAACATTTAAATTTAAAATTTTAACCAAATAAAGTTCCAGACAGTACAATTTTGGTAGTAAAAAGTATTTTTCAAACGGATACAAATAGATACAAGATTTAAAAAGACATTCAATAAGACATACCTGCATTAAAACGAAGTCAATAGTCAATTTTTCTTGGCCCTTTGAAATGAATATATCTGTGTATCTGTAAATTTTAATTATAAATCTTATGAATTTCATTGAAATTGATGAATTCATAAAGTATCTTTTTAACAATCAAGCGATTGTCTTGAAAAATTTCTTTGGGAAAATGTAATAGTGTGGACCTTTGTACCGAAAATCTCTGAAGTTCTTTAAAATATCAAGTTGTTTTCATATAAAATTTCGTTTTTTAAGTAGATTATTTAACAGAAGAATGTCTTAAGGCGACTCTTAAACTAACAGCAGCAATATTGAAAATTTTAATTTGGTCCTTCTTTCCAGATATGTCGATATATTTAAAATATCATTTATCATTTATAACTTTTGAATTCATAAATTTCAATAGTTCAACTTTCTCAATTCACATGAAAACTTCTGATTGGGAAAAAATAATTTTATTTTTTTCGTCCTTTCAACCGGATATCTCAGGAGATATTTTATAAAACTGTTAACTGTTAATTTCATATTCCATTCAAGATGCAAATTAAACTCAATTCGAAGAGAAAAACACCAAAATCCTTTTGTTTTTGGAACCAGATATTTGGATCTTTGAAATATCAAGTTAAATTTCGTATAAAGCGCCTTTTAAAGTTGATCTGTAAGCAGAAAAAAATCTTCAAGCTGTTCATAAATTGATAACAGTAACAATCTCTTGATTCTTCGTACTGTATAAATTTAAAATTCTTAAAATTTCTTATATTTTCTTCAAGATTCAAACTCAACTCTCTTCTAAGGGAAACACTTTTCTAGAGAAATAATACTGATTGAAGATCTTTAAAATATCAAGCTGAATTTCGAATAAAAACTCTTCTTAATGTTGATCTTTAAAAAAGAAAAGTCTTACAGCCATATTAAAACTGACAACAATAAAGTTAATAATCTTCTGTTGGTCCTACGTGCCGGATTAATGAATTCATTCCACAGTAAACTAAAAATAGACTTCAATTCACATGAAAACATTGGCTGCGAACTGGATATCTCTGGTGATCAAGTTGGATTTTTTTTAAATTGCTTCTCATAATTGGACCCTCTTGGTCCTCTCGGTCGTTCGAACAAGATATCTTAATACCATCAATTTTTTCAGTTCAATAGATACACAATTTTTTCTCCCCAAAATCCCATCATGATTTAACCTCAACTCAATTAAAAAAATGATAATCTTGGTCCTTCGAACCGGATATCTTTGTAGATCTTTAACATATCAAGTTGATTTTTATATAAAATTTTTATTTCAACATTTCTCTTTAAACTCAATTTCTCTCAATTCAACTTTCTTATTGAATTTTAAGAAATCCATTGCAAAATTGAAATTAATAAATTCTAAGAATTTTTCCCCTCTTTTAAATTTAACAAACAATTTCTCTCTAAAGTTCAACATCCACATGAACTCACTTCACAGCGCCAGTAATTGATATTAAGTAACCGAAATAATAAACAAAAAAACTAAGAAGAAGAAAAGAACACCAAATAAATTTCAAAATGACAATTATAATTGTTACTTTATTATGTATTTCTTATCAATATGATGTAATAAATTTTATAAAATTTTGTTCCCAAAAACTAAAGGGTCATCCCTTGTCTTAATATTTCCCATTTGCAGTCGTCTCCCTAACATAAGAGGCGGTTTATTTTCAAAACAACAAACAAAACATATTACAAGTAAGTATGCTATATTCGGTTATGTCGAATCTTCAATACCCTCCATCACGAATGTGTGTGAAGTAAATACGTTACGTTTCGTACATACACACACAGACGTATGTAATATAGAAAAGTTTTTCTTAAATACAACACTGGAACACTTAATGAGTCATCAAATTTATTATATTTTTGACTATAACGTTTTTTTCTTTTGATCATTTTCGGAATGTTATAGCAAGATTTCGGTTTTAATTGATAATTTTACGAAGATTGTTTGCTGAAACTTAGAGGTTACCTTAAATATCGGTCTATATGATTTAATATACTTTACCGACGAATACTGAGGTCAAATTTCATTGAGCTCTGTCAATTATTGTGTATGTGAGTGTACCAACACTAAACAGACAGACGGACGGACGTAGCTAAATCGAATTAGATTTTGTTTTGCTGTGAGAATATATATACATTTTGGAATCTGAGATGATTACTTCTTAACGTTACATACGTAATGACAAAGTTAATATTGCCCTCTTCGCCTCTTGTGATAGTGGAGATTATAAAGAAATAAACCTCGAAATTTTTTAAATTAAATATTTTACAAAATATATTTTGTGTTGTTGCTTTTGTTTTTGTTATATGATGTAATGTGTAATTGAAAATAAAAATTTTGTAAAAAAAAAAACTAATAAAAACCATTTCAATTTAACACTATTTCTCCCCATTAACCCTTTGGTACTTTATGGAATTTGTAGTGAATAAAAAATTTTAAGGTTCATATTCATTTGAATATTGCGTACCAACTAATTCATTGAAATGTCTATGTGTTTGTGTGTATCTGTGTGTATGAGTATGTAATTATTGGCCCTTATCATTGCATCATTGAAATAAAATTCAAATTCGAATTCAATTCAATTAAGTTCAAAACAAATGTTCTCATATGATAATCAAGCATTTCAAGAAATTCCAATGAAAACAACAACTGAAGAAAAAATAGAGTTTTTTTCTTCTACGCAGCCACAAATATTGAATTTACTCTATAACGCACATTACTACAGATAGAGAAATAACATTTTGAAATGTTGAATAAAAACTGAGTTTACAATATTTTGTTAAAGATTTGCAGCTAAAGCTGTTTTTGGTATTGCGGTTATATCAACAGATATCCGGTTCGAAGGACCAAGAAGGAGAGAGAGAGTGTGTTGCCTCATCACTCTTATTTTAACATTATTTTTGACCGATGAAAACTAATATTCCACAAAACAGAATTATGCTTCGTATTGCACTTTTTTTAATTTTTAATTGACAACATTGAGTGGACCAATAATCCTTTGTGTTTTGTTGATCTCAAAATTTCTATGGCTTATCAATAATTGTTTTCTGAATCAGTGTGATTTAAACGTCTTATGCAGAGAGGTGAAAGAGTTGTATATCTCACGTTGCTTTTAAATGTTAAAGGTTGATTTGTGTTGTCAATAGATGATTGTAATTTTAACGTCGGCTACGTGTGAAATTAGAAGGAAATCGTCGTTATACACCTTCACTTGCCGACCATCGAAAAGTTTACAATCTGATTAAGAGTGACAATTTTAGCTGAGGCTGAAGAAACTATATCTTGCGATATTGTAATATGAATACAGAGGCAGCTAGATCGAATCTCGCAGAGTGGCAATTCCGCTACTATTTTCTGCTTCCAGTACATTTCATTCTAAAATTGCAGTTCAACGAAAAGTTTGCCAATCATATCAGAGTCCTGTATAGAGACTGAATTTCTGTTGAGGATGGGGTATTTTTTTCTGACAATACTGTACTTGCATTTTAGAGGCATGTGGTTCGACCTTATTGTCAATTACATTACAGTTAGTTACACTTTCAGTTCACCTTCAACAACTTAAAACGAACCAAAACACGTCTATTATATGAAATGGTTCCATTGCTCATGCTCCTTTCAATAATGATGAGTACTAGTGAATTTCTTGCAAACTCACAGAATGATCTGAGAAATCTTCGTACCTGTACCGTTTGTTCTTTACTCTTTGAGAAGTAGATAAGTTTTTCCCCAGATTTATTTGCTTAAGAACTCCCCTTAGATTTCAACAAGTAGGAGAAAAATTATCTTGGTCCATTGGAGAGGCTTATTTTTTCCTTAAGTCGCAGATTACTCCGGAAACCAACTAACTATTTGCTGATTATACCGCATATATAATCAAAATACCATTTTTAGTTATTTTTACGATGTCCGACCGTATGTCCATCCGACGAAACTATTTTATTATCTTTTTGTAGAAAATTTCTTAACTTTTGTAATCGTCAGAGATATTTTAACAAAATTTCTTAAGATTTCACTTCGTACAATAAAAACCACTATCTAAAAGGAATGTAGTCAAGGTTGCCCACTTTTTTCGAAAACTCTTCCATTGTCGTTTTTATAAAGTTTTCTGTCAATTTGCTCGAACTGTCCATTTCCGTTTAAAATCTACTACACTTTTTTGGCTCTGCAATTCTCTTTTTACAAGACTCTAATGTGTCTCCACTGGCCTTAGCTCCAGAAGTTTAGAGTATTTGCCTTTCTTGGTACAAATATAACATTATGCCTTTGTACCACTCAAGACAATGTGACAGGATGCCAAAAGTAAGTCGATACATTATAAAGTCTTATTAACGGAAGCAGTATTTTTTGTAAACGTTCAATGATGTAAAACGTGCTCCTGTAAATTCGAATTTGTACACTTCTACGTTATAATGTTAAATATTATGCAAATCCCTCCAGACGATCGAAAGTTTTGAATTCTGCCCCTCTGGATGTTTTAATGAGCAAGAAAATTAGCGATTTTTTTTATGTTGATTTTGCAACAAATGAGCGATGCATTTATTTCTGAGATTGGATGTTTCCTACGTTCAGTGCGAAGGACCATAAACCCTCAGAAAACATTCTTTTCAACTAAAAATACAAGAAAATAAATAATTATAAAAATACCGTCGGTATTTTGATGTCTCGTTTCTTCGAAAACTTTATATCCAAACCTTAAATTGTCTTCGAATCTAAAGGATTCACATTTTAGTGATCTGCCAGCAATATTTCCTTCTGTCAATGTCTCTAATGGAAAAATATCTTCCGTGTATAAATATTTTTTCGAACTAAAAATTCCTCAACAATTAAATTTCTTTAACTTTAATTTCTTTTCTTTTTTCAAAAAAAGAAAAAAAACACAGTTACAACAATTTAGTTTTATTTATTGTTGTTGTTGATTGTTAATTTAAGAGAAAAACATTTTTACGTTTTGGAATGCATTTGACAATAAAAATTACAACAGCAACAACATTATTAGCAGCACAAAAGAATTATAATAACAAAAACAAGAAAAAAAAGACATTTATTCCATTCATACATTCACTCAGTCAGTCAGTTAGTCTGACAATGAGTACGACTGTTAGACATTTTACAGGGCACAATTTACATAAATTGGATACGAACATTGGGCCATGACTTATTGCATTCCAATCTAATTTGATGTGTCAATATAACAAAATAACAACAACATTAACATACATATTTACATATATATTTTTATATTTATGTATGTGTGTTTGTATGAATGTATGTATGTGTTTATATACAAACATATGTCAGTATGTCATGTATTGACACTATTTTACATTTTTTACATCATTGTTTACAAAAAAAAACTCTAAACACACATGACATGTGTGTAAATAATCTTGAAATTTTCCAAAAAAAATGTCAAACTTAAATTCAACTTAAAATTAATTTGTTGATTTATTTGAAAAAAAGATTTGATTTATTCGATTTTTCTTATCCTGACAACAAGCGATGAAAGCCAATAGCCGTCGGTATATAATATTTGTTTCCAAAAATTTGAGAAAAATTCATATTATAATGATAATAATTATTACATCGATTTTGATAAAAAATTTTTTTCCATTTTTTAATTTATTGAAAAAAATGCAAAATAACACAAAATATTTTACCTAAAATACGTTTTATATATAAAGTTTTTTTATTAAATATTTTCTACAAATTTAATTTTTGTCTCAAAATTTAAATTTGAATTTACACCCATCCAAATTTTAGCCTTTTTGTGAATTTTAGAAATTTAAGTTCTCATGAAAAATTTTAAATTTTACAATTAAATTTGAGTAAAGAATTTCGTAGATTTTAAGTGATTTTTTTTTTAAATTAAAATACTTTTTTGTACAAAATTTTATTAATTTATTTTTAATTTATGAAAAAAACTTTAAAAAAATATAATAGAAATAACGAATAATTTTTTGTAACTCACATTTTTGCACTGAAAAAGTCTAGGTACACTCCAAAAAGAAAATAAAATTAAAATGCAAAGTTTAAGTTTAAAAGGTAATATATATAAGGAAAAAGGGTTAAATATCAGCCGACGAAATCCTTAGTCATTATAATAAAAAATTTTGTTAATTTTTCGTAAATTCTTCAAATTGATGAAAAATTGTCAATATGACTATTTGAATTCGTTAAGAAAAATGTGTTTAATTTGAATAAATATTATTCAGTTCGAAAAATATATTATTCAAATTGACAAAAATAAATTCTTTATATTGATGAATGTTATTCAATTAAAATATCATATTTGAAATAAAATTTACGAAATTTTAGATTATTAAGGACCAAGGGAAGGAGTACTCCCTATACAAAGCATTGATTGTAGAATATTTTTAGAACTATAACAGCGAAAATTTTTAAATTTGGTTCTGGTGACTTCCTCAAGGAACTATTTTACTGGACAGAATGTATCACGAAAAGGATCATCAAATATTGATTATTTTTTCATACGCGGCGATTTGTCATTTGTGAAATTTTAAAAAAAATCTAAGACTGCATTTTTGTTGATCAACTGATCTTCCATTTGTATTTTCATAAATTTATGCTAAATATTCTAAAAAATATACAAAATTACTTGACGAAAAAATAGTTAAATTAACAAACATTTTATTCAAATTTACTTCATGTGTTATTTTACTTACGATGCGTTTCTGCCGTCTTTACTATATATCTCTTGATATAACATATTTTTCGTTAATATTTTAACGAAATTTTATTTAATTTAACATTTTTTATAAAAGATTTTTGATTAAAATTTTTAGTATATTTAAAGAAAATTCTTCAATTAAAAGAAAAATTTTTTCATTAAAATTGAATGATATTTGCTGTCATTCACACCGAAATAAGTTTTTTAAAAAATAAGGTTTATATTTCCTGATATTATGGAAAAAATTTATTCCAATTTTTCGATTTATAATTTATCGCTTTAATTTAGGGGTTGTCTCCAATATAGGTCTATATCACTTAAAACACTGAACCAATTTTGCTGGTTTTAAATAGGAAACGTCTCAGGACTATATTAATTACTTACGCTAAATTTTATTTTGCTCTGTCAAATTATTGCGGATGTGAGCGTGCCAACAACAGACAGACAGACGGACAAGGTAATCGACTTAGATTTTGATTTAATGCAAGAATATATATATTATGTGGTCGTAGATAAATCCTTCTTAGCATGGTGGTGGAGGGTATAAAAAATGTGAGCGTGTAAGTACGAAAATATAAAGCATTATTGGTGGAGGTATTGAATATTCGGCATATCCGATTATAGCATTTTTACCGTTTTTTTATTTACTTATTATTTTAATATCAGACAAATTTACATATTAGTATTTTGATTAAAATTAGTACACAGAGAAAAGTGCGTAGTAAAATTATTTAATATATTTTTTTCCTTTTTCCATAGTGTTTTTTCTTTCAGTAAATTTTATATTTCGGTATATGATCCACTGTAACTGTACAAAGTTTTTTCTAAAATTTTTTATGCTTTTGGGTCGAAAATAATTTTGGGAGGGTTTCGCTTTTGCATAAGAATGAATGAAAAAATTAGCAAAGTTTCCAACCACTACATCATACAAAGAAGGCGCTGTTCAGCGAGCATTGTTGAGACCTATTTATTTAAAAATTTCTCTAGAGAAAAAACATTAATCTGAAATGAAACTTATTGAAAATTTTCTCTAAATATTCTCGAAGGAAAATTTTAGAAAAAGTATCAAATTATAAAAAAAAATCCGTTAAAATATCGATAAACCCACGGTTAATAGACAATTTTAGATAAACCCTTGATTTATTAAATTTTTTTTTTGAAAATTTTCAATAAAATCTTGATCTATAAAAAATGTCGATAAAATAACGATTTACGAATTTTCGATAAATTCTCGATTTGTAGAAAAATTTCAATAAACCCCCGATTAAAAAAAATTGGGTAAATTTTTAATTTATAGAAAAAAATGTCTAGGAATTCACTCCAATCTCTTCGAAATGTATTCCCAAGAAAACAATTTTTCCAATTAAATAACATTTTCCATCATCATAATTTTTTAATCGAATAAAATTGTCTATAATTTTAACATATTTATCTTATATTGAAATTCCATTTTCTCCACCATTTGTGTTCACTAAGTAAGTTTTCCGAATTCCCAAAACAGAAATAAATATTTAATTAATTCAGTTGTCACGGACATCAAAATGTTGACACAAAATTATGTTCTTCAAACGTCTCTAAATGAAGAAGGAAAGAAATCAAACAATTTCTAAATAAAACATAAATTTTCAAATATTTCCCAATTAAACAATACAAATATGTGAATATATCTTTCCATCTGTATTATTCGATAATATAATCTCAGGATTTAAAATATACAGATTTATAGTGACATTAACTTTAATTTTTATTATCTTCTTTTTCTGGTAGATTAAGCAAAAAAAAAACAGAAACGAAAATTCCACCTCTGTCATTAAGATGTTGTTGCTGTTTTCTTTTTTTCGAGAAGATTTTTCAAATATATATTTTCTTCTCTTATTCTGAAAATTTAACCCAAATTTAAATGTTCACGATCTATCAAGAAGCAACCGAAAAAAAAGATATAAAGATTCAAAGAATCTTAATTAAAATCGAATGTGTAAATGAAAATAACAAAAAACAACAATGGAAATATTATAGTTCTTTTCCCCCCATAATGATGAAAGTTTTATTTTAGTCTATTTCGGATGTTTCTTCTTCATTTTTCCGAAATAGTTACATGAGGGAAAAATGTTAAAAGAATTATGGAGAAAAAATCAAACATCATCATCATGTGAAATGAATGAAAAGCGTGTGTGGGTGATTTCTTATTCTTTTGTGTGCCCTTCACCATCATAAGTGGTGATGAGGGTATATTAAACTTGTCATTCCGTGTGTAACGCTAAGAGGGAATCATCTCAGACCCCAAAATTTTTCAATTAAATCAAAATCTGAGCCGATGTTGTATTTAAGAATAATGTCTTTATAATGTATACGTTTGTGTGTGTGTATGTACGAAACATAATGTATTTACTTCACACGAGTATGTAGTGGAGGGTACCAAAGATACGGCATAAACGAATATAGCGTTATCACTTAGTCTTTTTCTTCATTTCCAAATAAATTTTAAATAAAATTCAAAAAACAAAAAACATTTTTAGGTAACAATATACAGCAACATCAGTCCAACTTCCGATTTTCAAACTCCCCCTAATGAATCAAAATATTGGAAAAACCAAAAAACATTAAGTGAAAATAAAACATGTTGCCCGCCTGTCTTTCACTCTGTCCACGTGTCTGCCATTCCCCCCCTCAAATAAAGTTCTTAATAGCAAAAAGGCAACTATTTTTAAAATCTTTTCTCTTTTAATGTCAGAGGGGGAGGTTATTTGTTTATCGGTTTAAGATATTTGTTGCCAAACGATTATGATTTCTTGTTGCCCTCAATAATTTGGTTCCGGTGTATAAAAAAAACAACAACTGCAACTAAATTTAAAAACAACAACTGCAAGAAAATTAGGAAAGAATATACCAGACTTATACAACGAATTCTAAATACCCTGCATAATTTCCAGCATCGCCTCTATTCCGGGAATTTATTTCAAATTCTTCAATAAATCAAAAATTTATCAAAATTTATCGAGAATTTAACGAAGTTTTTCTCTAAATCGAGAATTATGTGAAAATTTAATAAAAAAAATTTTCTATAAATTTGAGAAAACATCGAAAATTTTCTATAAATTGAGAATTTAACGAAAAATGTCCATAAATTGAGAATTTAACGAAGATTTTTCATAAATTGAGAATTTAACGAAAATTTTCCATAAATTGAGAATTTAACGAAAATTTTCCATAAATTGAGAATTTAACGAAAATTTTCCATAAATTGAGAATTTAACGAAAATTTTCTATAAATTTGAGAATTCATCGAAAATTTTCTATAAATTTGAGAATTCATCGAAAATTTTCTATAAATTTGAGAATTCATCGAAAATTTTCTATAAATTTGAGAATTTATCGAAAATTTCCTATAAATTTGAGAATTCATCGAAAATTTTCAAATTTTATAAATTTGAGAATTCATCGAAAATTTTCAAATTTTATAAATTTGAGAATTCATCGAAAATTTTCAAATTTTATAAATTTGAGAATTCATCGAAAATTTTCAAATTTTATAAATTTGAGAATTCATCGAAAATTTTCAAATTTTATAAATTTGAGAATTCATCGAAAATTTTCAAATTTTATAAATTTGAGAATTCATCGAAAATTTTCAAATTTTATAAATTTGAGAATTCATCGAAAATTTTCAAATTTTATAAATTTGAGAATTCATCGAAAATTTTCAAATTTTATAAATTTGAGAATTCATCGAAAATTTTCTATAAGTTGAGAATTTTCTCTCCCTTTGTCTTAAGAGAATATTTTCGATAATTTCTCTCTTTAGAGAACATTTTCAATAAATTCTCTCTTTAGAGAACATTTTCAATAAATTCTCTCTTTAGAGAACATTTTCAATAACTTCTGTCTTTAGAAAAATTCTCCATAAATATTTTAGATAAATTCGAATCTGGAATGTTGAATTTAATTCACCCCCGTTCACATGGTGAAGGGTACAAAAAAATCTTTAAAGAAAATATTTTCGTTTTTCTAGTGGAAAAAACATCAAAAAGTTCATGTCTTCATGAAGTG
Source organism: Cochliomyia hominivorax (assembly GCA_004302925.2). Lineage (NCBI taxonomy): Eukaryota > Metazoa > Arthropoda > Insecta > Diptera > Calliphoridae > Cochliomyia > Cochliomyia hominivorax. Next base: position 34,335,775 of record PYHX02000413.1, read on the forward strand.
AAGTGATTCAAATGTGATTTCAATTTCGATTTTAACGAAAATTAAATAATCAGATTGATTTATGACAAAACAGGCGCATAAACGATTAAACGTGAGTATGCGTGTGTTTCTTTTGGGGGGATTTTGGAATGCGTGTGTAACGATCAAGATGTGAACTATATATTTCTGCCACTTCTTGCTGCAATAACAAAAAATAACACTTCCTAACGTACGTATACATTACAAATCGCCTTTGTATGTGTGTGTGTGTAGGTGCCACTATTGTAATCCAACCGAATTAAAAGACAAGAAACTCGACATTTTTCTGCATACAAGAAAAAAAATAAATAAATAAATAAATAAATAAATAAATAAATAAATAAAAAGAAAAAACAATTTTACCTTTTAGGTTAAATGTAATAAATTTGTGGCGGCTGCTATTTCAAGAAATGAAAGAGAGAGAGAAAAGGGTCTTTATTTTTAAAAGACCAACGACAATAACGCGTGTGCCCTACTAAATTTTAATGAGAATCGTATTGAAGTTTAATGGAAAAAACGCAATGGAATGTTGGGCGCATTTCACTTCCAACAAAATTAAAGAAAGAAAAGCAAAAACAAATAAAAACCAAAATATTTTTATAATTTTTTTACATTTTTTTACTGATAAAACGACAAATAGATTTTGTAACAGTTTTGGAATTTAGTGTTTTTGTGTTATCACCAGTTTATAAATTTTCATAATCTAAATTTTTGATGAAATGATGAAGAAATTATGTTTTGTTGAATGACACTCACTCTGTTGCAAGTCGACAAACAATTTTTATTGTTTTTCGGTGTCAAATTAAATTAATATGAAAATGGTGGACACATTAACACATGATTTTTATAGTCTGCCTTCTTGTAATACCAGCAACAAATCGTTAAAACCCACAAAAAATATTCATAATTTCAACATTGAGAATTAAAAAAAAAAAATTCTTTAATTTATTTTTAAATTTTCTCTTAGGAGAGAATTTATCGATCTTTTCTGTAAAGAGAGAAATTATAGAAAAATTTTCTCTAAAGAGAGAATTTAGCAAAAATTATCTCTAAAAAAGGAATTTTGCGAAAATTATCTCTAAAGAGAGAATTTAGCGAAAATTATTTCTAAAGAGAGAATTTAGCGATAATAATTTCTAAAGAGAGAATTAAGCGAAAATTATCCCTAAGAGAGATTTTCGCGAAAATTGTCTTTAAAGAGAGAAACTTTACTTAAAGGAAATTTTATTAAAACTAGTATAAAGATAGAGTTTATCGAAAATGTTCTCCGGAAAGAAAATTTTCAAACATTTCATTTCATTTGAATCGAGAATTTATCAAAAAATTTACATGATTTATAGAATTAATTTAAAAAGTTACCGAGATTTTGTTTAAAATTTAAGAGAAATAAAATTCGAATTAGTTTCTCTTTCAAATCATTTCCGCTTTCTAAATTGTTTAAAACGCTCGATCAATCAAAAATGTTTTCTAAAGAGAGAATTTAGCAAAAATCATCTCTAAAAAAGGAATTTTGGGAAAATTATCTCTAAAGAGAGAATTTAGCGGTAATAATTTCTAAAGAGAGAATTAAGCGAAAATTATCCCTAAGAGAGATTTTCGCGAAAATTGTCTTTAAAGAGAGAAACTTTACTTAAAGGAAATTTTATTGAAACTAGTATAAAGATAGAGTTTATCGAAAATGTTCTCCGGAAAGAAAATTTTCAAACATTTCATTTCATTTGAATCGAGAATTTATCAAAAAATTTACATGATTTATAGAATTAATTTAAAAAGTTACCGAGATTTTGTTTAAAATTTAAGAGAAATAAAATTCGAATTAGTTTCTCTTTCAAATCATTTCCGCTTTCTAAATTGTTAAAAGCGCTCGATCAATCGATCATTAAAAATATAACTGTTTCTTATTCATTTAAATATTGTAACGGAGGTCATTGTTAGATAGAAGTATTTCCGGAAGTTTCTTTTCTTAGAAAAAAACATAAATGTTTTTTGTAATTTATTCCGTTTTGTCTTCTTCTTTTAGTCCATTAATAAATAGCTGGCAAATTGGCTTGAGGGCCAAAACAGTTACGTATGATATCTTGTTGTAACCAGCACAATGGGTCCAGTCATTGTGTGTAATCATCATTGTCATAGTCAGTATCTTCATCATTATGATGATAATGATGAGCATCATCAACAAGAGTTGTCCATCATAAAAAACCTGTTAAAGAAATATTTATGTAAATCATATTTTTACAACAAATACAACATAAATAGACAACAACAAAACTAAAAGAAAACAGATACGAAAATATTTCCATAAACATTTTTTTTACAAATTCAATCGTTTGCATAAAATCAAATTAAAGTTTCGGCATAAAATAAAAGAAACAAAAATCAAATCAGAAATATCTATTTTATGTTGTGCGTATGCATTTGTATGTGTGTGTGTGCGAATGAAGTAAATACAAATATATCTTTGTATCTATGAATCTTTTTTAAACTTTTAAGTTTGTTATTTTTTATGGCGCTTTGTGTGGCATGATTTGTTTTATTTTATTTTAATTTTTTTTTTGTTCATTTAAGATCCGATACGATGCGTGAGTGTGTTGTAATACAACACAGTGGGATATAATCAAGAATTTTCTGTAAATTTGTCGAAAATGTTCTCCTAAGAGAGAATTTATGGAAAATTTTCTTTAAAGAGAGAATTTATGGAAAATTTTCTTTAAAGAGAGAATTTATGGAAAATATTCTCTAAACGGGGAATTTATGGAAAATTTTCTCTAAAGAGGGAATTTATCGAACAATTTTCTCTCAAGAGAGAATTTATGGAAAATTTTCTCTAAAGAGAGAATTTATGGAAAATGTTCTCTAAAGAGAGAATTTATGGAAAATTTTCTCTAAAGAGAGAATTTATGGAAAATTTTCTCTAAAGAGAGAATTTATGGAAAATTTTCTCTAAAGAGAGAATTTATGGAAAATTTTCTCTAAAGAGAGAATTTATGGAAAATTTTCTCTAAAGAGAGAATTTATGGAAAATTTTCTCTAAAGAGAGAATTTATGGAAAATTTTCTCTAAAGAGAGAATTTATGGAAAATTTTCTCTAAAGAGAGAATTTATGGAAAATTTTCTCTAAAGAGAGAATTTATGGAAAATTTTCTTTAAAGAGAGAATTTATGGAAAATTTTCTTTAAAGAGAGAATTTATGGAAAATTTTCTCTAAAGAGAGAATTTATGGAAAATTTTCTCTAAAGAGAGAATTTATGGAAAATTTTCTCTAAAGAGAGAATTTATGGAAAATTTTCTCTAAAGAGAGAATTTATGGAAAATTTTCTCTAAAGAGAGAATTTATGGAAAATTTTCTCTAAAGAGAGAATTTATGGAAAATTTTCTCTAAAGAGAGAATTTATGGAAAATTTTCTCTAAAGAGAGAATTTATGGAAAATTTTCTCTAAAGAGAGAATTTATGGAAAATTTTCTCTAAAGAGAGAATTTATGGAAAATTTTCTCTAAAGAGAGAATTTATGGAAAATTTTCTCTCAAGAGAGAATTTATGGAAAATTTTCTCTAAAGAGAGAATTTATGGAAAAATTTCTTTAAAGAGAGATTTATGGAAAATTTTCTTTAAAGAGAGAATTTATGGAAAATTTTCTCTAAATATAGAATTTATGGAAATTTTTCTCTAAATATAGAATTTATGGAAATTTTTCTCTCAAGAGGGAATTTATGGAATTTTTTCTCTCAAGAGAGAATTTATGGAAAATATTCTCTAAACGGAGAATTTATGGAAAATTTTCTCTAAAGAGAGAATTTATGGAAAATTTTCTCTAAAGAGGGAATTTATCGAACAATTTTCTCTCAAGAGAGAATTTATGGAAAATTTTCTCTCAAGAGAGAATTTATGGAAAATTTTCTCTAAAGAGAGAATTTATGGAAAATTTTCTCTAAAGAGAGAATTTATGGAAAATTTTCTCTAAAGAGAGAATTTATGGAAAATTTTCTCTAAAGAGAGAATTTATGGAAAATTTTCTCTAAAGAGAGAATTTATGGAAATTTTTCTCTAAAGAGAGAATTTATGGAAAATTTTCTCTAAAGAGAGAATTTTCTCTAAAGAGAGAATTTATGGAAAATTTTCTCTAAAGAGAGAATTTATGGAAAATTTTCTCTAAAGAGAGAATTTATGGGAAATTTTCTCTAAAGAGATAATTTATGGAAAATTTTCTCTAAAGAGAGAATTTATGGAAATTTTTCTCTAAAGAGAGAATTTTTGGAAATATTTCTCTAAAGAGAGAATTTCTAGAAATTTTCACTTAAGAGGGAATTCACAGAAAATTCCGTATTAAAAATTCAACATTGTTCTATATCTTTTCAATTCTGCCCCACTGTCCTGTATGCTTTATGTTTATATGATCAAGTTTATAAATTTTTTTCTTCATCTTTTAGTTTTGATTTCTTTTTGTAAAAATACTTCAATTATGTAACAAAAACCGAAATATTTCTCTGTTTCAAATACAACAACAATAAAAAATATATTATTGATGGTGATGGAATGTGAGGAATGTTGTTTATTTTAACTACAACAACTACAATTACATATCAGCTAAATGATAATAACACAGATACATTTACACTTACATACATACAAACACACGTATACGCACTCACGCATTTGTTCACTTATTTAAAAAAATCTTACCTTGATAATCGTTTGAAATACAACAACAAGAAATTCGAAGCAAAAAAACAAACAGAAGAAAAAAAACTGAAAAAAATTAATAAAAATCAAATGCGTATTAAAAATAAAACTTACAAATAGATGGACAGACAGACGGACTGACGTTTTCTCATACAAAAATTAAAGTTTCATATAAAAAAATTTTTGAAATTTTTATTTGAAAATTGATCTCGTGTTAATAGACATTGAAATAATGATCATATTTATTAAATAGTTTAGTTAAATTGAGTTTTTTGAACGAGAACGATGAGATTGGAATGCGTTTGTTTAGGTTAAATATTTTCGTTTATTATGAGAAAAATTCATAGTAGACTTCATTATGACTCCACGATTTAATGCCAAAAAGGAAAAAAAAAGATCTATGAAATGATCTTGACACAGTGGTCAGGGCAGTAGAAAAAATGAATGAAACTTTGGGAAAATGGCATAGAATAAAGTTTTTGGACTCGCAATTTTTAACAGCGTTTCTGCAAGAGACTAATTGAGCCTTGTATGTTTTTTTTAACCTGCAATAGCTTTTACTTTTCGTATGAAATAGTCCGAAATAATGAAGTTTAAAATAAAGAAATACTAGCAATGCGAGACTTTAAACACACATTAGGCTTTGAATTGCAGAGGAATTGCCTCTAATAGAACAAACATTATTCTCGATCCAACCGAGAATATATCTTTAATCATTTACAGAACTGGTGATAGCAACTTAAAAATTATGTAGGCTTATTTTGGACTACAGGATGCTATGACCTTTTGGGTCCTGTATTGAAAATATATGTCCTATAATTGCAGCCCCTGGAATTATTAATAAAGCTTTTAAGAACGTAATGGTTGAGTTAATTAACTGAGAAATATGCATATCTATAAAGAAGAGACTCAGAATGATCCAAATAGGACTGCTATACTAAGAGCCGATATTCGAAATTTAGATAATATAATTCAGGTTGCCAACTCAGTATTTGAGGACGGTTATTGGTCGATCATTTTCATGCAGTTCATTGAGGAGGCAGTGAATCTGCTGCCTCCTTTGAGGACTCCGTATCGTGGAAGTTTGCTGTTCTGGTCCAATGCGTGACCCAACTAACACCAATAATTTTTGGACAAATGTCCTGGATATATAAGCATATTTTTGCAGGTACTATCTGTAAACAAAATTTCTTTTGTCTCAATTCATAACTAAACTTTTGGGGATTTTTGAAAAAATCATAATACATCATGTGTCCAAAAATGGAGGGTCCCTAAGGAACAGTACTCCTTCAACTGAACTCTAAAACAACTCAGTTCTAACCATGTGAAAATTCATTAAGATATCTCCAATCGTTAAAATGGTAAAGAATTATTTCCAAAACATTAGACTTGTACACATTGTGCATCGATCTGATTAATTGGAGTACCTGTCGTCCTACATTTAAACTCAAATATATATATATCAAAGCTCTAGAAAAGACTGCTTCATCTGAGTTTCAATTTCAAGCCATTAACTTGGTGACCGTTAAACGTTCAATCTGAAGATAAATCCAAAGTCTTCGAAACGCTTCCTACTTTTTGGTATTAAATTATACCCTGTGAAAATACTTGATATAATCATCGAACCATTATCAGACCTTTTACAAAAATGGCTCACATTCTGATCCAGTTGCACAAAAATTTTTCATTTCATTTTCTTTTATTTTTTGTCTTACACACCCCACTGTGAATAACCCAAAAAGTATTTATTTTCAAAACTGTTATAATAATTAAATCTTTATGGTGATGGGTGGTGGTTTGGGGTTAATACACACAAACACTAACACACTCAGCTATTTACAGACATACCAACACATACATATATACTAAGAGATAAATAATATATGAATTTTTTTAAGCTTAAAAACTCTTTACAAGCAAAACGGTGAGAAAATAATAAAATAAAAATTTCCACTAAGAAAAAATAAAATAAAATAACAGATTTTAAACAGTTGATATTAATTCTTTTTGTTGTTGTTTTTCGATTTTTTTTTTGGTGGCTGGATTTTGGCTTTGCCTTGTGTAGCTTTTTAGCTGTTTTTACAAAGAAAACAACAACAACAACATTGAGTACAACTTTGTTGTCGGCTGAAGTTCAAAGTTATCACGACGATGCGCGCATGCGCATAAGCATTAGTTGGCCTTTTTTTGCTTTTTTGGGGCTGAATGGACGGATGGAGGTTTACACTGATGCAGGTTCCTTTAAACGCATTTAATATTTTTTTCTCTAAAAAAATTGTAGTTTTTTAATGAGAGGCAACTTAACGGTACTTTTTTAAAGTAAACAATATTTTTTCTTAATGTTGTTGTTTGTATTATTCATGCAATTTTGGTGCTACTTTATGTGGAATATTTCTATAGGTGCAGACGTGAAAATTGCTTTAAAAAATACTACCAAGAAAAATATTATAAATTTCTGTTTCTTATAAATTAAGACAAAATCGCATATTTCTTAATTGCGGAAAATTGCAGAATTCTCTAATTTAAACGGAAAATTTTATAACGTTCAAAAATGACCATGAAAACTTTTCTATCCGATCAAACAAATCTCAAATTTGTTTTGCTCCAACAAAAATGAAGAGCACCATTTATTACGAATTGCTGAAAGATTATCTTCTCTCTTTTATGAATAAATATTTAATTTTCCATTGTACATGTTTCAGAGTAGATCATATATTAAGCGTACACAGCATACAAAACAGCACGTAGGACGGGACGGCTTGCAGTCCGCACTTGAAGCCAATGGAGGATCATCCCACCCATTATTAATAATGCTATAGAGACTGATAAACTTAAGTCCGTCTAAAGGAAAATACCATTAAAAATGGCTTTTAAATTCTAAAATAAATAAAAAAGTAAAATGAGATAAAAAAAGAACTGAGTTAAAAAACTTCTTAACACACGTTTCTCATTTAAACTTTTAACCAAAGTATTGTTCCACATTTTTTTGGATAAAATTACCTTTGTAAAACAGTCTTATTTTGAAGTGATTTTCAATAAATCCCAACTTGATCCTACAAAAAGTTGGCCAAAAGGCATTGAAAAAGCTGCTAAAAATTTAGAGGCCGAACACAGATCACGAAAATTGAAGTCATGTTTCCTAAAAAATTATTTTTATGCATAATAAATGATGAAACGTATATTCCGGCAGGTTTTTTACAACTTCCTGGTTAAAAATTGTATGTTGCTGATGCTCGAAGGAATGTTAAATAAAAGTTTAGGACCCAAAAGCGGTGAAAAATTTTTCACAAAATTCTTGGTACAGCAAGCAATATGCAGTATTAGACTTCATAATATATAAACTGATTTTTGGTCTGTCTTGGCATTCATTATGGTAAACAAGCTCTTGAGTGACGCAAGAATAATAATGTTCTATTTGGCAAACTGTCAGAAATTAAGATCAGTAAAAAGATATTGGACTCTTGTTAAAAGAGAATTGAAGAGAACAAAAAAAAGTATGATAAATAAGACTTCATAATGTGTCCACTTATTTTGGCCTGATTTGGCATCTTGAAAATAAGCCCTTTGGTGATAAAATAACAATAATGTGGTATTTGTGCCAAGAGAGGCAAGTCGTAAAAAATGCTCAGAGCTAAAGCTAGTAAAGGAAAGAGAGAACTTCTGTTAAAAGAGATGGAATAACAACAAACAAAAGTGTCCAAAGGTATGGTTAATTTTAAATGGAGATGAACTATCTGTTCTAGAAAAGTGACAGAAAACAATATAAAAACACAAAAAAAGCTTTAAAATTTCATCACTAAATAAACTTAGAACTTACCTGTTCGTAAATTAAGCAATATTTAACAATTTGTGTGATGTTTTCCGTTTCTTTTTGGGCATAAATTGCATAAGATTCTTTAGAATACATGTTGGCATCACTCAGAGTCTAACTAAGGGCAGTTTATCAGCTCCTGATTACATTTCAAGCGTTTTACCTAGTTCTTCTGTTTTAAAATGTCAAAACGGTTCTCTATGGGATTCAAATCCTTAGATTGCGATGGCAAATCCATGACATGGATCCTATAAGCTGATTAATAATCATTGACCAACTTTACTTGATGCTACGGTCAATTTTGGTGCTGAAAATCCCATCAAAGTAATATTTCTTACTGAATATAGCGTAACAAATGTGGCCCCATATGTTATGCTTTGTATAACCCTGAAAATTAAATGCTCCACTTTTGTTTCATTTTCTATCAAAGTACCAATTACACTGTCCAAAATGCAAGTTAAAACCAAAATACTGCCACCGTCTTCTCTTCGGTAGGACTACAATGAAGTTGTCTTTTTTCATGCCACACTCCAAGTGAATAGGATTGGTTAAATTTAGATTGACAACCAGTGTTGCTAATTAGGAGAATTTTGCGCTAATTCTGGCGATTTTAAAGTGCTCATCGCAGGAAATATTTAGTTTTAGAGATTAGCTGAAATTATTGCCAGCAACATGTTGCTTCGTGGAACAGAAATAAATCTTTAACTTTGGATTGGCTGCTTGTATTCAAGTTATAAAGCTGCACTCCTCCAATCCAATAAAATCGAATCTGCGTTAGTTACGGATTTTAACGTTTATTTGATGCTTAAATCCGCTAAAAAAATGTTCACAACTGAATAAAACAGACCTACATTTTTGATATTGTTAAATCACATATCGATTGGTCTACAGCAATATGAAGAACCGTTTTATTTAACAAATTTAATAAATTCTATTCAGATGGTGTGTGTCACGTAAGAAAAGCAAAGAAAAAGTGACTACATCGGGGGACTATCAAAGACAAGGATCACTTCCTTGTCTTGGTTTTGGTTTTAATCTCCTATTTTTTGTATTCTAATTTTTTAGAAAGAAGTTAGGTGCCTTTATAGGAATATGCACCAGTGTATAACTACGTTTTACATGTTTTAAAGGTTTTGAGCATTAATATTCACCTTTAAGGTAAAATTTTTTTGGTTAACATGAGATTGATGAGCAGAGGAGTGAAAAGAGAGGAGTAGAGAATACTTACTTACATTTTTTGTTGTTGTTGTTGTTTTTATTTTGGTTATTATTATGACAGTGGGAAAATATTTTTATAGAGGAATGTTTTCTTTCGTTGTTGTTGTTTTGTTTTTGTTGGCTTGTTGTATTCATTGACAAAATCAGCTTTCAAAATGATCTCACTTTGTTAAAATAAGTCAAATCAAATCGAAAACCGGTTTCGTAGTCAAATCAATCGATTGCCTATAATTTCAAATAACTGGCACACATTTATACACATTCCTTTTTGAAGTATTTTTTTTTGTTATTTTTTTATTACCTGTATATATTATGATTTTTTTGGGGAGATCTTTTACGTTATTATTATCTTTTTTTTTTTGAATCCAAAAAAACTGGCTTTAGAGACATTAAGTCTCTGAAGAGTTGTTTTGTAATAAAAAAACACAAACACTGAAATATTTCGGCAAAATTTTTTTGTTATTCAAAAATCTTTTGTATCGAGTTTCTTTTTCTTTAAATTTAAATTTTATTATTATTATTATTTTTTTTAACACACAAAACAAATAAACACAAATTTTTAGAAATTTATCACATTTTATTAATTGGCATGTCATGTATCACTTGTATTTGAACTCAAAATTTAAATAACTGCTGCTGAACAGGGGGACACAATAAAACTAAGACATAATCAAGGCGTGGCAGTTTTCTTGACTTTGCTAGACTTAATGTCTTTTATAGCACAAATAACACAAAACCAAAGAAAATGCCACTAATTTAAAATTTATATAATTAGCAGTATTTAAACAAAAATCACTTTATTTAACTAAAACAATAGCAACTAATTTTTATGGTTAAATATTACATGAATTAACTTCACAAATAAACTAAGATTAAAATAAAGTTAACTGTAAGTAAAACTCACATTTAAAGGTTTATTTGTAGAATATATTCAAAATTTGTTCAAAAAAAATTATACTTACCTCAAAATTATTTAACTGAGGTTTAAACTTAGTTTAACTGACTTCTCTAAATTATTAAAAATAATTAAAAACAAACAATTAATTTTTCATAATTATTCTGATTAAAAAATATATTTTAATAAAACTAAGTTAAAAATTAGTTTAAAAAAAGCTTGGTTTAAACTTAGTTTAAACAAACTGATGCTTAAATTTTAACCGACTCTTGTAAATAACTTAACTCTATACAAAATATCAATATTTTCATAAAAAATCATTTTTACAAAATGAGTTTAAACTTAGTTTGTATAAACTGAGATTTAAACTTTATATTAAATTGAACAAATCAAATGTTTTATTAATTTTTTTTTTCGAAAAAATTTAAGTTCATAACAAAAACTGTTTAAACGAGTTTCATTGACTTCTCTAAATTATTAGAGAAATAAAATATATGTAGCAACACTGAGTTTAAACTTAGTTTAAAAAACTTTTATTTAAAATTAGTTTAAATAAACTGATGCTTAAACTTTATAAAAAAAAGTATTTAAAAAATCTTTTTACCACTAAAATGTGAAAATCAATGTTTTAAACCAAGATTTAATCTTAGTTGTAAACTAAGTTTAACCAAAACTTCTAAATAACTTTACAAATTAGTTAATAGTTAATATTGACATATCGCAGATTTTCTCTTACAAAACCTTTAACATATCAAAATTTAAACTTAGTTTAACATGTTTTAATAAATAAACTAAGCCTTAGATAGTTTAACTAAATCAAACTTAATCCTCTCAATTAGGTAAAAGCATAACAAATTTATTCTTATAAATTATTTTTATAATTAAAGATTTTGTTTTAATTTAACTAAGTTTTAACCAAACAGTTTAAGTTATTCTTAAAGTTAAACTGGGTTTAATTACTAGGTAATGCAGAGAGTAATCAATAACTAATTACTTATTAAAGAAAACTTTAAATTAAACCCTAAAAACCGAAATCATTAAAAATCTAAATTATTAATAATGTAAATTTGAAAAACGCTTTTTACTCAGCCCCAAAGCAGTTTTCGCTTAAACAGCCTGAAACTCTTTTTTTCAGAAAAAAATCATTAAATCCGAAAAAATCATAATAAGAAGCTTCTTTAATGCTTTTTTTGTGATTTTTTTTACAGAGGCGTTACACTTTAAAATATAAGCGGTTTTTTCAACAAATTCTTTTCAAGTTCTAAAAAAGATTTATGTTTAAAACTTCGTTTTACAAAAAAAAAAAAACGTTTTTTTATTTTTCATTTAAAATAAAATTCCCAGAATTTTGTGTAAGTTTTATTCCTTTAAGGCATTTTTTTCATCACAGCAAAAAAGTTTAGTTCAGTTAATAAATGTTGCACAAACATACACAGACACACACCACAGATCACCACTCTAAGAAGCAGAGGAACATGAACCACAACAACAACATCGAAGAAAAAACTTTTTTTTTTTTAAAGAAACGTGCTGGAATGTGGCATTTCCAGTTTTCTTTCACAAAAAGTGTCTACATCTTCATTGGCCTTTTCTTTTTAATTTAAGTTCTCTTCTTTTCTTTTGTCAGTAACTCTTTTGCTTTAAAAAAAGATCAGAGAAAATATTTTAAAACTTGATTTTTACAGAAATCCAGTCACATTCCTTAGATTTGTCATTAGACTTGGCTGAGGCTTGTTTTTTTCTTTCTTGTCTTGTTAAAAGTTTTTTTTCAACTTAAAATAAGAAGCATTTATGATCCCAGTATTTTCCAAGATGTTTTGAATATTTAAGAATTTTGTATATCTGCCCCTAAAAATAGGCTAAAAATTATATTTTTTTTGCAACAAAAGAGATATTGGCTCCAATTTGAGGGACTTACACCCGATTATTTGTCTATTTTATAAAGACAACTTTAATTTTCATTAAAAAATTAAAACGCCTAAAAGTATTTTATAACGATAATATTTTTGTATGAAAATTATTAAAAAGTGTACAATATTTATTTTCGTCTGGAAGGATAACCTGAGTTAAGAAATTGTCTAACAACAATCATTTTTGTAATTAGAGCGCCTTAAAATAGGCTAACTATACAAATTATTACCAAAAAAGCAGGATGTTCAAATAATTTTCGGGGAGGTATTATAGGGATCTAAAATAGTGTCATTGAGAAAGTTTTGTTCAAATTGTGTTTTTAGTTTTAGAGCGCCTAAAAGTAGGCATAACAATTAAATTCTCTTAAAAATCTCCAGTATTTCAAAGTAAAATTTTAAAGAAAATTCTTTTAACTCTTTCTGCATTTTTTAAATTTGGACCACCAACCATTCAAAAAATTCCCTTCTTCATTCAATTTTTATTGAAAACTTTTTTAAAAAAAGAAACTCTTGTTGTTTATTGTTGTTGTTGCTGCTTGTTGTTGTTGTTTTATTGATCATGATAATCATTTTTGTTTCATTATTTTTTCATTCATTTGTTTGTTTGTTTGTTATTGAAGTTTTCTTTCAGAAATCTTATGCTCAAGAGATTGTATGTCTAAACGACCGTCCGTCCGTCTGTCTTTCCGTCTGACTATATCAATGTTTTTCAAAGTTTGTTGGTGGCTTTTTCTGTTGCTGTTATTGTTGTTGTTGTTGTGGCTGCTGTTAATGTTTCTTTTGTTTTATTAAATTGTTAATGTTAAGTTGGCTGCTGTGCTAATGAAATATCGACAACATTGGCAAAACGCACCCATACACCTTCAATTTGTTGCTTTCAATGATCGTGTACAAAGAAACAACAGAAAAAAAAGCAAAACTCATGTTAAATGAAATTAGGTCAAATTTGAACAAAAAATACAAATAAGAAATAAAATTAAAAATGTATAAATTTTTTTAGTTGTTTTTGTTCAGCTTTAAAATAGTTTTGCGTTTCGTATTTGTTTTATTATCAATTTTTTTCATTCATTTCTTTCACGCATAGTTTTCACAATTTCAACTTGATTAACGTGCATTTAATTATCTTCTCTCTCTCTCTCTTTGTTTTCATTTCATATACAATCATACACACTAACAAACATATAACACACATTTATTAATAAAAAGTTAATAATAAAAATGTATTGTGTATCTGTGTGGTAAAATCGTGTAAGTATTTGTATTTTTGTAAGTGAATGACTTTTAATGTTATTGTATTAATGTCTATCCGTCTGTCTGCTTATACGTCTTATTGTTTGTTTGTGTTTTGATACAACCAACCCAATCATACAATCAACCAACCGACCGACCGATCGACCGACCAACCAACCATCCATCCGATCCATTCCATTCTATCCTCATCCATGTTTTAATACTCGTTTATTTATTTTATTTACTTTCTTGTTTTGTTTGGCATTTTTTGTTATTGTTGTTGTATATTTTTATTTTTATTAGTATTTATGAGCTCCCAGCCTCATTCATGTGCTCTTTTGAGGCCTGGCTGTCAATTAAGTGTCGATCATGTGTTTTACTTAACGTTACTCGTGTTTCGTTAGTTTTTTTTATAACAAAAAATAACAAAAAAATTGTTTGTGTATGAAAGTCTGGCGTTCAGTAAAAAATAGTGTTGCCAAAGTTTTTAGTTTTTTTTCGGGAGGGGGAGGAAGTTTGTATAAGAAAATCTTGGAAAAGAATTTTTCTTATAAGATTTCATTTTAAAACTATTTTAAAAATAAAATACAAATAAGAAATATTGATATTTAGCAGCCTACAAGTATGCTACGAATTTAAATGTGTCTGAATATAAAAATGTAAAGTAATTTTTATATTTTCCATACATATCATTGAGAAAAATATATGTTTTTAACTCTTTAAAATTCAATCTCTAAATTTATGAAGAAAAGCTTGACTTAGCGGCCTAAAAGTATGCTAGATACGTAAAAACTAAGCAGATGTATAAGAACTATATGTTTCTTTAATTAAATACTATTAAATACAATTTTCAATTTAAAACCCACTTTTAAAGGTTTTAAAGACATTATTCGATTCTTATTAATTAGAGACGCCTATAAATATGCTAAAAACTCTAGTAGTCCTCAATATAAAGAATATTATAAGAAATTTGTTATATTTCAAATAATATTTATTGAAAAGTCGAATTATAGTCAAAGTAAAAAGGTTTCAAGGATCATTTTTTTATTTAGAGACCCCAAGAAGACTAAAGAACATATTTCTTTTCCTTTTATTTCGGAAACATATAGTTGCCTTAAAATATGCTTAAGATTTTCAACTTTCTCAGAAAATACTAAAGGCAACAATGGTGATATACAGTAACATTGCAGTTAAATAAACTATATTGAAAAAATGTTTAAAATTTGCTATTTGAACAAAGTTTAGTTGCCTAAATGTATGCCTGAGATTTTTCAATTTTCTTTAAATAATGGAAAAATTAAAGGAATTAAAAATTTTCGAAATTTATATATCGAAATCTAAATAATAAAAAATTGAATAATTTCATTTAGATTTTTATATAAAATGTTTACTTTCCTTACAATTTTTATATAAAATGGAAACTTTTCAACACATTTCATTTTATTGCTACCTAAAAGTATGCTTTAATTAGAGAAATTTGTTTGCCTAAAATGTATGCTATAGATTGATCAGCAATTTTAATAAAATTATGTAAATATTTTATAAGAATAAAATGAATTAATTAATAAAAATATTATTTAATATTTTTGAAGGGCAGTTGTTTTCCCATTCAAAAAAATTCAAAATATTTCACTAATTTCTATCAAAATTCTTTTAGAAAGTTTATTATTACAATGGAAAAAATTTCAATTTCTAACTTAAAAATAAATTTTCTTACAGTGGGCTTAAAAAATAAATCCATTTTTCTTATTAAAACTCATTAATAAATTCTCAATTAAAATTCCTCTTTCTTGAAAGAAAAGATTTACAGTTTTTTTTCATTATAGTTGTTATACGAAAAAATGTTGAATTAAAAATTTAATAACTTTATAACCGTAACACAAGTAGACACAATAAAACAAGCTTACACATAAACTAACACACACACACGCACTTACATACACCTAAACTCTTTTTTTATTGGAAAAAAAAACTAACCAACAACACAAAAAAACTCATAACACAGCAAAAATATGCCAACAACAAAAATAAAACTTATTTTGAACCAAAAAAAGAGAAAAAAGCATAAAAAAAGAAGTCAACCACCAGCATTGGAATGCCACCGTCATTGATGATCGTTCGACAATGGCAACTTGAAAAAAAGCCAACAACTTTACACACAACTTGATACTCTTAAATACACACACACACACACACAAACACATACATATTCTTACCACTACAGCTTAACATTTGCCTACAACAAATTCTAACTTTAGTTTATTTTATTAATAAAAAACCGGAGTTAAAGCGAAAAAAATAACAGAGAAATCTCTTCAGCAAAAGCTACAAACGAAAACCAAATCATTAATAAATTTAAAGAGAGTCAGCAGAAAAAAGCAACAATATGAATACAAAAAAAACAACAACAATTATGATAATAAAAAAATTGGAAAAAGAATGCAGACATTTTCTACAACTTTAAACTTTTAAAAAGAATGTTGAAGTTGTTGACTTTGGTTCAAATGATACACACAAATAATACATACACACAGACACAAAACGTTTATACACATGCACATTTTTCAGTTCTCAGTGGATCAGGGTTGGGGTTGAGGAAATTTTGCTAGTTAAAGACAGTTAAAAGAAATTTGTTGGAAACGAAAACGTTTTCCATAAAATTTGTTTAAA
This sequence comes from Cochliomyia hominivorax, assembly GCA_004302925.2. NCBI lineage: Eukaryota > Metazoa > Arthropoda > Insecta > Diptera > Calliphoridae > Cochliomyia > Cochliomyia hominivorax. The sequence goes on from PYHX02000413.1 coordinate 34,352,205, forward strand.
TAAAGATTGAGTCTTATAAATTATTACTCAAGGTTGAGGGACCCTGATTCTGTTGATATCTCATACATCGGGCAATACTAATACGATCTAGTTAGATAACACTTCAAGCTAAATATTTGCTGAATGCAGCTCCTTGATAAGTTTTTTGTTATTAAAGCTTTATTGATTTCAAAAGAAGAGAAATATTGAAACGGATAAAAAATTTCGATGTCAAATATATTTCCCGACCTGATTAGCCAGTTCAATGATCACTAAAGCAATTAATGAAATTTCAAAATTTTATTTTTTTTAAAGAATTTTGAATCTAGTAAATTTGTTTTCTTCATAACTTTTTCAAATAAAAATTGAGTCTAAAAATTGTATTTAACAGAATCTGGTTAAAGGCCCCAGATTCTGTTGATATTCCAGGCAGTGTATTTATCTGTTTTTCGTTCAAAATTTTTATGTCAAAGATACATTTAAAACTGATCAGAAACTCCTAACACATGATCGGCGAAATTGAGACATTTTTAAAGCAGACCCTAGAATATTTAAAATTGTAATGATTTCAAAAGAAATCAATAATAATAAATACTGATTCAATTCATACATTTTGTAACACTTAAAAGAAAATCATTACAAATTTTCCATCCCTGTTTCCAAATCCACATACCACAAGCCAACATTAAATATTTTCATTATGTTTTGTAAATGTATTAGTATTCAAATACTTTTACACTTTTTTTAAATTATAAAACGTGTTTGAAATCAAATAACTTCAATTCAATTTAACTTCTTTGCAACTACAGTCTGTAATAAAAATATTTCTACAACAAAATATTTTCTCTAATTAAACCACAACTGTTGATCATGTTCAAGATTGAAACAGTGTGATGTGGTGAGGGAAGGGGAGAGAATGGGGTTTGGCAAAGATCTTTTAAACTCAAACACATAAGAAATTTGAAAACTTACTTGAGGAGTTAAAAGCAACAACAATAACAACAAAATGTGGTTTCGGAAGGCCACAAATATTGTAAAAGTAATAAAAACGTTTTAGAAAAAAAATTATAATAATAATATTCCCACGATTTTGAAAGAATTACAAAAATATTTTAATTGAAATTTGTGTTGAGGTGAAATATTTTGTTTAAAATTTTGAAAAAAAAAAAAACTTTATTCAAGTTTTTTTTAATTTATTAATGAATTTTAATTTCTATAGAAATTCCTGAATAACTTTCTTTTTCTGTTCTCTCACTCTCTCTTGCTTGATCTTTCTCTTTTAAATTCAGTTAAATAGTTATTCATTCATTCATTCATTAGTTTTTTTTTCGAAAATGTCTATTGTCATGTTGATTAATTCAATTAGACAATATGTTACTGGCTGTGCCATGCATCATCATCAGTTGTTGATCATCAACTTTAATGATCGTATTCATGATCATCATAATAAATATTTATCCAATTTCCCCACCATCTGCCATAAGAACATACCCCAAGTGTTCATAATGATGATGATCATTCATGATCATGATCATACACAATGTTGTTTTTTGATTAATAATAATTCTGATATTGTTGTTGTTGTTGCTATGACTTTTGCTATGACTCATTTTAAAAGAATGTAGATTTTTTTTTACATCCGTAACTTAAAGAACAACTTTAAACAAACACTTAAATGTGCATGACATTTAGCTTTAAGCTGCATACAAAAACTTTACTAAAAGACAAGAAGACTTTGCAAATATTCAATGTAACAACCCAACAAACATAAACAACTTAAAGCTTTTTCCATGATCACCTTCATATTAAATGAATGATCATGATTCTGCTGTAAGTTAAATGAAAAAAGAAATCCGGACATCGAATTCTTTTCATAATAATTTGAAATTGTTGAGGTTTGTTGGGTTTAAACCGCATCTAATCGTGTAAAACAAAGTTGCAACATGCCTTCTTAAAGCAGTAATGGCAAAGAGTGTAAACATGAATTATTTGCTCTTTTAAACTAGTGATCGTTAAGTGAGGAATGAGTAAATTTTGATCTTAGATTTATTTTTTTTTTCAATTCAGTTTAATTTTCTGCTTGATCAAGATTCCCAAGTGATTTTCAAGACCTGATCATTCCTCTTTACCGATATGTTTTATATGATCGTCGAAGATCAGTTGTCATTAAATCTCGTGAATTATTTTTGTAAAATCTTATTGTTAATTTCCATCAGTTTTCATTTGAATTTTTAATAAATATTTTCCTAAAACTCATTTGTAAAATATTTTTTGCTATAAAAATCAATTTCAATTATTTTCATTCCGAATTCTTGGAATTTTATAACAAAATCGTTTAAGAGTCATTTTTCAATTGTTTTCTATGAGTCACATTTTAAATATTAAGATTTATTTGGAAAATTAATTACAAATCTTATTGATGTTTTCAAGTTGGCAAATAATTATGTCAATAAATAATCAAAAAATATTTGAAATTTATTATTTTTATTTTTAAATTTAATTTTTTTCAACATATTTCAAATATTCAAACGTTTACAAATTTAATGTTTACAAAATTTTATATAAATAATTTCCGAAAAATATATTTTTTAATTTTCGAAATTGAAACTAATTTTTAATTTTTCAATTCAACATTTTTTTGAATTTATTCAAATTTAAAAACTTTAATAATCAAAATGTTCATTCAATTTAAATTTCCCTTTTTTTCAAATATTTTCGAATTTTATTCCAATTTTCGATAAAATCTTTTTGAAATAAGTTTTGAATATTTTCAATACTTTTCAAAATTAAAAAAAAAAAATAAATAAAAAAATAAAACTAAATTCAATTATTTAATTTTAAAAATTTTGAAAATTTAAATTTATTTTAAAATTTTCATATTAATTTTCGAAATTTAAAGTTTTGAATTTAATTTGAAAATTTAAATAAATTTAAAATCTTATCATAATTGAAAATTATTATGAATGAAACTAAATTGATTTTTCGAAATTAAAATTTGAAATTTAGAAAATTAAATTACATTTAAAAGTTTTAAAATTTCTAAATGTTAAACACCAAAAGTTTTGAAATGATATTAAAAATGTTTAAAACTAAAAATTTTGAAATTAAATTTAAATTTCGAAAATCAAATTTGAAATTTCTTCAAATTTTAAAATATTTTTAAATAAAAAAAGAAACAGATTCGTGAATTAAAATAATTTTTAAAAATTTCTTAAATTTAAAAAATTTTTGAAATAAAATTTACACGAAATTTAAAATTTCGAAATCTACTAAAAATTTCTATAAATTTCAAAATGTTTTTAAATCAAAAAAAAAAAAAAATGATATTAATATTTTTGAAATTAAATGCGATTTTCGAAATTCATTTCCATTTGAATTTCGAAAATCACATTTAATATTTTGAAATGATTGATTTCAAATTTCATTGAATTTAAAACTGTAAACAAATTTCCGTTTATTTTTAATGTAGAAAATGTGAATAATTTATTAAAACTTAATTAAATCAACAAATTTAATTTTTTAATTCAATTATTTTCAACAAAAATTTTTGAAAATTAGAAATTTCAAAATTTTGAATTTATTTTCATTTAAAATATTAAAAAATATATAAAAAAATTTCTAATACTAAATGTACTCAATATTGCTGATCGGGGGCAAGTAAAATCTCAATAACTAATTTTTGTCGTTGGAAAGATTTAAAAAATTTTAATTATGAAATTTTTAACTTTTATTTTAAAAATTAAAAAAAAAAAATAATCAGATATTGAATTGATTCGATTCTACTCATCGGGAATAAATAAACTTATTTAAGAAAAAAATAAAAAATCTCTCCAAATTCCTGAAATATAATTTGATGGTCGAATTCAAAATTTTTGAAATTTTTTGTTATTTTCGAAATTCAACTTTAAAAATTCCGTTTATTTTGAAATTTCGTTCAATTTCTTTAAATTAAAAAAACGGGGAAAAATTTCGAAACCTAATTTTTAAATACTTTTTATTTTTTAATAAAAATTCGTAATTAGTTTTTCTCAAAAATCCATTAAGATTAAAAATTTTTCTTAGATTTTTGGTCGAAGGCCTTTTGAAAAAAATTTACCGTCGCAAAAATTTTCGAAAATTGGATTTGAAATCTCTTTGAATTTATTTTATATTTTTTTATAAATTTAATTTTCCAAAAATGATTAATTTCCATTCCAAATCAACCGTTATTTATGAACTTTTCAAAAATGATCCTCCTCTAAGTTTTGTTGCTTTCTAATTTCCAATATTTTTTTTTTCTAATTTTCTTTTCTGTTTTTATCAATTTTCTTGTTACACATACTTACATATACTATGGCATTTTTACACTAGGTCCAAAACCTTAGAGGCAAAGAATAAAATTCACAAAATGCGAAGTCGCATTTCTTCTTCTTCATTATCATCCCCCTTTCCGGGGGAAAATTGCTTTGTGGTTTTTACATTGTGCTGGAGAAGATCGTTGTCGATGATCGGTGTAAATGATGATCGTTGATTGTTTTGCTGGGTGATCTAGAGGAAGGAGGAAGTCAATCGTTCTTGACTGTTTTATATCAATTAGGTTTAAATGTGTGTGTGTGTGTGTGTGCTTATTTTTTTTTAAAACTCTTGTCGTCATTGATTGCGTTTTAAGTTTTTAATTTTTTTATTAGTTTCTATTTTAGACTTTAAGACGCAATTGTTTTTTTTTCGGCTGACTATAATGATGTTTATTGTCGTTGTATTAGTCTTTGTTTTAAGAAAAAAACGTAAAACTAGTATTTTTTCCGTTTTAAGAAACTCCTTTTAACAAAAAAAAAAAAGTTGTTTGGAATTTTTAAGATGTTGTGTTGAGCTGATCGTGTTTGTTGGAACGCTTTTAAAGAGAAACGGAACCACATTCCTTACGAATGGCTTAGGCGTTTTTAATGTTTACAGTCTGCTGCTTTTATAATGAACTTGAGCTTGTTATTTTTTAGGACTTTTTTCAAGATTTTTATTTATAAATTTTTTTCAAGATCACTTTCAAAAATATCCTTTTTTAATCTCTTTACATTTTTAAAATATTTTTTTAAGAAAAAATCCTCTTTTTTACAAAACACTTGTTTTCTTGGTTTTTAAAATTTTCATATTTTTTCAAATATTTTTCACATTTTGTTTTTATCACAATTCTTCCTTTAAAAAAATAATAATAATCAAAATTTTTATGACGATCTTGTTGTTTTTGTTTTTAATATGTTTTTTTTTCGAATTTTTCTTTTATTTTTTAATTTATTACAAAAAGAATTATTCGTTTTCTTTAAAATCTTCCAAGTCATTTGAAGAATTGAAAGAAATTTTTGCTTAAAGAAAGATAAAAAAGAATTAAGAAATTGTGTCTTGAAAGACGCGCGCTCTGTAGCCGTTACGATGCGTTTGCTACAACAGAAAATTACTGAATGAAAATTGTAGTTTTCTTTTCGTGAGATCTTTCTTCAGTTCAGCCTAAGTATCAATTATATACACACAAACACATATTTAACCGGAGAGTCTTTTAAAACTTAACAAAATGATTTCTTTTTTTTTATTATTTAATTTTCAAGACCCTAAAACACTTACATACATACATACACACAAACACACTTCTAAAACTCACATAGATATTTCTACACAGATACAAATCCAAACACACACACATACACTCGCATTCACATAACAAAAAACACAATGGGCCTACAAAATTTATAACAAAAACAATTCGTTTAATATTATTATTAACAAACGGTAAACACACAAAAACAAAAACCAAAAGCAACAACAATTTTGTGTCTCTCTTTTCTTCACAAAACAAACACAACACAGCAGCAGCAACAACAACAACAACAACACCAACAAAAATAAACATTAACATCGTCAGTGGCAGCAAAACAAACCTTAATGATCATAAATTCTTTACATATAATTCATACTCTCTCTCTCTCGCTCTCTCATTCTTCCTCTAATACTCTCTTACCAACAACAATTAAGAGGGGTATACCCTCTTTAAAAGAGTATTAGTAATTTATCCCAATATATGTGTTAGTGTGTGTGTGTGCTGATTTCATAAGAGTACAAATAAGAGAGCTTTATTGAATAAAGAAGAGAAAGTCTTCTCCTAAATCATCAGTTGCTTATATATATATTTTTCTATCTGTTGATATGTGTGTGTGTGTTTGCTTATGTGTGTTAATGTTAGTACACGTTTTTTCTCCTTTAAATTAAACATTTCTCATACACTCATAAAAATAGGTTAACAGTAAAAATAGAATAGAAAATAAATAATATAAACTGACAAAAAGGGGTCATTGTCTTGTTTAACTATTTTTTGTTTTGTTTTCATAATTTTTGTTGTTGTTGTTTTTAGTTTGTTTTTCCTTTTTTTTTTTCTAAAAAGAATTTGTTGCTATTTTTTTCTCTGTGCAGATTAGTTTCGCAATTATTATTTTAGTTAATTAAAATAATTTAAAAGACCTGAAATTTATTTAAATAAATTAAAAGAAAAAACTGAATTTATAGTCTTTTGTAATTAATTATAAATTATTTGGTTGACATTTATTGAACACTTTTTGGGGACACAAACAAATTTTTGTCATGAAAATATAAAATTATGTTCCATTTCGAAATCTTTAATTTTTATAATTTTTTCCTTTCTTCCTCAGTTAAACTCAACCTGTGTTTGTCTAAGTCACAACTGCTGTACATTGCCCCCAACTCCTTAGAAATACTACAGCATGAAGTTTCCATAGTGTGCGAAGCTATTCCATATATCACTAATCCTTCTGCCTCGAAGTTATTCGAATCAGAATCACTTCTTTAGCAATCTAGTAGATCTGCTTCGTAGCTATTTCGAATATCACTTCTTCAGAAAACTAAACCTGCTGTCATGAAACCATCTTGCAAAACGTTCTACCTCAAAACCATTCGGGCCAAAGACAACTATCCTCCTGCCTCTTATCTATTTGAAATATCACTTCTTTAAAGAACTAATTCTCTAAACTATTCAGATCAATTCTTCACCTAAATAATCCTTCATTATCGTAGCTATTAACACTTCTTCTGGGAACAAATACTTCTCCCAAGATACCCTCGTGCTATAGCCTTTCTACCTTTAAATTTAGGAAACTAATCCTGCGGTTATGAAATGTTCTTGCAAATTTTCATTAAAATCGCTGTAATATTTCTTAAGATATGCGATAATGTAGGAAGTGTACGCTCCTACCAAAGATTCTGAAAGTCTATAATATTTATCGTAATCCAAAACCAGCTGAGACCCGGTATGCCGGCCTTATTAAGTGTGATGAGATCTTAATTAGTTCTTTTATAGGTCTACCTCTTCCCCTGATCCTAAACTTCCTTCATTATATCCTGTAAATCGGTTCTTTATGGAAGAAATTGGAATGAAGTCTTAATACTATGACTTCAACAGCTCTTTAAATATTGGACTATTAATATTTAACTTGCATGGGAGTCTCCCTTACCCTGATCCTATCGATGCCTATATTATTTTTGGATATGTTGGTAAGCTGTCTATAACTCCCAAGCTTTGAAACTCTCTAATAAATGTTTTCATGATCCTTAAAAGATTTATACCATTTGAAATTGTATTCCGATCTTCTTGAAATTTATCATGTCGATTTAAAAAATACACAATTTTTTGTGTATGAATTTAATGGACTTAAAACCCCAGGAAAAAATATGTATAAGAGCAGTTTGCAATATTGAACTGCTTATTACCAATTTCAATTGATTTTGTTTATGGCCCAAAGACCTCATCTGATTTTGAGCCAATCGGTACAATTAAATATGGTGGTACCATAATTTTTATATGGTTTAGCAAACGTCTTGTGATATTTTCATCGTTTTCACAGTCGTTTAGTATTATTTCTATTTCACATATATTTTATCATTAAACAACTTGACAAAATACTACTTCCTATATCGGGCTCATTCTGTCCTTCACATGTAAAAGCAGATATATGTTAAAGACAGAATTGTATGTAAAAAACAAAAAATTATGGTCTCTATTTTTCAATGACGATTGGACTTGACCTGATTAAGACTAAAAGATATTAAATGCGTTGTATTTTCAAAAACTTCCAAGTTCAACATGTAAAGCTTCCAAATATATGATCCGAACTGCCTGATTGTGCAATACTTTCATTATCTTTACCGATTATAGTCCATGGTACGAAACAAAGTCTTGTTATAACCTAAAATATGAAAAGAACGTTCATAATTAAAATCTGAAAAAGAGATTTTTATTCTCCGGTTACTTCAAAACAAACTTGAAGTGTTTTGATTACTTTTAATACGAACTTTGATTGGAAATCAATAGATGGGGAATCTTGAAATTTTGACCAACTTCTAATTGGTCACCAAAGTCGGAAATGGTTCAACAGTTACGGAAATCCATAAAAAGTTTTTATTAAATAAAATGAACTCATCAATACAGAATTCTAAAAATTCCAGAAAACAATTAAATTTGATCTCACCCCATTGTGCAACAATGTAATTTCAATAATTACTAAAGTCTTCTCGATCATTTCTTTGAGTGTAACATTAAGGAATTTCTATTAAAAACAACACACAAAACCAAAAAACAGAGTATATCAATATTTTGTAATACACACGAGCATACACACATACAAACTTCACTCAAATTCATAGCATGTGTGTGTGTGTGTTGATGTGTGTATTTACTCTTTGATACGATATGATGGCGTTGTAAAAATAATCGTTTTTCTTTTGTTTTTGTTTTTGTTTTTGTCTACTTTACAAACAACAACAACAAGAGAAAAGTTCTGTATTTATTTTTGTGCTTTTTCCCGATATTTTTGCTGTAAAAACGATGACGAGCGATGACGATGGATGATATTGTCGACACGATTACGATGTAAAAAAAAACAAGCAAAAAAACAGAAAAAGAAAAATTCACTAGACAGACAAACGAAGAAAATACGTAAACTGTAAGTAGAAGAAGAAGAAAAAATTACAAACACAATCAAGACGACAGCGATGATTACAAATTTTTATATAAATGAAACAACAACAAAATTTTGAAAAAAACAAAAACAACAACAATTTCATTCTAGAAGTTACAAAACGACATTCCTTAGTTAAATGTTTGTTTTTTATTGTTGTTGCAATTGTTGGAGAGTCAGTGAGAGAGTTTTTGAGTGAATGTGTGTGTGTCATTTACCACTACATTTAAAATGTTTTGTTATTATTATTGTTGTTTTTGTCGCAACAGCAATACAACAAATAAAAAGTGAGTGACTCTCATAAATTAAATTTTTATGGTTTTTGTATGAAACACAATCACTCACTCACACTCACTACTTTTTCTCTTCTGTATGAGCGTGAATTTAACTCAATTGAAATAACAACAACAAACATTTGCATAAGTTTCGTCACACAGTGTTTGGTCTTAAGGTTAAAAAAATAAGGAAATTACCGAATCGCATATTTTTCATTGATGTAAAATGTCGGGAATTCCAAAAGACTGGAAATAAATTCTCGTTTTTTTCTCAATGAATAAATAGAATTTAGACTTGGAACGTGGTTCAGATAGGAAATAAGTTCATAAAATAAAATTGCATATGCCGAGAAAATTTAAATCATGTCCGAAAAGCAGCCAACTAACGTTAACGCAGCAAGTTAACGTTAAATCTGATATAAATATGCTCATGTTATGTTAAATTGACGTAAGATTAAAGGATATCTTAACGTAATTTGGCAAATACTATTATTTTGGCCCAAAGACATTAGCTATGATTTCCTCCCCGGAATGGAATTTTCAGCCCATATATTGCCTAAATGGTTTAATATGCTTAAATATGTAATATCTTTCAGCAGTTTTCAGAATCCTGATTATATAAACGCTATAGAATTATTAAATTGATTTCACTTTGGTTTTTATCTGTGATCATAATATGATGCAATCGAGTTTTTTGGTAAATCACTGCCTCTATCTGGTAGAGTCACGATCGAATTCGATTTTTTTATTATTCTTACTTCATGTTTAATCTTCTAAAGGGAAAAACATTTCTGCTTCCACCATGTCCGGCAGAAGAGATACACCAGTTGGTCTGCTTTTTCGTAGCCTATAATATTTTTTTGATTCGGTACCCAGCAGAGATCATTGTTATTGTTGCCGAAGGGCTTAAAGCTCTTTCTGATACCTGCTGACCATTATTAGGTCTATATAATAATAGAAACAAGGGATTAAATTGCAGCTTGATTATCAATTAAGAAACTCATTAACTGCTCTGTATTTTTAACATTCAGATCTATCTTGCCGCCACCTAGGAAATACTACAGTATTGAGGCAATCGATGCCAACTTAAATATAGAGCTTATCATAGAAAACACCCTATTCCGTTTCCTCTTGCTTTGTAGAACAGGACATTTCCAGAATATTGTCTCGTTTTATTCGAAGTGTAAAACATAATTAGCTGAACCCACACGCATAAGTTTTTTTCTCAAATCGGTTCATTTTATTACTGGTTCGGTTCGGTCCCCTTGGGATTGATTCTACTTTTTTCAGTATGCGATGAAGAAATTTTTATCACAACTTTGCATGATCACCAAACACTGTGACAACCAACTCTTATGCTTAACTACACGCACACACAGTTATCTACCTTCATATTTAAGCATGTGTGAGTGAGCTTTTTTTTACGATTTTGTTCTTGGTATAAAAGTTTATTTTATTGTTGTTGTATTTTTTCTAAAAAAAAAAACTTTAAAATTTTTTGTTGTTGTAATTTTTTCTTTAAAATAAATATTTTTTATTATTTATTTTTTGTAATTTTTTTTATTTATTTGATTTTATTTTTTATATTTTCGTAACCGTATTGGAATTTTGTTTAGTTTTTCTATTATTGGTTTCCGTCTCTTTAAATGTTTGTTATTGTTGTTGTAAATTTTGGAATTTGGAATTTCTGAAATCTCTTTACGCATTCCAAACTATTTTCGTTTTTTTATGATTTTTTTTCAGTTTTTTTTCTTTTACATGACTCTGCGGATCATATTACCGAACTTGATGGTGTATGAATTCGTTCATTATTACAATGAAATTTTTGTTCATTTCATTTCATTTCATTTCATTTCATTTTGTTTATGAATGGTCTATTATTTTTTTTGTTGTAATTCTTTTTTTAATTTGATTATAACGGTTATTATGTTGTTAATATACATTTTTTTGGGTGTTAAATGTTAAATTTTGAACATTTAGAAATTGGTATCGAGAAAAAACGAAAGAAAAGAGAGAAAAGGGTGGGTCGGTCAGTTGGTCATTCATTAAAATTTTTATAATTTATTAAATATGAATGGATCGTTTGATGGATGAAGTGGGAAGTTTTTAATAAAGTTCTAGTTTATTATACCCTCTACCACCACAAGTGGTGAAGAGGGTATATTAACTTAGAAGGAATCATCCCAGACCCCATAATGTATACATGTGATCAAATTTAAATCTGACTAGATTTAGCTATGTCCATCTGTCTGTCTTTCTTTCCGACAGTTGTTGTCACGCTCACATTCACAATAACTGGCAGAGCTCTATGAAATTTGGCCTGAGTGTTTGCTATAGTCCCGAGAAGTTTCCTATTTAAAATCAGCAAAATCGTTTCAGTACATTTAAAGACATAAACCGATATCTGAGGCAACCTCTAAAATCAAACGAAGAACTTTCGTAAATTTTTTCAATTATAAATCGACAAATTGTCGAGATCGGTTTAGTAACAACAAATTTATAGCCAAAAATATATTTGATTTAATGATTCATTAAATGTGTTATATATGAGAGAAACGTTTATGCTTGTGAGTGTATATGAACGAAACACATTTGTGGTGGAGGGTATTGATGATTCGAATTCTTATTTATTTTATTACAGTTTTCTGGGGTAAAGCTTTCAATTCTCGAATATGAAATTTATGATTAAAAAATTTCGTTAAGAAAGATTAAATCCCTATAAAATTTTCCGGATAATATCATCTTAGACAGAAAGTGTTGGAGGCTTTACGAGTAGTGATCGTGTCATGATGAAATATACGGAGTTACAAATCCCTTAATTAAGCGTTTAAATCGTTAGTAGATCACTAATATATGCTTTTGTTTAAATTAACTTATCTCCAGTGATCTTAATATCGAAAAAAGGTAGTGCATGGTACAAAAAGAAAGATTAACCCTTACTCTGGCCGACTCCAAGAGAAGTGATCGTATTATGGTACAATGTATGAAGTAAACATCAAAAAAGTTTTCAGTAGATCTTGCATTACAACGATCGAATATCTATTAGCCCAGGTGATCGTTTGTTTTTTGTTACATTGAAAAATACATTTCGATCACTTCTTCTCAAAACATAAACTCACATACATCTCTAACATATACATTCACATATAATATTTCAATTCAGTTTAGATATTATGAATCCGTATAGAATAAATTATTTCTTTACGAAGTGTGGTATCCAACTTTAGCACCCTGTGAACCAACACCTCTTCTATCATCCACATATATGATCATTTAAATCGGTTATAAGGTATAATGAAATCGATTCAATTTACATATTTATGCTATGAATTGAGGGGCCTAAATATAGGTCCAGGCTCAAAACATAAACACAACCATACCTTTACTATAGCTGTGTGAAATTTCATTGAAATCGGAGCAACCATTTTCTTTGAAGTACTAGGACTCTGTAGGAGAGTGTTCTGTAAATGATCATTCATATCGTTCTGCAAAAATACAGAAATACTGTTCACGATAACTTGACAGAAGAGCCTTCACCTTCGACTCATAATCGCGACCAACTCTTGACTTTCTCACAAAACTCAACTGACTCAAGAGCAAACTTTGAAGATCAGGAAGCAAAAAAATGGTATATTTTTTTCTTAAATTATATAACTTTACAGTTCTGCTTCGAAACTTTAAACAAATAAAAAAACACAAACAATTTGTCATTGAACACACGGTGTGTAAAAAAAATAATAATAATTGAAATTGAAATTAAAAAAAATTCTTAAAAAAAAAACATATTTAGGAATTTCATTAATAAATTGTTTATTGAAGTTTAAAAGTATTTTTTTTCCATTTTTTTTTTATTTTTATTGTTTTTTGTTGTTGGTTTATTTGTAGCTGGCGCTGGTTTGTTGTTGTATTTAATTCTTATAATTTGTCATATAAAAAAACTCTATTGGAATGTAATAATTCTTTTTTTTTCTTACTTTTTTGTATCTTATCATTTTTCTTAAAAAAAATATACAAAAAAAAAGAGAAATAAAATGAAAAAAAAAAACTTTAATTGTAAATAATTTTCAACACATTTTTTTCTATTTTTTTTAAGGGCATTAACGTCGTCATGTGTTTTATTTTCAAGTTCTTATACCCTACACCACCATAGTGGGTTGGGGTATTATGCGTTTGTGCTGATGTTTGTAACACGCAGAAAAAAATGTTGCTATACCCACCTTTAAGTATACCGTCCGACTCAAAATCACATTCTAAGTCGATTTAACGATGTCCGTCCGGTCGTCTATCTCTCCGTCCGGCTGACTGTCCATGTAAACGTTTTGAACACTCTACAGGTCGCTATTTTTCTTATATATTGATGAAATTTTGTTGCATATTATTTTGATCCAAGGATGAAGCCTATTGAATTAGACAATATTTCAGATACTTCCCTCATTTCGGGAGGACATTTGTATGGGCTCATAAAATTCCTCAATATATAGCGATTTTAACAAAAAAAGTCTTATATATCATAGGACTAAAACGAGGTGCCAAATTATGCGAGGATCGGTTCTCATGGGTCCCATACAAGCCACCTTACAAATATCACGTTGAAGGGCATAAATTTCGCAAAAACGTTGGTATTGTAATGATAAATAATTCGTCCAATTAAGATAAATATAAGCAAAAATTTAAATGTAAAATTATACACGGGTCGGCCCATAATTTCCTGTAGCTCCCATGTAACAACTCAAAAAAATAATTTGAACACGCATAAATTTCACATAAATGTTAGCGTCACATAGGGATGGAAATGAAAAATGCATCTATATTTTCCGAACATATAAATGGTCCGATATAAATGAAATTTGAAGTGTAAGCGTCTTTAAAATTTGAGTTTGGACTATGTAGACTTAACGGGGGTCGGTACACAGGTACGAAAAGTTGTTCGCCTCGCGTAATAAAAATATTTAAAACGATCCAGATTCTTTATATTTTAACCGATTTTAAATATTTTTATATGAGTGGATTCTGCTAGTGAATACCTGAATATTTTTGCTCCCCGATATCGGTTACAAAGATATAGCAAAATATTTGAAAAAAAATACTTTTTTGTTAATTTTCGAAAGTTTTTTTGTGAATTACGGGATTTCTTTACAAGATAAGAAAGCCCGAACTCAAATCTCAAACTCGTCTACACTTCTGTTATCATTTTGTGAAATTTCATTAAAATTGGACTATACGTTCCATATCAGTTTTAATTTGAAACATTTTGAGTCACAATAACGTTCTCTCACACTTAAGAATAAATCAGAAAATCAAATTATACGTGGGTCGTTCATTTGTCATTTTCATTCAATTATGTGTTGTAGGGTGTTAGATAGTTGGGCCTGACCGAGTACTTTTTACTTGTTTTTTTTCAACTTTTTTCAATAAAAAATATTTTACTTTATTAGTTTTTTTTGTCTGGTCTTAAAGATTTAATTAATTATGACTTTAAGCCATTTTAATAATAATTAATAAATTTATTATTATTTTTTATTAAAATTGAATTTTGAAATTAAAGTGTTTTTTCGTAGCTTTTTTTTCGCTTGAATGAATGTGAATTAATAATAATTTTATTCTCTATTTTTTTAGAAAAAAAAAATATAAAAAATTATTTAAGTTTGTTTGTGATTAATTGTCTAAATATCACAAACGAGTAATTAATTAAGTATAAATTAAACAAAAGCTTTAAATTAAAGTCATTGTTAAAAGCGTTGTTAAATAGTCAAATTAGTTAGTAATGGATTTGATCGTTTTTTAAGGCCAATTAAGTTTTCAGGTTAAGTAGCTGCAATTAAGTGTGATCGTTTGTTCTCTCTCTCTCTCTTCCTCTCTCTCATTATTTCTTAATACAATTATCATACACATCATTTAATATTAAATAATTATTATAGTGTTTTTCTCTAACTTTCTTCATGATATATAAGAATAACGAAATATCATTTCGATCTTTAATGATCATTAAGAATTTCAATGATCAATAAATAATTTCTATTTTCGATAGTGATGATTTAAAAATGATACATTTTGTAAATTATCAATAATCAATGATCCATGCAACAGTTATGTTAAAAATAGATCGTTTGATTTACATTACTAATGAAATAAGAGAAATAAGAGGTCCATCACAAGAGCGTATTAAGTAAATACGTTATGTTTCGTACATACACACTTACATAAACACTCACAAATGGGTACAATATATAAATATATTTTCTTAAATATAATAATAACTTCATTCCATTTTGTCAATATATAATTGGAAATTCTACGAATGATCTTTTCTTGAATTTAGAGGCTTCAGATATCGGTCTATATCTTTTAATAACTAAACCGATTATACTGATTAAAAATAGGAAATTTCTCTGGACAATAACAAATACTCAGGTCAAATTTCATGGAACTCAGTCAATTATTGTGGATGTGAGTGTGCCAACAACAGACATACAGGAGGACAGATATATCTAAATCAACTCACGAATATATATGCATTATGGGGTCTTAAATGATTTATTACACGCAGTATGACAAAATTCACCACTTGTGGTTTTAGAGGGTACAAATATATATGATAGATACATGATCCCCATATTTATGCTGCAGAAATTTTTATGTTGATCATGGCATCCCACGATCAGCACTAAATTAGATTTCCAAAAAAAAATTTGTCTTTCTTCCTACCAGACTCAATTATACATTTTGATTGTTTCCCTCTTTTTTACTTTTGGAATCGGAAGCTTCAAAATTATATAAATGATCTTCTAGGTCAATTTGCAAGAACAATTTTGTTGTTCCTGATAGTGTGGTCAATCGTGATATTTTACCGATCATCACTGATTTGAATTTTTAACAAAATTTTGAATTTTTATTTACACTAGAAATGACTGAAAAATTTAGTTTTATTGATAATTTCAAGCATTTTCAAAAGATATCGTAAATTTGGATTGGATCGGGCCATTTCACAGGGTCCAGAATTAAGAAACTCATAATATTATATTGATCCTCCTTAAACAACTCGCAAAAATTTGACACACTCAAATGAGATAATTACAGTTGTAAAGTCTGGAACTCACATGATCAGATAATTATTACTAAATTTTCTACTCTCTAATGGTGAAGACTGTTTGAGATTAAAAAACGGCAATTAGAAGAATTGTCTAGGAACTCATGAGGCATATTTAGAATATATTCAAGAAGTCTGGATCCAGTGGTTCTTTTTATGTATTTCAAATATCTAATAATTCGTTAAGTGTAAAACTTCAAACTTTTTTTGAATTATTTTAAACGTTTGGAGACACGTTATAAAAAATTCCCAAAATTTTTCCATTGCAGAGTATGTGACTCAACTATTTTATCGGTCCATCTTTATTGTATGATAGGGTCTATCACATAACAAGTTATAAATAGTTTACGATTTTTTTTACCCAACAAAATGGGAATGAAAACGAAGACTTGTTAAATTATCAACTGAATATTGTTATTTCTATACCCTATAATCCACCATAGGTGATTGGGTATTATGTATTTGTGCAGATACCTGAAAAGAGCTATAAAAATTGTTCTCCTTATGTATATCGATTAACTCAGAATGAATTTCTGAGACGATTTTATAATGTCTGTCTGTCCGTCTGACAGGCTAAATAGTTGATTATCTGTCTTTGTAATCAAAGGATCATTTTAAATATATAGATTTTTGGAAGATGATCGGTCCAAAAACAAATCTTTTAAAAATTGCTTCATTTGTTCTTAATAATATAAAACATATCTCAAAAGAATCGGTACAAATTTGGTTCTGCTATAGCATTAAAACTTTGTCTAGATGGATTAAAAAGCAAAAATTTCAATTTCTGAATCCAAATATCTCTTTAACTATAAAATATTCCCATATGACAAGGATTGTAATGGGTCTTGACCAGCCTTCACATGTAACTATATATTTCATATTGATTTAAAAGAACCATCGAAATATATGATTTCTATTTGTTCGATTCATAAATGAATTTTTGAAATATTAACTTACCCGTGGTGATAAACTTTGGAGAATCATCGACTACGCCCCTGATCAGATAGGAGTTTCCCATCCTCAAAGTCGACTTAGAAACACTTTAGCTCCCACTATGTCAAAATTCATTGAGATATATTTAACATGTTAAAAGTTATAGAATTATTTCCAAAAAAACTCGATTAAGAAACACGATTTATATATTTGCTTGACCTTCTTAAGGTGTAGAGTATTATATATTTGGTCTTGACCGACTATTTCACTCTTATTTACTAGTTTTTTTAAGTCAGTTCGATATGTATCGTTTTGTGAAATTATTACTTATGGAATTTGGAATTTTATTTGTATCTCCTCGACTCACAATAAAATTATCTAAATTTGTGCTCTTTTCAAATTTCTAAAAGAGTAAAATTGTAGATATTTCAAATTTTGGTTGCCATTCTCTTTCTTTCTTTCTTTAAATATTTTTTTTTTTTATTTTAATACAAAAACATTTACAGAAATTTTAATAAATGAGTCCAGCGTAAAGTATCTCCCAGATACTAAAACCTTTTAACGTATTTGTTATTATTATTATGGTGTGGGTAACTATCTTGATTGGCTGGTTGGTGTTTGCTCTTGGTTTTTAGTATTTGGTATCTTCTAATAACGTTTTTTTTTTTTAATTTTTGATATTCACAATCTGATTTCTTTCTATATATTTTATTAAAATACTAAATGACGATTAAATGTTTTCACTCATGTGACTTTGTTGCTGTTTACAAGTGATGGTTGGTCTTCGTTAGCAGTGTCTTTGTTTATAAATGAGGGAGGAATGGGGTGGTGTGTAAGACATCGTGTCAGATGGGTTGGATCAAGCAGTTAAATATAAATTTATAAAAAGTTTCTCAAGTAGTTTTTCTATATATATTTTTTTTTTGGCCCGTTAGTGATTGAAAACCGTTAAATGCAAAAAAAAAACCATACGTTTTATAGTACATGTGACTAAATGACATGCTAAAATAGTAGTTTAGTTTTTTTTTTTAACTTTTGTTGTCAATTGTTAGTGTTATCAATCGGTTGTAAATAGTTTTCAAAATGTTTACAATTGATTAACAAAAAAAATTGTTTGAAAATAAATCAATAAAAAAATTGATAACATATTTTGAATGGAATTATATGATTGAAATATGTTGGAAATATCTAAGGAATTTCAAGTATTTCAAACGGATGTCAATTGTGATTATTTCAAGTGTTTGAAAGTGACAACATGATTTCAAAGAAAATTTGATTTTATTAAATAAAAAACTATGAAAAGATTTACACTTTAAAAAATTATTGGGAATATGAAAAAATGTTTAAGGATTTAACTATTTTTGCCACTCATATTTACATATACGGTTCTTCTGTACCCACTGCTTTAAAAATTCAAGAGACTTTGAAAAATGTAGTCAATCACAATTTTTGACTCCGGTTTCTTCAATTTCTCTTAATAAAGTCTGTATTATCTGAATTGTTGGAAGGTAACTCTAATGAAATTTCACATGATTAGAGCTGAAGTGTTTTTGGTCCTGGAATAATACTGGAATTTATTGTTTTCATAAGTTGCTCTGTTTCGACTTATCTTAAGTATATAGTTTGTCGATAAATGGCATGTGGAATATTATAAGATCTGGGAACACTGAACACTTTAGACCTATTTTCAAATGACAATTTATGCTCCCCTGTTAAGGTTCTCGTAACAGAGGACCAAATCTGAGTTTCTCTAGATACCAACATATTTTTTAGGATCTTGTTCATTATAAGAAAATGTTTGTTTAATGAAGAACCGATCGATTGCGATCTGTCCATATTTTTAGACTCTATAAAATTTTCAAATCGAGTAAAACCAGAAAAGAAATTTCCTTTCGCTGTAAGTGGTCCTTCGAACTGGATACTTGTTATTAACTTGAACTTTGAATGAAGTTTAATGGAGTTAAAGCTCAGTAGTACTACATGCAATTAAGAGATTAATAATTATTGGTGATTTTATCAATCCCCTTATTTCCATATCAACCAAATTAAAGACTATTTTCTCAGATCACATAGTTTGTTTTGTTAAGATCATTAAAACAAGATTTTTTATTTCTGATGGTTCTGAAATAAAATTTCCATATACTTTCTTCAAAAAATTTTATATCGCTCTAATGTGTTTGCGGCTTCTTTTGAAAGAAAATATGTATTTTTTTGTCATCAAAATTACGAACACAGAATGGAATAAATATTAATGATCTTTTTAACAGTCATAAAAATTAATGAAATCTTAATAAATTTCAAACTAATCGATATATAAAAATACATATAAAAAAATTAAGCGCGAAACGTTAGAAGAAGAAAAATATTCTCATAAAATTCCTATAAAATAGATAAAGTGAAAGAAAACCAGCAATAAATTTAAGTGAAAACTATGTATTAATACGTTTTAAGAGAGATAGAGGCGATTTTTTTTATTCGAGAAAAAAGTCATAATTGAACTTTAAACGAAGACAATTTTTTCTTATTATTTGTTCGTTTATCGATCGATACGTTGTTATGAATTTTATATTTCTTTCCTCCCGGAATGTGCGGTATTTGGGTCAATACTTGTAAGTAATAAATAATAAATAAAAAAATAATAATAAAAAAGACTTTTATTGGAATTTTCTAGTTTGTTTACATAAAAATCAATTGATTTGTGTGGAATTTTATGATTTATTTAAGCGATTAGATTATTGAATGGGTGAACACTACAAAAAAATATATGGAGAAAATTAAGGGAGTTTAAAATCATATTTTTTTTTAATTTTAAACAGTTTAAATTTTATTGTTAGAAAGAATTCATAATTTGGTCCTTTGAACCGGATAAAAATTACCAGATTATAAGAAACTTACCATCACTTTCCTGTTTACAGAAAATTTACAATTAATGTTCTGTCTACAAGAATTTAACTTTCAATTTCCTGTTAAAATACATTTGTTTCAATTTCCGGTTTACAGGATATTTTCAATCAATTTTTAGTTTAGAAAAAAATACAACTAATTTTCTCATTGAGGAAAATTAAAGATCAATATCCTGATTAGAGAATATTTGCGATCAATTTCTGGCTTATAAATTGGTGATCCTTCGAAACGAATGTTTATAGAAAGTTTACGACCAATTTTTTGTCTACAGCAAATCCACTTTCAGTTTTAAGAAAATTTTCTATCCAATTTCTCTTTATACAATTTTATGATCAATTTCCAATTTAGAGGATATTTGCGATCAGATGCTGATTAAGAACAAGCATACGATAAAATGACAGATTATAAATTTCAGTTATGGTTTTTCAATTTGGATATTAATTCCAGATTTGAAGATACTTACGATCACTTTCCAGTAAAGAGAAAACTACGAAAAATTTTCTGTCTACAGGAATTCTCCGTTCAATTTCTAGTTTGCAAAAAAATACCATCAATTTTCAATTTTTCTTTAAGGAAAATCAATGATTAATTCCACCAATTTCTGTTTAATTGGCAGTTTAGGGGATATTTACGATCAATTTCGGGTTAAGAGCAAGCTTGCATTCGACTTCCAGATTAGAATTTTCAAATAAACTTCAATTATGGTATCTAAAACCGGATATTGATTACCAGATTCGAAGATACTTACTACTTTTCAGTTTACAAAAAATTAAAGATCAATTTTCTGTCTAAAATACATCAAACGTTCAATTTTTAGTTTGGAAAAAATACGATAAATTTTCTCTTCTTAGAGGATATTTGCGATCAAATTTGTTTTAGAAAGAAGCTTACGATCCATTTCAAGATTAGAATAATGTTGTCATAACAAGTCCCTGTTTAGAGAACTATTTAAATTTAGAAGAATTTCGCTCTAATTTCCTATTCAGAGAAATATTACGATTAATTTTCTTTTAGTGGCAATTTGCTATCAATTTCCGGTGTAGAACAAAACTTAATGAACAGTTTTCCGGCTTAAAAAAACAATTTACGGTTGATTAACTGTTTAGAAATTTGTGTCAAATTTCTTTAAATCTTCTGTTTTGGTGGAAATTACGATTTTCTACTAAAATTGCGATCAATTTCTTGGTCCTTCGCAACAGATTCAACTCTTTCTAAGAAAACAGTGTTTGCTGATATCTGTAATGGCACTGCGAACCAGATATTTATATATTTTTATATTACAGTTTATAATATTCTTATTATAAACTGTAATATAAAAATGCGTAAATTCAATATAATTGTCTCTTGGTTATGGTCCTTCGTAACATGTTGATATCTACTTTTTTATTTGTAATGATTCTGCAAACGGGATATTACAATTCTAGGCAATAAATGCTAAATTTGGTCATTTAAACAGGACAAAGAACTGGACGTTATTGTAGTCCTTGAGTTTAAGAGAAGTTAGGCCAAATAATGGTCACTCCAAACTAAATATAATCATGTAATAGTCGTAGCGGATTACTTACTCTAAAACTGTTAATAGTTCTTAGTATGAAATATCAATGAAATTCCGCATTAATTATGGTCCTTCGAACTAAATATTTTTAATATAACTTCATTATGGCCTTTATTATTAACAACTGTGCATTAAATATGGTCCTTCGAACTGGGTATTTCATGGTCTTTCGTACCAGTTAGCTGTAATAGTACACAAACTGAATATAATTTCTTTGGAAATCTATAAAATTTATGCAACAAGACATCCAGGGAAATTGCGATCTATCTATGGTCCTTCGCTCAGGATATATTCCTCAAAAACAAACCTATTTAAGCTAATTGCATTTAAATAAAAACTAATACAATTGTAAAACTTCATTTAATTTTATTTAATTTATTTTAATTTTATTTGAAATAAAAATTCCTCACATTGTAAAAGCGAACGAGTGAGTGAATGAATGGAATGTGAACTTTCCATAAAATTTTGTTTTGTTTTTTGTTTTTTTTTATAACATACTCGTGTGGCTTTTATGACATAAACGTTTTTATACCTTCAATTACCCCAACTAACAAACGTTTATGCATCACAACACATTTTCAAAGATCTTTCGTTTTATTATTTGTTTAACTGAAAGTTCAAATATGAATTTTTAGTTAATCGTCTCTCTCCCCCTTTCTAAACTCGAGAGTTTTGGAAAATGGCTAATAAAATAATTTGCAAAACCATTGAAGTTAAAAAAAGAAAACAAAAAGTTTTTATGATGTTTTCGAAATACCCTATAAGTGGTTAAGGAGAAAGTTTGGGTTAATAAACTAATAAAGGGTTAAAATGTAAATTCTATAATAAAATTAAACCCATAAAACATTAAACCTATAAAAGTGTATGATTCACTTTGACTTTTATATTTAAATGGAATTTACGATCAATTTCCTGTTGAGATAATATACGTTCAATTTCTCGTTTACACGAAATTTGCGTTTAATTTCCTGTTAAGGATAATTTTTCCGGTTTCGCTTTAGAGGAAATTTTTCGGATAATTTCCTCTTTAGGGTAAATTAATTACCATTTTCTTGTGTGGAGTATATCTGCGATCAATCCATTGTTTAAATCATTTTCTAGATTAGAAGATTAGAAGATTATAAGAAACTTTGATCAATTTCCTGTTTAGATAAGATTTAGGATAATTTTTCTGTTTATAGGAAATTTTCGTTTAATTTCCTGTTTATAAAAAATTTCCGCTTCCGCTTTAGAGAACATTTGATTAATTTCCTATTTAGGAAAAACTAATCAACAATTTCCTGCTTTGATAAAATTGATTACCAATTTCCTCTCAGAAGGATATCTGCAATCAACTTCTTGTTTAGTTTAGTTTCCAGATGAGAAGAAACTTAGATAAACTTCCCTTTTAGAGAAATTTTCTCAATTTCTTGTTTGAAAAACTTTCGATTAATTTCCTGTTAAGAAAAGTAACCGATCAATTTCTTCTGCAGATAAGATTTAATACAAATTTCTTTCTTGGAGGTAATCGCTTAAATCAGAAGAAATTTACATTAATTTCCAGTTTATAGAAAGAATTTAAGATCAATAACCTGTTAGGGATCATTTTTTATCCAAGGGAAATTAATTTATTTCCTGTTGGAAGATATGTGCGATAATTTTCTGGTATAAAGCAAGTACACGATCAATTTTGCCTTCATTTTTCTGTTAAGCTTTTTTAATTTCCGTTTTAGAGGAATCTTTTGATCGATTTCAAGTTGAAAAAATACAATCAACTCTTCTCTATAAGTGACAGAAAATTTCCTGTTTAAATTATATTTGTGAAAAATTTCTTGTTTATAGGAATTTTACGATCACCAGCCAGATTAGAAGAAACTAACGATAAATTTTATATTTGAGTAAATTTACAATAAATTTTATTTTTATAATTAATTAGCAAAAATTTACTGTTAATTTCCGGTTTAGAAATATTTGCGAGCACTTTCCTGTTTAGAAGAATTTAAGATCAATATTTGGTTTCGAACGAATTTGCGATCAATTACTCAGTTAGAAAAAACTAACGATCAATTTTCTGTTCAGCTAAATTTAAGATCACTTTTCTACTTAGAAAAAATTTACGATCAACTTTCTTTTTAGTAGAAATTAACAATTTACGTTCAATTTTCCATAGGGAAAATATGCGATTTATGTTAAGTGAATTTATGATCGATTTACTATGCAGGAGAAATTTCGAAAGAATTTAAATTTAAGAGGAAATTTACTATTGCTTTTCTATTTCATACAATATAAGATCAATTTCCGGTTAAAAGGAAATTGACAATGAATTACTATATTAGAAGAAATTTACGAGAAATTTTCTATTAAGAGAAAATTTTCTATATTGCGAAAAATTTACGACCAATTTTCCGTTTCCTCTGGAGATAAAATTTATGATCAAAAATACAATTTGCAATCAACTTTCAATTTCCTATTTAGTGGAAATCGATCATGAATTCGATCGATTTCCAATATCCTTTCCTGTTTAGAGATTAATTGTAAACAGGAACAATTAACGTTTAATTTTCAATTCAGAGGAAATTTATTATCAATTTCGTTTAATGATAATTTGCCATTGATTTCCTGTTTAGGGAAATGACCTTTTGGTTTTCTATAAAGAAAAAAATTTGTTTAAATTTCTGATTTAGAGGAAAATTGCGATAAATTTCTTGGAAATCTTGCATTCAAATAATTTTCGGAATATAAATTGTTCTAATGTGAACTTATGATCGATTTCCCATATCTGCAAACAATTTCAAGTTCAGAGAAACTATACGATCAATTGACGTTTGGAACTCCACAAAGTGTTAACTAAGTCATTCTTATGTCAAATAAACTATTCCGTTATCATATAATTCAGTTATAACCTGATTTAAATTCACTGATCGTTATAGTGAAACTCTTTTTCGCCGATAACATTCCATATTTCGTCTTCTATTTCCCAAACGAAAAATGCACTGCGTAATTTTGTACAGATATGGAAGTTGGAATTTATCTATTGTGCTACATCAAGCTGTCATGCATAAAATTGCTTATGGCATAATTGCCATAATAATTTTATTCTTGTAACTCTTTTTTTTTTTGCTGTCTCCCTTCTTCAGCCACATTTGTTGGTTGCCCTCTTTTTTTTAGATCTGACAAAAATATTCACAAAAAATACATATAAATTGCATTCGGAAAAATGAAAAATAAAAACAAGTAAAAATGTTATAGTCATTCATATTCGACTATGTAATACCCTACACCATATTGTTCGTTGCAAATGACAGCTACAGAAAATTTTAAAACGGCCCTCGTATAATATGTTTATCTTATTTATGCTTGTGTGTGCAATAGATTATTATGATTCTTAAATTTATGTTAAATTTATGTGTTTTAACAGGAACCTTATCTGGAGGGTTATATGGAAGTTAGAAAGAAATTATGGACTTAAGATCGTGTAATTTTGTGCAGCAATTTCGACTTATATTTATCTTAATTTTACTAATTATTTTTACAATATCAATGTATAAGTGCGATTTATGAGTTTCGGGGTTGCATGGGCAGAAACCGATCCTCATATAATTCGATATATCGTTTTAGAATAAAGAGTTATTTCTGCAAAATTTTGTTAAATCGTTTTATATTTAGAAAACTTGTAAGGAATAAAAACCCCATTCCAGGGGGACATTTGCATGGTGCCTGTAAGAAATGATGGACCTATTATACCCAATTTCAATTGGCATGTCCTCCTCAAAAATGCGACCTGTACTTTGCGAAAAAAACATGGACAGCCAGCTTCCTTTCTCAGGAAGTGATTCTAAGTTGAACGGTATACTTAAAAGTGGTGGTGCACAAACCCATAATACCCCCCACACCTATGATGGTGTAGGGTATAAAAAACAGAAAAATAAACAAAAATTTTCTAGTGCAAAAAGCGTTGAAATTATGGCAGGGAATCAATTACAATTTTTACCATAATTTTTATTGTATTTGTGTTTGTAATTGTATGTGTATTTTAAAATGTTGGTAAAAATACAAAAAAAAAACCCACAATATATTCTTAATTCCATAAGCTAAAAAACTACAACAACAATAATAATATTTGCAACGACAACAATGAAGAAAATGATGATTATGATGACGATTATGATGATCATGATCATGGTGGTAATGTTGACTTTTAAGACCCATTGGCCAAATCATTTAGTGCAACATTGTGTTTGCTCAACAATTCAACTTCAGTCAACCAACTGATTAACCGACCGTTGAATAACTGAACTTTTTACTGCAACTTGTTTTTTTTTTTGTTTTAATTATTTTTCAACTTTAATTAAATTTTTCCTGTGGTTGTTTGTGTTCCAAAGTAATTAGAGTTTGAGGGGTGAGAAAGACAATTATTGGTGGCAGAAAAATTAATAACAAGACAGAGGGGATACTTACCTTTTTGATTATCTTTTCGAAATAAACTGATGCTGTACGCAATTTCTTTGTGGACCTTAAATTAGAAAAAATATCATCTAAAAGAAAAAGGAAATAAAGAAAAAAATTTAAGTTAATTTATTGTTAAGAGGAAATTTGAATGAAATTTGCGGTAAATTTTAGGTTAAGAGGAATCTTATGATCGGTTTCTTGATTACAGAAAATTTGAGTGTCGTTTGTTAAAAAAAAAAAAAATTTACATCAGCTTACTGTTTGAAATAAACTTCTTGTTTAGAAATAATATTCGACCGATTTTTATACTCTATTTATACTCTATACCACTATAGGTGGTTGGGGTATAATGCACATGGTCACCCACCTCTCGTATAAATGTTCCTCCCGGATGAAGTTCTTTTTAACGAATTTTGGCACAAATAAGTCTAACTATATTACAAAATGATGTGCAAAATTAAATGAGGATCAGTCCATTATTTTTAATAGGTCCCATATGACTCTTCTTAAAAATATCACTTTTAAGGGCTCCTTAAAACTCAAATTATCATAAATGATAACAATCATCCGTAGCCATTAACAACCAACAATGTGATGTTGGATATTAAATAGTCGTGTTTGACTGAGGAGGGGGCTCTTGAATCCTAAGTAAAAATTTTAAGTTTTTTATTGTCTTCACCAGTACCTTTCCAAATTTAAATCGAGTGCATGTGGTAAATGCGAAAAATACCGGACAACAGTAAACGAATACCGTTATGCAACACCTTAACATTAACTAATGCGTAGGAGAGAGAGAGACGCAAAACTCTCGAATGCGAATAAACGAAGTACAGCTGAACGCTTTTAAGAGATAACTGCTTCACAACGGCGTATATGATCGATTACGTGTTGGAAAGAAATTTATGATCCATTTCTCTATTCAAATTTTGAAGAAATTAGCGATCCGTAACCAGAAATTTCATGTTTAAAGAATATTTGAGATTCATTTATTTTTAATAAATTTTAAAATTTTAATTAAAGGAGTTCAGCAATAAACTTCCGGTTAAGAAGAATTTAATGATAAACTTACTGTATTAAGGGAAATTTACGAAAATTTTCAAATTTAGGAGAAATTTGCTATAAATTTGCGATTTAGAGGAAATCTTGTATGAATTGAATTTTTGTTTAATTTCCTGTTTAAAGAAAATTTCAATATCCGGTAAAAAATGTTTATGAAAATTTTCCGTTTAGATTAATTTGTAATAAATTGATTTTAAAGTAAATTAGGGATCCGTCTTCTGTACTATGGAAATGTACAATCAATTTCCCTTTTACGAGGAAATTAATTCCCTGTTTAAAAGACAATCAACAATTTCAAATTGGCGATCAATTCAAAGAGAGCAATCAATTCAAAGAGCAATTTCCCATTCAACATAAGTTTACGATTAATTTCTGGTATAAGGGAAAATTTATTATATATTTATGATTTCCTATAGAGAAAAATTTACATTCATTTTTCGATTACAATTAATTTCTAGTTAACAACAAATTTCGGATCTACTTCCTGTCAATTTGTATTTCGGTTATGAAACAAATTTCGATCATTTCCGGTTAGGAGAAATGTTCGACTAATATCCGGTTGGAGGAAATTTTTATTCAATTTCCGGGTAGTAGAAAATTTTTATCAAATAAATGCTTTGGTTATATTTTCTGATCAATTTCCTATTTAGAGGAAACTTTACAAGTATCCTACAGAGAAGAAATATGCGTTCTATTTTCTGTTAGAAAAAAATGGTGATCAGTTTGCTATTAAGATGAGATCTACAATCATTTTTTTTAAAGAAATTTATCAAGAATTTCTTATTTAGAAGAATTTAATTATCAATTTTTGCCTAAAGAAAACTTAAAGTGATCGCCACTTACTGGTTAAGAGGAAATTTGCGATCAATATCCTGTCCAGGGGAAAATTACGATAATTTCCCGTTTAGGGAAGATTTACAATTATCATTTTGTTTAGGGGAAATTAATTATCAATTTACTACTTGGGATAATTTGCAATCAATTTCTTGTTTATGTACAATTTTCAAAAAATTTCTAGTTTGGTGAAAATTTGCGATCAATTTTCAGTTCTTTGTTTTTGTTATTGAATAAAAAACAATCAATTTTCTATATAGTGAAGAACTTTTATTATCATAGAGAAAATTTACGATCAGAAAATTGAATCAATCTCCTACTAAGAGGAAATTCTTTTGCAAAATTTTCATTGTATCGGAAAATCTTCCATATATTTTCTTCATCGAAATTTAAAAAAAAAATCTTTTATGTGATTTTTTTATAGAAAATTGTCTAAAAATATTAAATATTAAATGTAAACTTAATTTTATATAATATTTTTATCTCATCTTAAGAAAAGAACTTAAATTTCCTCAGCATACCATGACAAAGGCTAAATCCAAAAAAAAAATAAAAAAATAACAACGGAATGGAATGCGGTTACTCAAGATTTCCTCTAAACTCACAAGCTGACATACGAATGGAACAAGTTTCCAATTCGCATAGAAATTCAAAGAAAAATAAAACGGTGTAACAATAACAATTTGAAATTGTATATAAAGTAATAAAGAAAACACGATCAACAACAACAACAATAACACATAATTCAGAAAAGCATCTCTAATTGTTAATTTTCCGAAAGAACACAACTACAAATATGATCGTTACCAATACAACTACTAATTTTATAGCATTTATTAGCAAACCATCATGAACTTACTTATGCAGCTTATGATTTCATTCATTATCATATGTACAGTGGGGCAGAATCAGAAAATTTTATAGGATTTTAAAAGTCTAGAAAGATCACAAATCTCTATTGTCGCTAATCCTTGTGCTTTTCGTTAAAGGATTTTCAGGATTATTTTCCAAAAATATTTAATTCTGCCCCATTGTGTAATGAATGTAATGAACGTTAAGTAGAACATATAAAAACATTTGACATTACACAGTTACGCCACACAATACAGGCAACTTGCAACAATTGTCAAACATGTGATAGTAGTTGTAGTGGTTTTTGTTTTTAACTTCACATTTCTCTTTCTCACTCTCTTAAAAGAAAATAATGTTTGTTACCCGTAGATTTTCCTTAAGAATGTATTTTCAATCAACAACCAGCCTGAATGACTACCAGTCAACAACCAGCCTGATTGTTGCATGCTGCTCTTATTATTGTTGATATTGTTGTTGTTGTTTTTGCCTTTCTGACTTACTGTCAAAGCAGCCAGCCTGCATTCTTTCCAAATGTGACTGCTTGACTGCTTTAGCACGTGAAGCATGTTAAGTGGTGCTAAATTCTATTCTATTCATTTCTATTTCTCTATGTTTCTCCACATTTTAACATTTAAGTTGTTTTCAAATCAAAAAAGATGATGGTGGCATGAAATTTCTTTAGGGAAGCAGAAGGAGGAGAGGGGTGGTTTTGAAGTGATATAAACTGAGTTTTCCATTAAATAAGTTTTTTTTTTTCAAAGATCTGTCCTCTTAAACAAACAAAAATGTTTTCATTATGTGAGTGAGCGAGTGTGTGAATGTGAGTGTTGCAAACATAACTTGCAACAACCATGTGTTTTAATAAATGTAAGCATGTAAATGTTACTGAGTGTGTGTATGTGTGTATGTGAGAGAGTGTTTTAAATGTGTGTCGTTAAGTAGTTGAAGGCATAAATCAATATTGTAACAATTTTGTTATGAAATGAAATTTGTTAAATTGAAATTAATTACAATTGATTTGTTGATTTTTTTCTTTCTTTATTTTTCATTTCTCTTTTCATTTTTATTTTATTAATTATTTAAATTAAAAAGATGTTTTGAACGATGATGTAGGTTGTATAATGAATTTTGACATTTTATAGGGGTTTGTTTTCTCTCCCTCTTTTTATGAGGAAAGAAACCTCAATTGCGAAAACGAAAACTGTTAAATAAAGGAAATTTCACTAAAAATGTCCAAATTAAGTAAATTTTCTAAAGGAAATTTTGATAAAATTTCAATAAAAAATTTTACAAAAATATCAAACATTTTAATAAAAGAAATTCACTGAAAATTTATCAAATAAATGAAATTCTGCGAAAATTAAAAAAAATTGAAATCTTCTCCTTTTTGCAGAAATTTCCTAATAAAACATTATCATGGACACCAAATAGGTTAAAGCGATCACTTTCATATTTGGATATAATTGATTATTAAATTTGCAATAAATTTTCTGTAAAGAGGAAATTTGTGATAAATTTTTGGAGAAAATTAGCTTTAAATTCCTGTTAACTGAAAATTTTGGATTCATTTCCTATAAAGAAGATATTGTAAAGAATTTTTTGCTTTTAGGAATTGTTGTGATCAAGTTTTTGTTAATAGGAAATTTATTAACAATTTCTTTTTAAGAGAAAATTCTGTAATAAATTCTTATAAGAGAAAATTTACCATCAATTTCCTGTTAAATTAAAAATTTTTCCTGTTTGTAATCAATTTCCTATTAAGAAGATACCTACGAAGAATTTTTCAGTTTAGAGAAAATTTGCGATCAATTTCCTGTTAATAAGAAATTTGTGATAAATTTCCTGTTGAAAGGAAATTTACGATCAATTTCCTGTTAAGAGAATATTTACCATCAATTTTCTTTTTGAAAAAAAGTTTCCTTTTAAGAGCAATATCGAAGTCGATTAAGAGAAAATTAAGATGAATTATTTGTTTGGATAAAATTTTCCTTAAGTTTCCGAATTAAAGAAAATTATCGATAAATATTCGATTAAGAAAATATTTAATGAATTTCTAGTTGCCTATTTGGGAAATTTAATATTGAGGGAAATTTTATAGTAAATTTTTTATTAAAAATAAATTTTGGATCAATTTTCTATTAAGACCAAGATGGATTTTCTGTCTAAAGAAAATTAGTTCCGTTTCCACTTTATAAATTTTCCTGTTAAGAGGAAATTTACGCTCAATATCGTGTTAAGAGAAAAATTAAAATAAATTTTCTAGTTTGGAATAAATTTTCGATCAATGTACGATCAATGTACAGAGAAAATTTACGATCACTGGAAATTTATGATCATTTTCTTGTTAAGAGGAAGATAAATTTCCTGTTTGGGGAAAATTTTCATCAATTTTCATGTTAATAATAACAATAAGTTTCCGGTTAAGAAGATTTTGAAGTATTTTCTTTTAGAGAATTGCGAAATTACTATTAGAGAAATTATCGATCTGTTAAAATTTTCGAATCATGTTCTTTTTTAAAACAAGTTTGCGATCAATTTCCTATTTGGGAAAATTTGCTTTTTATACTGTTTAATGATAATTTGCAATTAGTTTCCCGTTCAGAAGAAATTGACTATTAATATCTTGATTCTATATTAGAATTTAGAAGAAATCTAAAATCAACATCCAGTTCAGAGGAAATTAACTATAAATTTTCAGTTCGGAAGCAAGTTATCGATTAAGATATTAAAGATCATTTGTTATTTCGAGAAGATTATTTTCATGATTTTCCTATTTACGACAATTATGAGATAAATATCCTGCTAAGGAAAAATCTACGATCGATTTTCTGTTTGAGGGATATTTTGGAAAGAAATCATTACAGAAAATTTGGTTTTAATTAATTAATTAATTTGATATTTATATACGATCAGTTTCCGGTTTAGGAGGAATTTACTTTTAACTTCCTGTTTAGGGAATTTTTACGACCACTTTCCGGATTAGAAGGAATTTACGGAGAATTTCCTGTTTAGAGGAAATTCGTGATCAGTTTCCAGTTAACCAGATATAAAAAAATAAAATTTTCTTTCAGAAGGAAATTAAAAATAAATTTATTTATTTTTATATTGCGATTTCCTGTTTGTTTAATTGGGAATTTATAAATTGGAATTTATAAATTTATAATTGGAAATTTATAAATATCATATAATAATTATTCCACAGGTTTTTTTAACATATGTTAAATCGAGAACATTTAGGAGTCTTGGGGAGGATCAAGTAATACCATTCAAAGTAAGCAAAATCGTTAGGTGTCTGAAAAATTTACGAGGGAAGATTATGGAATATTTGAATAAAGTGCTGTTAAATCTTAATGAAACCCACATACATGTTTGAGGATCATGTTTTTGTTCCGAGATCATGAGATATCAGCCATGCTACTTCAAAAGCACCAAATTTTAATTATCTTTTTTTTTTAAAGTGAAGGAAAGTTAATCCAAACAAGAGAAACATCATGCATATCATGAGCTCAATAAACTCTTATTTGTTACACGTCCCGATTTTCAGGAACTTCACAAGTTCATTTCTTTGATCGGAGGTAACTCTATTGGATAACAGATGGTGGTTTCCCTTATGGGAATCTGCCTAAAACGTTCATTTATGTTGACTCTCACGAATCCCAATTTCTTTTTGTTTTTTTTTTTCATCTTGTACAGGCTTCATACTTTTTTCTCCCCATCTTCTCAAATGACTGCAATGGATATTTAAAGATTAACTTAATACTGTGAGCCCCAACAGATCTCAGGTTTCGACCTAAGAACTTTCTCAATATAGATTTTTAACATTTTTATCACACTTTCCCCTTTATTATAATTTCACCTATTTCCCCATTATTTCCATTAAGAAATATTTCCACTTTCCATTTAATGCAATAAATGGGATTACTTCAGTTTCCCCATAACCTATAACATCATTTAACCCCAAAGGTGCTACACGTGAACATCTTCACTTCATTCTCAAATAATAATTCAGTTAATTCAATTTAAAATTTTCAAATAAAATCAAAAAGAAAATTCACTTGCATTTATTCATTTAATTAAAAATGAAGATGAAGAAAAAAAGTCAACCAGTTCAAGGGTTAAAGTTGCAATGAACATCAGCTATAAGTAGCAGTTAGTTTAGTTAATGTGTATGAGTGTGTATGAGTTTGAATGAAGTAATTGGTATTTCATTAGCCTTTGAACTAGTTTATAAGTTCAAAACACTGGAATTGTTTATGTTTAAATAATAAAAAGTAGACAAAAACAAAAAAGAAAAAAACGCTTAATGTTTGCCGTTGAAAGCATCAACCTGGTTAAAAGAAGATGAGAAAAAAATGTTTGTTCCCCAGTTGTTTATTTTCTTTCGAGGCGAACGGACAGACATTTAGATAATAATTTTAGTATTTTGTAGTTTGTTTGTTCAGACGTTTGTTCATATAAGTCTGTTTGTTTGTTTGTTTGTTTGTTTGCTGGAAGAAAGAGGGAGAGAGAGAAAGCAAGAGAGTAGAATATGGGCATGCACGAATGATGATGATGATGATGATCACCATGATGATATGATTCTCTAAAGATCACACAAATACTACATTCTACATAACATATACAAGTACATAATAAAACAGACATGCAGACGAGTTGTTCAAACAACAATAACAGAAATATTTTAAATGTTTTATTACAAACGATATGCATATATGTATGTAAGACCATTCAACTCGTATGTATCACATCAAATGCATTTGAAGAAACTATGAAAACAAACGAACAAAATACATTTTGAGTGAATGAGTGCATTATGAACTTCTACTCCTCACACTACTCATTTCTCAGTCCAATATTTAGCCGATCAACAACTATTAAACCAGCCAGCCAGACTATCAAACAAACCAACACATGCAACTTAGTCAGTCAGGCAACTATCCAACCAGCCAGTTTGCCTGTCTGCCTGCCTGCCTGCCTGCAAGCCAGCCAGCCATCCAACCAGCGAACCAAACATTTTAGTTCAACGAACTTAAAACAAAAATGTATTTCATTCATAAAAATGTTTACTCGACGATTCACTGAATGACAGACAACCAGACTAAATAACTGACTGTTTGTTGGTTTGTTGGTTGGTTTATTTGTATCGTTGCTTGTTGAGTGTTTTTTTCTTTTCAAAATCCAATGCAGTTGCTGTTCATTTAAATGTTGTTATTGTTTGTATATGTTGTATTCGTTTCAGTTGGTGAGTAATGCCAATTTTGGAGAATTTATTGCAGGAAACTTGAAGAAATTTGATTTTCAGATTTGAAGAATTTGAAGTTTAAGTAGAAAAATAAATTTCTCTAGTTCGATTCAAGTTCACCTTTAGTTCAGTTTTAGTTAAGTTTTAGTTCAGTTCTGGTTTAGTCCTGGTTCAGTTCTAGTTCAGTTCTTGTTCGATTCAAGTTCAGCTTTAGTTCAGTTCTAATTCTAGTTCAGTTGTAGTTCTGTTCAAGTTCGGTTCTTATTCAGTTCTAGTTCAGTTCTAGTTCTGGTTTAGTTCCACTTCAGTTTAGTTCAGTTCTTGTTTAGTTCCACTTCAGTTTTAGTTCAGTTCTTGTTCAGTTCCAGTTCAGTTCTAGTTCAGTTTTAGTTAAGCTTTTAGTTTAGCTTGTAGTTTTGCTTGTTCTGATACCTCAAATTCTTCGACGGATAATTTTCTAAATTCTAGAATCTACTCAAAAATGATCACTCAAGAAACCGTTTAATATTCCTCCAAGTTTAAAGCGTAAATAGGGAAATAATTATAAATTTGACTTTTTTCGATGTTATGATCAATTCAATAATTCGTGTTTTTGCTATCGCTTACTTTATTCTGTTCTTAAAATTCATGTTTATTTTGTTGTAACTATTTACTCTTTGTATTTGAACAACAACTAGTTGTTGTAGTTTTTGTACAACAAACACAATAAATACTTTCAGATCGTAAAATAATAAATTCTTATTCCCGGTTAAGTCCAAACAAAATCAGCCTCGAATTTTTTCACACACACACACACTCACACACTTAATTTTATAAAAAAGTTGCAATTTATTAAAACAAAAAAATAATTAAAAATTTTTATCAATCGCAGGAATCGATTCTCTGAAGACTCTGTTTTTTTTTTTGTTGTTGCACATGAAATGTTTCTCTTTATTTTTGTTTGGTTGCAAGTAATTACAAGTAGTGCAACTCATACAACTAATATGGCCTGGGATTTAAAATGTTATTTATGTCTATATCTATTAGACGTTTAGTTGCTGTGTTGTTGTAATTGTCTATCTGTCAGTCGGTCTGTTGGCCCAATCTTTTTTCGTTTGCCTTTTATTTTTGTAGTTCAGATTAGAACAGAAAAAATTTGACTGTCTGCATAGTTTTCAATTTCTTACGAAAAGTTTAAGTTTTGCACTTAATTTCAAAATTGTTGCATGTTGCCAAGTATTTAATCATATTCTTGTTCTTTTTTTCTTTGTTTTATATCTCTCTCGCCTTTTTTGTTCACTTTCTTATTTTCCTTTACTTGTTTTTGCACAAATAAATAAATAAATAAATTTAAAAATATTATGTTAAAAAGAGGCGAAAAACAATTATTAAAATCTCTTCTAAAGTTAAATAACCAGATTTATAAAAAAATCATTATTGATTGTCGGTCAGATTGTGATTTTCTCTGGGAAAGGTTGATGAGAACTTAATTCAAATTTTCTTAACGAGTCTCCTGATATATTTGTCACCATTATTTTACGTAATTTCTGACTCTAGTTCACTTCTAGATCAGTTTTTCAGTTACTTCAACAGCTTCTAGTTTTTAAAGCTTCTAGTTAGTTATTTCAGTTCAGTTTAGCTTAGTTCTAGTTCTAGCTCAGTTTTAATCAGTTCTAGTTCAGCTTTTACAGTTGCTTCAGTTCAGTTCAGTTCTAGTTAATTCTACTTCAGTTCAGTTCTAGTTCAGTTCCAGTTCAGTTCTAGTTCAGTTCTAGTTCTAGTTCAGTTCTAGTTCAATTCTAGTTCAGTTCTTAGTTTCAGTTCAGTTGTAGTTCAGATCCTAGTTCAGCTTCTAGTTCAGTTCAAGTTCAATTCCAGTTCAGTTCTAGTTTAGTTCTAGATCAGTTCCAGTTCAGCTTCTAGTTCAGTTTTAGTTCAGTTCTAGTTCAGTTCTAGATCAGTTCCAGTTCAGCTTCTAGTTCAGTTCTAGTTAGTTCTAGTTCAGTTCTAGATCAGTTCCAGTTCAGCTTCTAGTTCAGTTCAGTTCATTCTAGTTCGGTTCTATAGTTCAGTTCTTGTTCAGTTTAGTTCAGATCTAGTTCAGCTTCTAGTTCAGTTCAAGTTCAATTAGTTCAGTTCTAGTTTAGTTCTAGATCAGTTCAGTTGCTTCTAGTTCAGTTTTAAGTTCTAGTTCAGTTCTAGATCAAGTTCAGCTTCTAAGCTACTAGTTTAGTTCTAGTTCAGTTACGTTTCAGTTCTAGTTAAGTTTAATATAGTTCAGCTTAAGTTCTAAATATGGGTTTGTGAGTTCAGTTCAGTCCTAGTTGTTCTTGAATTCTAGTCAGTCAAAGCTTAGATTACAAGAAATGTTACAGACATTTTTCTCTTTATTATTTTCTTTTTAATTCAGTTTCGTTTTCTTTCATATTTAGTTTTATTCATTTTAATTCAATTAAATCAGAATAAGAAGAAAATTAAAAAAAGAAAAGCACAAACATTCTTTTGTGTCGGTCAACAGTCGTTCATAAGGTTTATTGTTGTGTGTTGTGTTCTAGTTTGTGTTTTATTTTTTATTTTTTATTATTTTTTTTATTTCAAAATTTAATTCAATTTGTTTTGTCTCTTATTTTCCACATTTTCATTCATTTATACTCTAACGAATTGTTCACGAAATAATGTCGTCTTTCTGCATCCGTTAGATTGGTAATTGTTATTGCTGTTGCTGCTGTTGTTTCAGTTGCTGCAGATGTTTCAGTTGCACTTGGCTAAAGTTTGTAACTTTACAAATATCTCTATCTTTGTTTAGCACGCGGGGAAAAAAATAACGTTTAAAATTGCAGTTTATTCATAAAACATTTCAAATGAAAATAAAGACTGACAGTAGTCGTTGTAATAGTAGCAGCAACAACAGGAAGAGAAGCAAAAACAGCAGCAGCAGCAACAACATATAAAAATTAACAACAATAGTTTAAACTAAAAGCAATTGAAATAAAATGCAACAACATCATATCTCATTGCTCCATACTTAGTGTCTGGCTGCAGTGGGCCAAAAGAGCAAACAATTTACAAATACTTAGACGCACACACATATACAGAGACACCTAAACAAAATCTGTTCCTCTAACACATTGATACTTCCACTCATTCACTAACATTATCATTCATTTTGGCTTCTTTTCTCTTGTATCTCACAGATACATATAAAGTGTTAATGATTTTGTATTTTCTTTTTTCTTCTTTTCATTTTCTCAGTATTTCATTCTTTTTACTTTTTTTTTTTGGTTTTTAATGTACATGTAGTGGTGGCGCCACTGTTGTTATATGTCGGCATCAATCAAGCTTGAGCTTACACCGCTAACACCTCCACAGAAACCGTAAAGCTGCATTATTATCATCTTCTTCATCATCATTATTATCATCAGTGTCAGTCTCTGTACAATTCTATGTTCATCTTCGTCGTCATTATAATCTTCGTTATTATTTTGAGAATGAATGAAAGAAAAAAATACAATAAAAAAATTATAAAAAATCTTAATGTTAAGAATTTAGTTCGTAATTGTGATTTCACATTCGTTCATTCAGACTTTCATTTGTGTGTTTACTATATTGAAAGGGCCGTTTATTCGAGATATTCGTTTCTCGTGTTTTCGAGATACAAATTCTCTTGATACTGGATGATTTAGGTATATATTACTTTCATAATCACCCTATAACAAGGGCTAACGCGAACTGAAATTTTAATAAAAAAAAAACACAGAAGAAAACATGAAGCAAAATCAACGTTAAACAAAGTTGATTTGAGATTGAATAATTGTTTTCATTAATTTGAAATTAAATGTTTATAGTGATATAATACTGTACATATTAGAATCGTTCTATAATGTACATAAGTATGAAAGTGTGTGTGTATGTATGTATGTATGTATGTATGTATGTATGTATGTATGTATGTATGTATGTATGTAACGTATAGAATCTATATATTGACTATCAAAAATGTCAAAAACTATAATTAGGCCTTTGCTACTTTCTTAAGAAACTGTTATACCCGACAAAACGTAGGACAGATAAGAACAGGGGGGGGAGGTACCTCCCGTACAAAGCAAATCTAAATTACTAATATTCCATTTAAATCCTACGACAACAAGACAGTAATATTTGCTTAGGGCCGGCAACGCCCTAATTTTTTTGGCAAAACCAAATTTGCCGGGTCTGCCAATTATATATAAAATTATAGGACGATAACTTTTTAAAATTACTTTCAAGTACTTAAATTTCAAAAATATTCTCTTGAGACTGTATTTACTGTGAAACAATGTTAAATTAACATGTTTTTATCTATAAAATAAAATCATAACTGAATAATAATTAAATTATTTCTATTTAAATAAATTTTACATTGATTTTTTTCTGTGTGTACTCCCAACTACTTTGACAATTAATTAAAAAAACTGCCCTCTTGAAAAAACTTCTTGGTTTGTTCTTCTCTCATTATCGTTAGTTTAACATAGCGATTTTACTTCCTGGAATCACCAACTATATCACTTTTTCATGTTTTACTTTTTTCTACACAAATATAATATGACAGACCGACTAACTGCTGAACAGAGAAGCATCAGATATATGTATATGAACTCCAACGCCCACATAAATGACACAAAATTTTACATTATTTGTTCTATTCAATTTATGTCATCAACATAAATGTTGTTGCTGTTTTCCCGATTTTATGGCAGTGTCTGGTTTATGCCACCCAAAATCACCATCATTGTCAGCATCATCATAGATTTTTATACCCTACACCATCGTTGATTATTAAGATGTTACGCAGGATTTTGTAAAACACTCAGTATCACTTTCTAAGTCGATTGATTGTCCATTGGTCCATCTGTCCGGCTGTCTGTTCATGTAAACTTTATGTAAGAATACTCTTCAGATTCCAATTTTCGAGATATATTGTTCGGTCTAATATTTCAAGTATATTTCATACAAATGTCCCCAGGAACAGGAAAAATAAATCTTATGATATTCTAAACCGATGTGTCAACTAATGCGAGGGTCGATCTCCATTCAAATATCACGTTAAAGGGCATAAATTTCACACATAATTTAGTATTGTAACAATATTTGGTCAAATTAAGACAAAATCGATGTGCAAAATTATTCCAAGGTTGGGCCAAAATTTCATGATGCTCCCATTTAACCCCTCACAAAAATTCATTTTAAAAATAGTTTCAGAAAATTAAATTATACGAGGGCTGTTAAATACTTCTTCGAAACTACGTTATATAAGTGTGATGTAGAGTATCACATGTTCGGGCTTGGCCGACTATAATATTCTTACTCGTTTACTTTATGAAATTATTATGAAGTGTGTTGTTGTCTAAATATTATTAAATAATTTTGTTATATTAGCAAATTATTTGTTTATTTTAATTAAGTTTTCAATTTCAAAGAATTGAAATTTAAGAGCGAAATAGGAAAATCTTCGAATAGATTTTATAGTTTATAATAAACAAGTGTTTTATTACAACTGGACTTGAAATCAACTAGAAGCTGAACTAGAACTGAACTTAAAGCTTAAAGCTAAACTAGAAGCTTAACTAGATGCTGAACTAGAAGCTGAACTAGAGGCTAAACTAGAGGCTGAACTAGAAGCTGATCTAGAATTTGATTTAGAATCTGAACTGAGTTAGAACTAGAACTGAACTAGAAGTGAACGAGAACTGAACTAGAAGCTGAACTATAACAGGAACTGAACTAGAACAGAATTAGAAATAGTTATGTCACCAGAGTTGGAATAAGAGTTTCACCAACTCATTGTTTAGATTATCTTCCTCACATTTGGTTTTGTCCAGAAACAATATTTCTTTTTCATTTCCTTCCGTTTTTCCTCTTTTAAAGCGAAATATTTTATTACAAATAGAACATTCTTCTTTTTATTTGTTTTCATTAGAAACACATACACTTACATACGTACAAACATTCTAAATATGTGCATCTGTATAATATTTATCAAACATTTCGTCATTCGTTCCCTTGTTTCGGTTCGTTCATCTAATAATGATGACGGTGTGGATTTTTTGTAAATATTTTTTTTAGTTCTTTTTTTGGATTTTGCTATATTTTTATTTTTTTTGTTGGACTGTGCGAGTCTTATCAAACATTTAAACAGCCAGCAGCAGCAGCAGCGGCAGAAAGAACAACATAAAGTTCATTCGTTCATATTTGACGGTTTTGATGGGAAATGGGAAATACTGGCTGGTCGATCCATCGGTCGGATGGTCGTTTGTTTTATATGTTCAAATGGCAGAATGGTAAATATTGTGCTATTTATGGAGTTAAAAATACTCAAATGTTTCGCAATTGGTGTGGGGCTAAAAGCTAAAAATACACTTGTACTTTTAGTACTTTTTTTATTAGTATTTTTGTTAATTTTATTTTGAACAGCGGAAGTAATAAAACCGCAAATAAGCGCGTATAAACAAATACGTATGTATATAAAAACCTTTAACAACAAACAACATTTTTAAAGAATAAATAAATCTGAAGAACATATAGAAATGAAGCAAGAAAGTCAACAACAACAACAACAACAAGAATAACTAAAAACTCTAAGTAGGAACATAAAAATATCAGAACTTTAATATATGATATCTTGTTAGGGTTAATTGTCAAGAATGCACTTTTATTTGGAATGTTTTATTTCGTAAAATATTTTGTGTATGAGCGGAAGTGCAACTTGTGATATATTTTTACAGTTATTTGTTGTTGATCTAAACTTTTGGAAACTGAAATGGGGGCAGCATCACCTTGAGGAAAGAATGTAAACATGTAGAAGAACCCGAAATATTCAAATAACGTATTGATTTTGATGTAATAGACTGGATCTACTGAAGTGAAATTAAGCCATCCCTAACCTTAACCGACAGAGGTTATAAGTTATATCACAAAATTAAAACCAGAGTTATTGACAGATATTACAAAATGATAAATAGAAGACTTCTAAACGTCTGAATTGTGTCCTATATAATTTGAAGTCAGGAGGCTTTGAAGGCCCAATCTAGCCCATTAAGTCCCGAACCGAATATCTATAATGTTATGTTCTGTATTTAATGGAAAATAAGGAATTTATTTGTTTGAAGATGACAATCAACGAAAAACCAATAGCCACCATCCGACATGAAGCCAAAACCGTCAGCTGTTATGGTTGTAGGTTGCTCGACTGCATCTTGCAAGGACAGTCAAAATATATTTAAAAACTATGGTTGGAAAGTCTGCTTTATAGCTCAGATCTAAAAGATCGCTCTTGATAACATACGAAAAGGTATTCGTAATTGGCTTCGAAGCCCAGATACCCTAAAAACCTTTTTTTATTATATCGGAAATGCTCTTCATCTAGTGGTAGAAGAACAGTGTTTCGCATTATGATTTCCTTTAATAAGGAATATATTCGATTGAAGGGAACAATCAACGAAAAGCAACCAAAATATTCAACCAGATTTTTTTCACCTTTATTGGTCCGATTACTATTCGTTTCGATCAGTGTTGAACGATCCACTTCTAATAAGAGCATCCAAAATTGACTTCAAAGCCTAAAAGTCAATCGGAAAAGATCTCTATTTAGGGGATTTGAACGGTTCTTTATCATAAGCTATTTAATACAGAAAAGAAGGAAGCCCTTATTTTCATACGTTTCAAATAGGGTACCCGCAATTGGATAGAGAGATTATTCTCTAAACCGAAGGCACATTGGAAATGTTTGAAGAAAGAATAGTGGAAAATCGTCATTATTAACTCGCAATATCTGGTTAAAAAATTTCCTTATTTCCAAAGTTACAGTTTTTATTCATATAAATATTCTTTGAGAACAGACCAGTTGTAAACTGACGCAATACTGTCTACTTAAATGGAAAGTGTGATATAATTTTATTATAAAGTATTGGACCTGACAACGATTCATTCTATATTATTAGATTTGATAAGCGAAATAGTTCTATTATTATTTTGATGTAAATTCGAAATATGTCTTTAAAGATTTAACTCTTCCACCGATCTGTTTAAAATAATATGCACTCGAGAAGTTATCATTCTATAGTAAAATATATAATAATGAAAATGTAAAAAATGTGAATTATATGTAAGGAAAAAAGTCAAATACTAGTGACCTCTTGCGTCCGTCAAAGAATTTGTGTGAGTGTGAATAGGGCGAGGAAGGTATAACATGCAAAAGGGGGAAGAGGGCGAACAAATGTTGCCCCCAATCTAAAACAAAAACAACTAAAATACAACAACCAAAAGACAGAGGAAAGGAAATAAACTTATCAGTAAACAAATACTGACACAGAAAAAAATAAATAAAATTAAAAATAAAAAAATTAAACTAAATCTCACACTCGTAATAAACATATACAAAACACATCCACATACAGTAAATAAAATGAGAAAAATAAAATTGAATTAAAAACAAAAATTCCCAATTTGTACGATTCACAGCGATATAGTGTTTTGAAAAAAAAATATATTAAAAAAATAAAACTAAAATCATGAATGAATTTTATTGAATGTAGAACAAACGCAGCAGCAACTGAACTGAATTTGAACTGACTGAACTGA
This sequence comes from Cochliomyia hominivorax, assembly GCA_004302925.2. Lineage (NCBI taxonomy): Eukaryota > Metazoa > Arthropoda > Insecta > Diptera > Calliphoridae > Cochliomyia > Cochliomyia hominivorax. The sequence goes on from PYHX02000413.1 coordinate 34,394,941, forward strand.
ATTGCATTCGTTAATTTAAAAACAAGAAGTGGAAAAAAAGTGTCATTTACTCCTACACACATACAACTAAAAAGACACGACATTCACATACAACGCAATAACGCATACATACAAGAGTACTTGAGTATTTGTAGTTATAAGTTAGTGTAGATGAATTCAATGAAATAGTTGCACAGTGGGGTGAGATTAGAATATTTTTATACTGTTCGATATAAAAATTACAAATTTAGCTGTTCTGAACTGAATTAGAACTGAACTAGAATTAAATTAGAACTAAACTAAAACGGAACTGGAACTAAAGTAGTACTGAAATATAACTGAACTAGAACTGAACTAAAACTGAAGTAGAACTGGCCTAGAATGCTCTCCACAAGCATCCCCCACCTATAACAAGTTTTATAGAAATCCAAACAGTCGTTCAGTATAAATTAATAAATCAATTTCTAAACAATATTGTTGATTTTGTCCCAATGTACACAATAGTATAAAAGCTAAAGCAGTAGCACGCAATTATTATGAATTCATGAATGAATGAAAAAATTGGAAAAAAAGTAAAAAGAAGAGCTTAACTAACTGCTCTTCTCTACTCATCATTATCATTATGATAATCATCATCATTATTATCATTAATATATAAATACATTTTTTCAACGCCAATATAATCTTATGATACGGAATTTATATTTTTCTTGTTTTTGTTGTTAACGACAACTTGTCAGCAACGACAATAACGCCAACAACATATTTTTTTTTTTGTTTTTTGTCTGATTTGTGTATGAGTTTAGCATTTTTCGTTCAAAACAAAATAAATCCGCAGAACGGAAGTGAACTCTGCCACTTGAATGCTTCTTGTTATTATTATTACACAAACAAACAAAACAAAAAAACATTGCTGCTGCTACTACTACGTATTTTCTGATTGCTGTCGCTGCTGTTAATTTTTTCTGATGAAATTGCTAATGCTGTTGCTATTCATACAAAAAAACAAACAAAAGTTGTACTGGGAGGTGTTAAGGGCAGGAGGTGCAAAAGCACGGATAGACAGATAACATAAACATGCTCACAACTATTCATTCATTTATTCATTCATTCATTAATCCATCCATTCATTTTTTTCATTCATTCATTTTTATTGCGTAATGTGCATAATGTTACTTCCACTTGAATATATATTCAAGTGCTACGACATGCACTCATATACATACTATCTTCCACAAGCACACATATACACCCATGCATAGTATACAACATTAGTTGCATGTGCAGCAGTTGTTGCTGACAATTACCTACAACTTGTGGTTGTAATTGGGACATTCTGAAAATTTAAGAATTTTTTTTTCTTTAAAATTAAAGGATTTTATTCAAAAATAGATTAACCAAAGATCATTAATATAAGATTAATTTCGTTAATATAAGATTCGCAAAAAGAGTTCTGGTTCAGTTCAAGTTCAGTTCTAGTTTAGTTGTAGTTCAGTTCCAATTCAGTTCCAGTTCAGTTTTAGTTCAGTTCCAGTTCAGTTTTAGTTCAGTTCAATTTCAGTTCCAATTCAGTTCCAGTTCAGTTCAAGTTCAGTTCCAGTTCAGTTTTAGTTCAGTTCCAGTTCAGTTCTAGTTCAGTTCTAGTTCAGTTCTACTTCAGTTCTAGTTCTAGTTCTTGTTCAGTTCTAATTCAGTTCTAGTTCAGTTCTAGTTCAGTTCCAGTTCAGTTCAAGTTCAGTTCCAACTAAGTTCTAGATCAGTTCTAGTTCAGTTCTAGTTCAGTTCTAGTTCTTGTTCAGTTCTAATTCACTTCTAGTTCAGTTCCAGTTCTCAGAATAAGTTCTATGTTATATCATTTCCTCAAAAGAATAAAATATTTGGCCCTTAAAATATTCAAAACATTCAATTGTTTATCTTCTTCTTCCTCTCAGTATTTTTTTCAATTACTTTCTAGGGTACAAACATTTCCGGTTACGTCGCTGCAAAGACTGATGACTAAGACTAAACAGAATACAGAACAATATTGTGAAATTATAAAGAAATTATATAGATCACATTTGGACTTGACGTCATTTGCCAACCATATGTTTGTTGTAGTTATAATTCAATACTAATCTGGATTCCTTCACTTTCCCCCTGTAAATATTTATCATCTAAATATTTATCGAAAACGTAATGAAAAAATAAATAAATTTAAAAAAATATATTTTCAATTTCGTTCAATGATTTTCTGTTTTAATTTATTTTTTTCTGTGTGTGAATGAGGAAAATCGGAAATTTCCTCTAATGCTACTTTCCGCATCCGTTAAAGAATTAAACAAAACAATTTCATTGTTGTCGTTGATCACAATATTAACATGATAATGATGATCTGAATGATGATCATGATGATGTTTGTTGCGAGAATGGCAGTACCAGTGTGGAATCTGGAGGAAAACAATTTATAGTTCATTCTTATTTTGTGTGCGTTTTTGTTGCTGTTGTTGTTGTTGTTGTTGTCTTCTTTATGTCATTGTAAAAAAAAATTGTAACAAAACATTAATGAAAATTACTTTTAGTTCATATAAAGTGTATGAATGAGTGAATGAATAATGATGACTGACAATTTGACATCTTTATTTTGAAATAGTTCATCATCATCATCATCATGATTCTCATTGCACAAGTAGTTTATTTATTTCTCTGTCCGCTTTGTGTCCGTCCGCCAGTCTGTCTGTTAATCTTAAACATTAAAATATGAAAAAAAACATTTTTACTTCCAGTAAACAGTGGGGCAGAATCCAAAAATTGCTACTTAAAAGAAAATTTTGATTTCTGAAACAAATTCGCGGTATATTTTCTATTTGAAAAAAAAATCGACAAATTTTCTATCTAAAACTGAATTTTGATAAACTTTTTAAACAAAATTTCGATAAATTTTCTAATTAAAAACAAAATTTCGATAAATTTTCTACTTAAAACAAATTTTCGATAAATTTTCTAATTTTCGATAAATATTCTATAATAGTACTGTCGATAATTTTCAACTCAATATTACGAAAGGAAATCTTTCTCAAAATATAAAAATTTTCGCAAATTATAATGATTTTAACCAGATTTGACGATATTATATTTCTATAGGAATATAATATCAAGAAAAACACATAAACATATCGATTAATTGGATAAATTAGAAAATCGTCTGAATTAAAAAAGTATTGTTCAGTAATATTCTTGGATGTTGCGTAAGCCTTTGATGGCATTAGAACTTTGCAACCAACTTGTGCTCACCACACATCTTGTATAAAACCGTTTTGAAAACTATATAGACATATGGTATCTAATTATGTGGTAGGGCTTGTCAAACGAATATTGATATAATTTATTTTTTAGATTTCTATACTAATTGCGGATCCAAAAAGGCGAGACAGATTTAATAAACAAAATTTCAATAAAATAATTTTTTTATTTTGAACTAAATTTCGTTAAATTGTCTACTAAAGCCAACCCAACCTGCCTTTCGAAAAGTTGCAGATTTATTTCCGCTTACATCCGATTTTGTCCCACTGTACACTACATGTAGACTCTAGTTCATACTCATTGTAATACAATTGTTTAGTTGTAATTAAAGTAAAAAAGAAGAATAAAAAAATCTGAAGAAATAAAAATCAACAAGAAAATAAATCTTTTTTGTTTAAACTTTAAGAAAACTGAACGAAAGAAAGAAAAATTTTGCTGCTGCTTCTGCTGATATTTTGAACTGCACTGTTTTTAATGTATGAAGAATGTGGTCGGATGGATGAAATGGATGTATGGATTCGGTGCAATAGACTTATTAGCACTTTATTCTTCATCCGTTTGTTTGTTGCTTGAGGTTTTTTCTGTTTTGTTTTTATTGTTTTGTGTCTTTGTTGTTATTGTTGTTATTACTTATTATTTTGTTGTTTTTGTTTGTTTTTTGTTTGTTTGTTTCTTTTCATGGTGTTCTCGTTTTGTCTACAGTTTTAATAACTTCCTCTTGCGGAACTACATTCTTGATAAGGTTGATTTACATACTAAAATATATACACAGATATATAAATATATAAATGTATGTGTGTACAAGACAAACATATAGAAATTATAAAATAAATCCATATAAGAATTATATGGAGGAAATTATTAGGGTGCAACTCAAATTGATTTTAATTTTTATAAGAAGGAAATTTAACGAAAAATTTGAAAATTATTCGAGATTTTGTAAATCGAAGATTTTAAGAATTTTCTTTTTACTTTACTAAGGAGTGAAATCGAAAAATTCTTAAAACACTTTTTCATTATCTCATTAAAATTAGTGACCAGAAAAAAATGCGTTCTAAACTTATTAAATATTTTCAACAAAACTCAACTTTATGCGACAAATATTTAGTCAACAGTACCGGGAGAAGTTGTCCGTTGAGAAAACCTAATTCAGATAGAAGTTATGGTCCACATGATGTTTCTAAAGTCAAAAAATAGAAAGTATTTTCAAAAGTGCACTCAACACATCCGGTAGAAAAGCAGCCCGCTTACTTCAGTAATCGTACTATTTAGTACGAAAAGTAAAAGTTAATGCAGGTTTAAAAACATACAAGCTCAAAAGTTCCTTAAAGGAGTGTGCAAACATACCTGAGTCCCTTCAAGCAAAGTTGACTAAAATTAAAATGGAAAGGCACTCGCTCCTAATGATAACAACCCTTGGTTACAATAAAATAACAATACAATAACATAACAAAACAATAAAATAAAATAAGATAACAATATGTATAATTGTCCAAGAGAGTCAATCTCAACGCCGGAGTAAAGATTTTGGCCTGAGAGAAAACTAGGTGCAATTTTGTTTCAAGTGCAGAAACTAAAACTTTAAGAAGGGTATCTGAAAAAGATAAAATTCAGAACAAAATTTAAACTTATTTTTTTAAGGTAATAAATTTATTAATGGTAAATTAGTGGCTTCATTTTTTTAACACATATGTATGTTAAGAGTTTTTTGTTCCCACTCCTTAATAGTTTCTTTTTTTTTGGAAAAGAAAGCTTATTTATAATTTTTTATTATTATTATTTTCAGTTCAATACGTTGAAAAACGCTTAAAATATAAAAATAGGTGAGTTTTTAATAATCTACCTTTAAATCAATTTCAATTTTTTTTTTAAATTTCAAAAAAATTTCAAATTTATTAACAATTATTGCTTAATTGGCGCCATTTCCTCCCCGAAAAAAAAATCGTACGAATTTTTTCTAATATTTCATAAAATCCAAAAATCCATTATGACATTTTTTTTTGAATAAGTGACATTATAATTTATTTGTAGTTCGACAATAATTATCAATTATCATAAATTTTTTTAAATATCAACTCACGTATTCAACATTTTGTCAATATTGATGGGGAATTCCCTATTTAAAATTTGAAATAAGTTTAATGATTTTCAATTTTTATTACTTTTAAACCGGAGTTGAAAACTGTTACACCCTGTAAATTCCGACACAACGAAACTAAAGCATTTGAAAAGCAACTAAAAATGTTATAGTCGGTTAAGCTGGATTATGTGGTACCCTACACCACATTGTTGGCTGCAAATGACTGCTACGAAAAATTTATGAACGGCCCTCGTAGAATTTGCTTATGTGTGCAAGAGATTGTTATGTTACTTAAATTTATGTGAAATTTATGCGTTTTTAAAAGGAATTTCTCTGGAGGATTAGATGGGTGTTAGAACAAATTATGTATCGACCTACGTATAATTTCGCATAACAGTTTTTCAAAGCGATGTTTGGAAGGGTGGTTGTATGGGACTTATGAAAAATAATAACTGATTCTCGTATAATTCGGCATGGCGTTTTAGAATATTAGTTTACATAGTTTTATATTTTGGAATTTTATGAGCTAAAACACCCATTCTGGGAGGAGGCATTTGAATGGATCAATAGATCAATCATAACCAATTTCAATAGACATGGTACTTGAGCCAAAACAATATTACGTGGCAAATTTTACTAAATTATCTTCAAAACTGCGACCGGTTTTTTGCGAACAAACTTTACATGGAACGGACGGAGAGACTGAAGGACATGGGTTAATCGACTCAGGAAGTAATTCTGAATCGAACAGGGTGGTAAGACTATTTCTTCTTCCCGTTACAAACATCTGGAAAAACGAATAATACTTCTACCACCAACGGTGGTGTAGGGTATAAATATGTTGAGACATTTCTTGTCATAAAATAATTTTGAATGCTTTACTGACGCCTATTTAATTGAAAAAAAATTTCGGGGGGAATTCTTGTATAATTTTTGTTTTTCTTTCTTTCGAAAATTTTTTTAATTTAAATTTAATGATTTGTAATCGTATTGAATTTTAATATTCGAATAAACCGGAGCTTCAAAATTAAAATGCTAGAGGTTAAGACATAAGTGTGGTGCTTTTCAAAACTGTAGGAGAATTTCAATTGGAAAAATGTACTTTTTTTTTTTTTTTTTTTTGAAACAAAAACTGTACAAATGTAAAAAAGTGATATTTACATTATGGTGACAATATTTTGTTTGTTTGTTTATTTATTCAGTCACTTGTATTTTTTTCTCGCAATTTACTGGAAATGCGCAATTAAATATTTATTTTTTACAAAACAAATTATTGAAAACAACAACAACAATAGAAATGTGTGATTTGTATTAGAATTTGTCACATCTGTTTTAGGGAAATGAATGAAAAAGAAAATCCCCTAAATCGTATTTGTTTTTCTTATGGAAATAAATGTTAATGGAAAACTTAAAATTTAATGAATCTAAGAATTTTCAAAGGAAAAAAATCGAAAATCATAAAAAAATTTAAATGAAACAAGGAGCGATAAGGAAGTCTAAGTACATCAGGCGATGTTATGATATAAATAAAACCATTTCTCCGATATGGTGTTAAGACCTATAACTTTTTATAAAATCATCTTCCTTAGGATCGTGAATGAATCGAATCTTTTCTTAAGAGTTTTAATTCCAACACCGCCACACAGTTTTTCCAAATCGATATCTTTTTGGAAATAATTCTTTGACTTTTGTTAAGGATAATAACTCTATCTATTCAGGAACTCAATCAATCATCCTCCAAAATTGTTTGACTTAAACAAAATACCATATGAACAATTAAGGAGTTTATTTTATTTGATTGAAATTATTATTATAATTTAAAATAAAAAATATATTTTGTTGGGTTTTATTCAAAAGCGACGAAATTCTGAAAAATTTTCGAAAACCCTTCCACTAACACTTTTGTAGTGCTTTCTGGCACTTTGCTTGGACAGGTAGTCAATCTCTGTTTATAATCTAACACGCTTTTACACACCTTCTTTGTGTCCTTCAATTCTCTTTTAAAAAGAGCCCATACCTCTCCTTATGTCAGGGCAGTTTTGAGGATTTGCTTTTCCATTTTGGAATTTGTTCTATTACCAATCAAGGGCTTGTTTACCATAATAACAGAAGGCCAAGTCAGGCCAAAAATAAGTGGACACATTATGAAATCTTATGGAAGCAGCCTTTTTTGTAAACATTCCCTGATGTTCTTGATTTCGGCATTTATAGAGCCCGTTGTAAGAAATGATTGACTCTTTATACTGCTGCTGTATGTTGCTTGTCGTGACCAGATTTTTTTTGAAATTTTGATTGCTTTTCGGCCGTAAACTTTTCTTCAACATTTCTTTAAGCATCAGCAACACAAAACTATTGATCACTAAGTTGCGAAAAATCTGCCGAACGTATATTTCGTCATCTATTATGAAGCAGAAATATTTTTTCTGCAAACTTGACTTCAATATTCGTGCTCCGTTTTTGGCCTCCAATTTTTTAGTAACACTTTTTGAGCCCTGAGTATTTTTAAATCTGCTTTAGCTTTAACCTTTCGTACCAAATAGTCCGAGCACTGAGCAAAAGGAGCTGCTTTCCTAACGGATACTTTCTATTTTTTTTGCTTTGAAACATCATGTGCATCATTCCAACTACCTGATCCAGGTTTTCTAATTTGACGAATATCGCTCCATATTTTCATAAAACTCCAATTTAATAAAATGGTTGCTTAAAGTAAGTGGTGGAGTCTTTTTATTATTTAGCACAGTTTTTTGTTTTGCGGACTCAGTTTTTTGTTTTGCGGACTCATAACGGGCCTTACAACTCCCTATTGGTGCCAAAACCTTTTAAATATATTAATAATTTTAAAGGTTATGGGTATCTGAATTTGGAACTTAAATGATTGGGCTTTTTCTTAGACTTTTTAACTTTGCAGACTTTCTATGGTCCTTAAAATTCTTAAAATCCTTATAAAATTCTAAATAATATTACTCCAAGAACTGTACAAATATGTGAATCCATTAAAAAGTTTTATAATCAGAAGTTGGAATTTCGAGAAATATGAATTTTTGCAATTTGTTTCAAAAAGTTGGCAACATTTATTCACTGATAAAATGTTTTTTCTAAACTTTATATTTTTTTAATTAGCAAGAGTAAGTGTAAATTAAAGCTGTATAATCTGGGGCAAAAATCTTCCCACAAGCCCCAACCAAATTTTGTAAACATTAGGAAAAATGAAATTTCTCTGTTTTGTTCTCTTATCGCAAAACTAGAATCAATTTCAAATCATTCTTAATATATCACTATATATATTGAGTAAACAAACTTCCAAGAAATAATTTCTATTGAACGACTTTCATAATGTCAGGGTTACCATTTGCTTCTTTTTTTTGGATTGGGATTTTGGGTATTTCCGAAAGAAAAAGTGGGAATAATTTTAATTTTTCTAATTCATAAACAAGTTCACATATATTTTTTTGAAATTTCAAATTAATTTCGTAATTCGTTTCAATTTTAACAAAAATTCGTTATTTCTAAAATTTCATTTGAGGTCAAATGATATTTCACTACGTTTAATTTAAAAGTCGCGAATCTTCAAGTTCTAATATTTTCATAAGTATGAAATACTTGTTCATAAATTGTATACCATATCTGAAAATCTAGTCTAATATAAGCTTCCTTTTAAAATAATAATGGTTTTCATTTGTATCTTTATCCCTTAAATGACAACAAAATTTCACCTGTTTTACAAATGTGAAAAATTCCTCAAATATTATTTGTAAAATAAATTTACGTTAAAAGTAGACCTGGAGCAAAAATAAAAAAATAATTAAAAAACTGAAAAATTACCTAAACGTTTTGTTTACAAAGTGTAAAAAAAAACTTTATCGAAAATACGGAAAAATAATGTGAAAACACACAATCACTATTTTTGAAAAAAAAAAAAAAATACAGTTTAATGACGTAAAAATACAAAAATATTAAAAACAAATTACAAGGTTATTTGTGGGAATCAAACGGGGCTAAATTGTTGTAGTACTAGAGGCCAATAAGAATGAGAGTGTTTGTAATATTGTTTAACAGAAAATAAATATCAAAAATAAAAAAAAATATATAATAACAAATACAAGAAGAAAACAAGTAAGAATGCTATAATGGGCTGTGTCGAATCTGCAATACCATCCACCACTAATACGTGTGAAGTAAATACGTTATGTTTCGTACATACACATTTAGAGACGTAAACAATATATAAACGTTTTTTCTTAAATATAACACGGAACATTAAAATGAGTCATAAAATTTTTTCTACTGAACCGATTTTCATAATTTTTGAAATGGTAATGAAGTACATATACAGTAAAGTTTTTTGTGGTCGATCAAGCCAAACTATGTAATACCATGCACCACATTGTTGATTGTAAATGTCTGCTACAAAAAATTTACGAACGTCCCTCGTATAATTTTCTTTCCCTATTCATACTTATGTGTGCAAAATATTATTATGATACAAAAATGTATGTGAAATTTATGCGTTTTAAAGGGATTTTTTTCTGGTGAATTATATGGAAATGAAAAAAATATATGGACCGTCCCTCGTATAATTTCGCACAGTGATTTTGACTTATATTTATCTTAATTTAAGTATATTTTAACAATATCGATGTGTGTATGCGATTTATGACTATGAAAGTGATATTTGGAAGGTTGGCTATATGAGACCTATGAGAAATAATCGTTTTAGAATATAACAAGATTTATAAGCCCAAAATTTGGCTGAAATTCTTTGATTGAAATAATGGACCGATCGTAACAAACTTCAATAGGCTTTGTCCTTGAGCATGTACTTTGCGAACAAGCTTTACATGGACAGCCAGCCGGAAGGACAGACGGTATACTTAAAAGTAGTAGTAGGACGATTTTTTCTGCCCGTTAAAATTTCATTCTAAATTGTCGTTTTATAATTGATAATTTTACAAAAGTTTTTTTTGCTTGAACTTAGAGGTTGCTTCAGATATCGAACTATATCTTTAAATGCACTGAATCGATGTTACTAGTTTTTAATAAGAAAATTCTCGGGACCATAACAAATACTCAGGTCAAATTTTATTGAACTCTGTCAATTATTGTGGATGTTTTGCGTACCAACAACAGGCAGACAAATGAATACAGCTAAATCAACTCAGATCTAGATTTGATGCAAGAATATATAAACACATTATAGTGTGTGAGAAGATTAATTCTTAGCGTTGCACATGGAATGACAAAGGTAATATACCATTTTCATCATTTGTGGTGATGGAGGGTATAAAAAACATCTAAAATTATAAAAATAAATATAAAAATAGTGTTTTTTTTACGTCATAAATATCATCATTTGATTTACATCCAAACAATTTGTTTTACGTCAGCTCTTCCTCTTCTTCATCTTGTTCTTTATCGGTTTTATATAATATAGATAATTTAGATTTTAGAAAACTTAAAATAAATATTTAGAACTTTTATTTTTATTAATATTGATTTTATTGTTGTTATTGTTGTTGTTGTTCTTTTAATTGATTTGTAATTTTAAATTTTACTTAATTAAATGTTGAAATCTTTTGTTCTTAATTACTTAATTAAGAAAATAAATTATTTCGATATAAAAATAAAATATTACATTTATTGAAAAGTTAGGTTATGTTGATAAATATATTTCTAAAGCAGAGATTCGTTACAACAGACAGTGGGTTTAAAAATGTTTATTTAAAAAAGCTCTGTACTTTTTTACTTGATTATATTAACGTCTCGTCAGGGGGGTAGTAAGAGACCTCAATGTAAGTCATCCCGAGCACTCAGATTTTTCGAAAATTCTCCAAGAATTAATTTCTGACAAAAACTTTTAAATAGAACCTCTTTGTAAATATCTTAAGGGAAATATGCTTACATGTCACTGTTGTTCCATTATTTTAAATTATTCTGTTATTACATTTATTGCGAAACAACGTTGAATTAACATTTTTAATCGATGAAGCAAAATCATAAGTAAAAAATGTTAAATTATGGCTGTTTTAATTCATTTTATGTTGATTTTTTCTGAGTGTATAAAAAGAATTTTTAGGGTGATGCTGGACCTAAACAAACATCCGTATTGTATATTAATACGATTTAAATAAATTATTTAAATTTGCTTTGTATGGGGTACCTCTCTCCCTGATCCTATAAGTCTTACATTTTTTTCAATGATGGTGTCTCAAAGTAGCATAATTGTAGTTAATAAATATTTGGACCCTCCTCTAGATTCTACCCATTCCACTAAAACAGTTCCTTGAGGAAGTTGTTGGGACTAAATTTGAGAACTCTCGCTATATAATTCTTAACATATTCGAAAATCAATATTGCCTTCCCTGGTCCTATCCATCCTACGTTTTGTTTAGTAAAAGATTTCTTTGAAGAAGTCATTGATAGCAAGTTTGAGCACTCTCGTTATTATAGTTTTTTAGATATTCGATAATTAATATTTGCTTTGTATAGGCGGTACCCCTCCCCCTGGTCCTTTCAAAACTTTTTATAGACTAGCTTACTTTCGGGTATATTTGGATAATTCTGTGAAAATTTCATAAAAATTGGCCCAGCTGTTTTGAAGTCTAAACGTTACATACATACATACATACATACATACATACATACATACATACATACATACATACATACATACGTATACACATACTTTTATATATAGAAGTTAGAAGATAGAAAATTAGAATCCAAAGTTGGAACTTTGAAAAAACATTAATTTTTACGTTCTGAACTTATCGAAAAAATCTGAACTTATCGAAGAAATCAAATCAAAGATCTGTCAACAAGCCCTATCCAAAGTTTGTGAATTTAAGGAACAAATTGTAAATGTTTTTCTTAAGTTCTCCAACCATGTGAAACTTCAATCATATATCTCTAATGGTTCCAGAGTTACAGAATAATTTACAAAAAATCGATTTTAAATCACAGTTCTCAACAATATTCCGGATATAATGATATAACTTTTCAACTATTCGAGATTACTTAAAATTTATCATAGTTATAGCCTGAAGATGTTTTCTTGTTAAGGAAAAAGATCTCCAATTAATCGGAGGGTAGAGAGTAGTATTCCAATGGAATGAAAGAGATCAAAGTTTATTTTTAATTTTATAACGCTTTTGTACTATTTGGATCTGCCTCTTAAACACTTTTACAGTGTGATTTAAAAAGGAAGTGGAATTTTTTGGTTATAAAAAATCTAGAATTTTGTGATTACGCACTTTAAAGTGATTTCAGGAAGTGGGTCTTTATGAGAGCTACGTTTACTTGTGGACCGATTTGCTTGGAATATGTCATATGAACTGATACATGATTCATTTTTACAGATCTCCTAACAACTGTGGGTTTATGTCAAATACAAAATATGGAATTTTATTTTACATACATTTATTTCAGAATCTGTTTGAATCTGTCCGAATATAGTATTTTTACTTATTCTTAGCTTAGAATCTGTTGATGTCAGAATTGCAATTAGGTTTGTAGGCTTTAACTTGGCAAATCTTAAAAAAAAAATCTTTTCAAATATGAATTAATATTGTTTTAGTATTTTTTAATACTCAAAATGTTCAAATTTGTAAACCATTTCGCAGATGTTTATAATCCCTACCCTCAAGTAGACAAATGGACTTATTACCAATTACTGATGTCCCTCCCTCTTCAGGGCTGGCTAGCGATCTGTCCATGTAACTTTTAGAACACTCCACAGGTAGCAATTTAAAAGATACTTCGATGACATTTGACATGCATGATTTTTATCGGCCAATGATTGATTAAAGATTTCTGTTAGTAACAATTCAAATGTCCTACTGAATTGGGATTTGAGGCTCATGCATGAAATTGTCAAAAAATTTAGCACAAATATTGCTTTATTACCCGAAATCTACAAAATTTCAAAAAGATCGATCCACAAATGACCTTTGCCCACTCATAGGCCTATTTCCAAATATTTCTTTAAAGTGCATAAATCTCCAAAAATGTTTGTATTGTAATAAAATTGCATCTTTTTAAAATTTATACGACAAGAAACAAAAAATTCCAGTAGCCTGCATATCACCCCTACTTTAGGTCGGTCTTAATCGACTATACGATTTTAAAATATGTGGTCTACTAACTTATATCTTAAGAGTGTCAATGGTTCTTAGTAGAATTGCACAAATTCGATCTGTCCCGAAAATAAAATCATTCATTTTAATAAATTCAACGTTTTAAAATAAGAAAAAAATCGGAAATTGATCAATCTTTTCAAATTAAAATTGAGTAAACAGATATCGGCCTTCATTTCTAGATACTTTGAAGCGTTAATAACTCTTTAAATTTTCAATAAAAGTAGAAATTTAAAGTAATTAAAGCTTTTCAGCCATTAACACTTCACCTGGAACAAACTGGTAATATTTCCTGAGAGTCCACAGTATTGGTTTTCAAAAAATACTTTTCACATCCATAATTAAAATTTTATTTTCAACATTTCTCGATTACTATAAATTTTCGACTAATACACAATTAGTTATAGTATTTTTTCTAAAAAGAACTTTAATAAAAAAAATTCTATAACGAAAAAATAAATTTAATTACAAAACAAAATACTTTTACTTTTTTCTGGTTGTAAATTTTATATTCATTAGATTCAATTAGTGACGTTGATCATTATTATTATTATTGTTGTTGTTATTATTATTATTATATTTGTAGTTGTTGTTTGTCTCACTTCAAAAGTCATTAAATTAAGTTGGAGAGGAAAACAAAAATTTACAGCGGAAGTTCATGTAAAAAGTGAGAGTTTTTGTTTGTTTATTTTGTTAAAATAACAAAAATAAAACAAACAAATAAATCGATCAAGTTCGACAATGTAATACCCTACACTACATTGTTGATTGTAAACGATTGCTACGAAAAATTTGGTATCATGGCAGGCAGGGTATCATGTGGTCCTTAGCCACATGCAGGAAAAATATTGAGCCTATTGCTCCATCCCGAACGTAGTTGTACCAGAACTATTCTTGTAGGCTTTTGCAGATTTCTAAGTCTGTAATGGGAGGTGGGCGGCCTTCGAGTACGACATTCATACTTGAAACCGTCGTCAAAGCTGCTTCATATGAATCCCGAGCAAAAGGATCATATACATATTCGAAGATTTAACATGCCTCGGGGGTAACTCAAATTGCATTATATTGAAGTTACGATGATGCCTCCAATGACATCCAAGAAGGAACTGTTTCATCCCTTATCTGGTAATATCTCTGACCTCTCATGTAGATGTTGTACTGTGGACATTTGTATACAGCCCGTTACGTTTACTTAGGCTGCATATTGGCAACTTTGATTAATTTATCACTGATCGGCCAATCGTTTTGTAAGTTTCTTTGTCCATACCCCAAGTACTGCCGACAAGTGCTATGAGGACCTTATCTCTACTACGCAGTTTTTGCGTGATTGTTGTGACATGAGCTGAAGAGGTTGTCAAATGTAACCCCTACGATCTTCGAGTGATTAACAGTCGGAATTTAGATTCCATCGACTATGATGCCTAAAGCCACTGTTGCTGTCTACTTCGCTAGTACAAATTTCAAATAACGTGCAGTGAAGAAGTTCTGGATCTTGGTTATATGTGAGTTAAAACAAATTATGGATCGACCATCGTATAATTTCGCACAGCAGTTTTTGTTAATATATTTTAAAATTTGACTAAATATTTATTCAATACCCTCGTATATATGAGATTTATGAGTTCCAAAGAATATTTGGAAGGATGGAATTTTATGGATCAAAAACCCCATTCCGAGATTGATATTCGAATAGGGCCTATATGAATAATAGGTCCTATTATTTCATATAGGCCCTGTGATATCTTCAAAACCGCGTCCTGTACTTTGCAAACAAGCTTTACATGGATAACGAACTGACGGATGGACATGCTTAAATTGACTCAGGAAGTGATTCTGAGTCGAACAGTCCGTTACAAATATCTGCACAAACGCATAATACCCCCATCACCTATGATGGTGTAGGGTATAGAAATAGAGAAATAACATTTTAGGCGTTTTGAACGGAAAAAGAATAAAATAAAATTCAAATAAAATGAAAATGAGCATAATTATCATACAAATAGATACAAAACACATTAATCGGCATCAACTACGAACACAACAATAACAACTACTACGGCTACAACTACACATAATGAACTTATTTAGGCAACAATGTGTGGTATGCAACAGGTTGCTGTTTATTATTATTATTGCTGCTGCTGATTGTGTGTGGTTGTTACATTTTATTGTAAATGAATGAATGACTGAGTGAATGAATGAAGGAATGAATGAGTGAGTGAGTGGGTGATTTATTAAAAAAAAATTGTAGAACAAATTTTTTTACATTTATTTATGAACATAAAAAGTTATAGATTAATATGTTTATATGATTGTTATAACCATATTTGTGTGTATTTAGTAGATGTATTAAGTTAATTATAGTAATATTAAAAAACTCCTCCACTAGAAGATGTTAACTAAGGGTATATTAAGTTTGTTATTCGTTTGGGTACAGCAAAACATTCGATTTGCCATCGATTTTTCAAAAACGAAATTTGAACCGCAATAAAATGATTTTAAAAAAAATTAGAGAACTTTTGATGTACAGAATTCTTATACGGATTATAATCGAAATCGAAGATTATGATTTCCCAAGTTCCATTTTTTCGTCCTAAAGTCCAATAAAAAAAATTGCTAATTTTATGAAACGAATTTTTGATAAAAAAAAATAACAATTTTTATTGAAAATCTCGAAGTCAAAAAATTTTAAACATTTAAAAGCTTCCTTGTTCATAGCTGACTGTATAGTCCAAAACAATATTACTGTATTAACGCAGACTGTAAGACCATGGATTAAAGAGATTCAACTGTAGACTTAATTCCTAATTTTCATACTGAATAATGTCACAAGCGTCAGATAAGAAATTTAAAAGAATTTCACATGGCTAGAGCTCTGGGTATTTTGGAGTTGATCTGGATGGGTACAGGCCCCTTTCCAGTCAAAGTCGTAGATGATGACCCTTCAACGATGTCCATTTTGAACATTTGCCAAAAATTCAATTATGAATCGAGACAAACGATATTTTTTATACAGATGGTCTTTATATTATATTATTTTTCCGTTTTCATCAAATAGATGTTTTAGTATAAGTCCTACATTTTTTTCAATATGCTCTAGATTCCCCATAGATTCTTTAAAAATAATGCTCTCGACAACCAGCTAAATATTTGAATCCGTTAAAAATTATAATAATCTGAAGTTGGAATTTTAAAAACAAGGACTGAGATCGAAAAATTCTTAGCTCAAGTATTTTTACTGATTAAAATTATAAAAATTAAAACTGTAATTTTAGTGGTTTAAGAATTTATTTCTTAATTGCATCTATATATAGAAATGAATCTGTGTCTGTTTGTTTGTTTATTTGTTTGGTACTTATAGACAGCTAAACAACTGGACCTATTTTGCTGAAATTCCGATGTACCCAAATAATCCCCATGTACCTGAAAGTAACATAAGCTTTAAAAAATTTCGATAGGAGCATAGGGAGAGGTACCCCCATACAAAATGAATACTGATTATCGAATATCTAAAGAATATATTTCAGTTTTCAAATTCGGTACCAATAACTTTTTCAAAGAACTATTTTACAAGACAAAATTTGGGGCGGATAGAATCAGGGGAAGAGTTACCCCCATACAAAGCATAATTTCATCATCAAATATCTACAGAACTATAACAGCGTAAATTTTTAAATTTGGTACCAATACTTTTTTCAAGGGACTATTTTACTAGACAAAATTTGAGGCGGATAGGAACATGGGGAGAGGTGTCCCCCATACAAAGAAAATATTGATTATCAAATATTTAAAGAACTATAACAGCAATAGTTCTCTAATTCGATCTCAATCACTTTCTCAAGATTTTGTTTTATAGAAAAAAATATAGGAAGCATAGCATCAAGGGGAAAGGAACTCCCATACAAAGCAAATATTATTTATCGAATATCTAAAGAACTGTAAAAGTGGGAGTATCGGTTCTAATAACCTTCCCAGGGATCTTTTTTACTGGCTAAAATGGGGAGGAATATCACCCACTTTATAAGGGCTGCAAAGCGCACCGGGTTTTAGCTAGCATTTTACATAGCTTCTAAAGCTTGTTAAATGAAGGGTATTGAAAATTCGTCTTAGTTTGAATATTTAATTTTCACTTAATTAATTGATTAATTTTTGTTTATTGACATTTTAGTTAAAATTGGATAATAAAAAATTACTCACCTTATCGAACTTTTATATATCGACATTTTTGTTATTATAGTGGATTATGTAATCGTTATTATTTTTCTCATATTTCGTTATATTTTCTCACTGGCGTCATATTATTCTCATGCTTTTGGTTGGAGTTGTTGTTGATAGATTTTGTCGGCTTTAAATTAAATTGTTGTTAAAAATCTAGACTTTGTCCATATGAAGTTTCATTCCTCATTTAATCATTTTTAAACTCACGCACTTTATCACAGATACTATAATTTTTATTATTATTGCTATTGTTGTTGTTGTATTCACATAATAAATATTCAGATTTAGATTTTTATTTTTTGTTCAGATACATATCAGCTGCCTTAGATACAATAGTCATTATAATATCTTTTTCTATTCCAGATTGCATGTCATAAATGTTTTTAGTTTAAAGAAAAAACACATAAAACAAAAAACTATCAAGAGTTTTTAATGAATAAGATGCGAAATAGTTAGATGTATTTGTATGTGTGTGTGTGTGTGTGTTTATGTGTTTATATGTTGGTGGTGTTGGCGTTTTTCTTTATTTGTATTTTAACTTGTATCTTTTTTTATGTCTTTACAACAAACATATTGCGGTGGGTTGGAAACGGCATTTTCACAAAGAATCTTATGGAAATAAAAGCAAAAAAAAAAAACATATGAAAAAACAGACTATAAAAGGCATAGATGAATAGTGAGTACTTAGGGTAGCAAAAAATTGTATAAAGTATATATACACACACACACTGATACGATATAGTAGCAGAAATAAAACAAAATAACAAAAACAAATGGCAAAATCAGTTCAACACAATTTTAGTTCAATGTACTCCAGAACGAACCACTTTAGGAAAATACTGTATTAAGCACTAACAAATAAGAGCAGCAGCACAAAAGCTACGCCAAGCAGCAGGCGCAGAGTCTACAACTAACAAAAATATATATATTGAAATTAAAGTTAGCAAAAGAGCAACAAATACTTCCACTATAGTATTAAAATGACTTTATATAGTTGTTGTTGTTGTTGTTGTTGTTGCTGCTGATGTTACTGCTAAGTATAAACGGTGGGCTTTAATGAAAAAAATTGGGATCGAGAGTTTTTTTTTCTTTTGGAAATTTTCAGTTTATATTCTCATTCTCCACAAGTATTGAAGAGGATTTAAAGTTACTATTTAAATATAACACCAAAAAGGAATCACTCAAGACCCCATAAAGCACATATATACTTGCATCATATTAAAACTAAAATGATTAATCCAACTTCTTACGTCTATTCGTTCTCGAACCGATTCGATGCGACTTTTTACATCCGTCTGTTGTTATCTGCTGGAACACACAATTTTCTGTTGAGGATCTTAGCTCAATGTAATTTGACATAAAAGTTTATTAATGTTTTATGCAGATCATTCTTGAATACTAGCAAAATCCGTTAAATACTAAAAAGAGTTGCATAAGACTGATTCAAAATTCCAATAAAAAATTTTATACCCTTTACCACCATAAGCGATAAAGAGGATATATTAATTTTGTCATTCCGTGTGCAACACTCAGAAGGAATCATTCAATAAAACATAATAAATATTCTTGCATCACATTAAAATCTTAGTCGATTTATCTATCCGTTCGTCTGACCGTTGATGACACTCATACTTCTCTATTAATATTTCTGGCCAACTGAGATTTCGTTTAAACATCCATTATTTTCGCAATCGGATTGCTATTTCAAACCAGCAAATTAGTAAAGAAATATACTCTCATCAAGTCAAAAACTGAGTCGATTTAGCCTCACCGGTCCGTCCGTTGAAAAAACTCAGTCTATTTAGTTATATTCCTCTATCCGCTCACTAAAATTTGGATTAAATATTTATTATTTTTCATGGAGATCGCTATTTCAACCCAGAAAAACTGGTTCAGTACAGAAAAAGCTATAGAGCAAAATCTAAGACTACGTCAAAATTCCAACAATGAACTTCTATATTCTCTACTACCACAAGTGGTGAAAAGGGTCATTATGTTTGTAACACTAAGAAGAACTCAATTTGTATCGATCTTTCTGTCTTTTATCTGCTATTTAAAATCAACACTATCGGTTTATTAGGAAAAATGTCCTAGATCGATATCTGAGACAACCTCAAAACATAAACAATAAAAGGTATCCCCCACAAATGGTTTCCCCGGAATCGAGCTTTAAGGAGATAAAACATAAAATTAATTTTTGCACTAAAATTGATGAAGGAGGTTGTATAACATTTGGTATTATCATAAATGACACTTTTACTTCATATGAAATGGTTCGGGATAAAAAAGCTCTATGTGGTAATTGTAAAGACCTATATCATCCGGACTAAAAATAAGAAGCACTCAGTGACGAGCTGAATTCACATCTGTCGTGAATGCATCTTCCGTCTCTTGTAATCTCTAAATTTTTCAACTACTCTGTGAATGTCCAGTCCTGACAACTAGAATACCCCGATTCTTGGGCACTACATATAAGACTACTGTTGAATAAAGCATATTAAGATTTCGAAATATACATTTATCATATAAAATCAGAAATTTATTAAAAAAGTAATAGGAACATGGTTTGGTTATGTAGAAAAGTCTAGATGGCGGTGTTTAGAATAAATAGCTGCAACCGGCTTCCATGTTAGTCAGTGTATTGTATTCTTTGAGATGGTAAGATTTAGCTACAGCATTGACGTATTAGATACGTATTTTTAATAAATATTCGCTTATGAGGATAAATAGACTCCAGAGGTAAAACTAAATCAAGAGTTGCCCATAAATATCTTGCGTTTTGGTTCGACATCCTTTTGTTCGATTACTCAGTATGATTTAAAATACATCGCAATAATTTTAAAATGGGTCCAGGAATATTTCGAAAGGAGTAAAAATATGAAAACATGTAGAACCACTAAGTGTTTAAAATAACGTGCTTAAAGTGCAGATTGATTCCATACAAAACATCCTTATTGTGTGGATCATAAGTTTGGTTTCACCTCCTTTTACTAGATTGACCAGTATGAATTAAAAATATGATATTTTCAAAGTGGATCAAGAAATACATTAAAAGAAACTTGAGATACTGATGAAATTTAAGGTCATTGGAACTATAGGCAAACTTTAATGGATGATCGCAGAAATATTGATATTTTTATTATATTTAAATAATGATGGAACAAGTAATAATAGATGCGGACTACCAATATCTATAAAGTGGAGACAGTATGGGGCTGAGTCCGAGTTGTACCGCCTTATATAAAATATTAATTTTCATACGTTCTTTTATATCATTCCTTTTTCCCCATTTTAAGGCCCACTGTTCGATTGCTGTTCTTTATTCTGATTGTTAATGAAACGACAACAACAACAACTACTACAAACGAAACAATGAAACAATATAAATGTTAGCGGTACAAAGTCTAACTAAAATTTACTCTCTTTCACTCTCTTCACATTCTGCTATTAAAAATTGTTGTTCTTGTTTTATTTATTTATTATTTTTATTTGCAATATTCATACAAGCAAAGTTGCCAGATGTTATATAATTCGATAAAATTAAGTTCCGGCATTAACTCTCCGGTGAGAAGGACCAAATGAACAAAGTGAATTTGGGAGGAAAGTAGACAGATGGAAAAATGGGCAAATGTTAAAATGTTAAATTATAAAGGATTTGATTTTTGTGGGGAACTTTCAAATGGACCTTTTTATCAAGCTCTTAATTTAATATGAATGAAACCCATAATTTTAAACAATTTTTGTGGGAACAGATTTCATATATTCACTTCCCATTTGTCTAATTCCTTCTTTTGATTAAAAAAATACATCACCGAATCTGGTAACATTTCCTCTTTCCCTTTAAAAAAGTCTCATTTCCATTGTTAATGGAACTCTTTTTTTAATTTTTATTTTCTTTGCCTCTACACGATCGTCAGTCAGTTTAAACATTGTTTTGCAGGTTGTTGTTGTCATTGTCATGTTGTTGTTATTATTATATTTTTGACTGGTTTTGAAAAGTCCCAGGCCCCATAAAATGAGTATTTCTGTTTCTGTTGTTGTTGTTGTCGTTCATAAGAAAACCATTGGCGCTAATGGCGCTTATTATTTTAGCATTTGTCCCTGAAGCGGACAATAGCGTTCACTACACTACACTACACTCGTTTGGGTTTGCCCTTCCACTTCTTCACTTCACTTTACCGCAATTCACTCTTATTGCGGTGAAGAACACTCACTCATTCACTCAGTCATTTTTACCATCATCTCATACATCAATATGCCACTTGACAAATCTTATCATTTAATGATGTTATTTTACTTTATTTTCTTGTTGTTGTTGTTTTTTATCTCATACATATGGTTTGATTGGTTTGGTTGGTTGGTTGGTTGGAATGGTTTCTCATTTGGACGTATTCAGTTGATGGGAATGAGAATATTAAAAAGTTAAGTTCATAATTTTTAAATAGAACTAAAAAAGTAAGCGATTGTGATGGTGGGAACGAAGAAAGCGTTGAAAGGGAATATGGTAAAACTTATAGCACCAAAGGCGAGACACGCGGTGTATACAACGAAATGACAATAAGTGAAACAAAACAAATCTTTGTATTTAATCAGCAGTAATTGAATTTTTTCACTTTTAGTTTTTTTTTTTTTAAACTTCAATTGTGAAACACTTCGGGAAATTTGATTATGGGTGAAAATAATAAAATAAATTTTCTGATTAAATTTAACATTTTTTAGTAAAACTTTAGAATTTTTTGCTTTCAGTTAACTTCAGATTTCATTCTTATCGAAGAGATTTGGAAAAGTACAGATACCAAAATGATCAGGGATGTATTTAGTTATCTGTCAAAAATGGCCACCAAAAATCATTAATGAATTGAATTATCGCTCATTAGCTGCAAGATAGTTATAACTCAAAGTATTACTTTTTTGTTTTATGACAGATACATATTTTTTGGAATTCATGGATGAAAACTTAATATTTGGTTAATTTTTCATTCAATTCGCAATGTAAACTAAATAACTACTGATGCACAACCAGAATAAAGTTTTTTTTTGAAATCCTGACTGATATATGAATGGTTCATTCACAAAAAATGTACCAGATTATCCTTATTTACTACACACTCCTGATGTTAAGTCAAATCTTGTGAATTTAGAGTTATGACGACCTTGTAGCAAATGAGCGATATATATAGATAGTCATTTGTACGATATCTCTTATAGTTTCAGAGATTCAAGTTAAAATAGTTACATTAATCTAAAGTTAGTAAATCTTTTTAATTTGATAATATAATCTAAATCTAAAGGATTCTCATGTCAAATTAAAAAAACTCTGGCTCTAGTAACTCTACTTAAGATATTCCATTTGTCCAGATCGCAAGTTTAGTGAAAAAGGGGATACTTGGCATAGTGGGGCATTTCCCCTCACTATGCCATGTATATTGAAAATTTCTTGAAATCAAAGTGGATCGATCAAGTTATTTGGATGAGTTAAATTTGAAACAGTTATATATGTCTAGAGGAGTTTTAAAAGACTCGGTATATCTGTCTACAGATTTTATGGTTTATTTCTGTAGGGGGTCTCTGCCAATAATTTTATGTGAAATATTGGTAAGGAAACACTTGGCCCCTATTCGATTTCTCAGCACTGTTTTAACTTACAATTTTAATTCTTTCAGTTTTTTTGTTTTGGTAGAATTTGTGTTTTCGTTGTCTTTTTGAATAAATTTTTATCATTTGTTTTCGTTTCTTTTGATGATGGTTTTGTTATGATTTCATTAGGAATTGAACAATTCAAAAAACGATGTATTATTTTATTTTCATTTCATTCTCAAGTTTTTTTCTTCATTTTTTTTTTATTTGTTTTTATTTTCAATTTCAAATTGGGCCATGTTGGAGGGGGATGGTTTTTTTTCTGTGAAACTACTTAGTGGTGTGACTGACGTTATGTCGCTGTGGCGTTATTGTGTTTTCAATACTTTGTCTGTATAAATGTTACTTGAAAACGCAATTTAAGTCTTTCTTTGTTTTATTTTTATTTATATTTTCTAAACACAGAATAAACAAAAAAACAAAAACAAAATATTAAAAAAAATTGCTAACTGCGTAATTTTGGTTTTCTTTTTTCAAAAAAATATGTAGATTTTGTATTTGTTTTTGCAAAAAATATAACTTTTTTAATAAAGTGCGTATTTTATAAAAATTTTGATATTTTTTTATTTATTTTAAAGTTTTGTTTTATTATTTATGAGTTTTTGTTTTTGGTTTTATTTTTTTATAAAAACTTATTAAATTTATTTTGACATTTATGACAGTTTCATAGTTTGACAGTTTAATTAGTTGCGGTTTTTATTTTGTTGTTGTAATTTTGTGGCATGAAACAATTTCTTTGCCACACAATATTTTCCCATAATAAAAATTCAAAAAAAAATACACTTAAAGAAATTAATACAGAAAATAAAGTACTTGACAGTTGTTTGTTATGGTTTTTATATGCTGCTTTTTTTATTTTAAAAATTTCTTTTATATTTTTATTTTATAATGACACATATGTTATTTTTTGTTGTTGTTATTGTTGTCATATTACCGTTAGTTTGGAGATTTGTATCCATTTTGTTGTAATTTTCTTATTCTTTCCATCATATAATAAAATATAATTTCACAACACTCAATAATCATATAATAATAACAATAATTATAATAGAAAACTAACAAAAATTATAATAATAAAAAGAAAATAAATAAAATAAAATGAAAAAAAAAAAAACCTCAACAACGATTAAAACAACAATCGGTCGGTTTGTCTCAAATGTAAAAAATGTTCTGCATTAGTTCACAGACTTTAAGTTTCTGATTTTTGCCATAAACGAACGTTACGCGCAAGGTCGGTCGTTCGGTCGTTATACAAACAACAACAACAACAAAAACGAAACCAAAAAATGAACCTATTTTGTTGCCATCAACAATAACAAACAGCAAAATCATCAACAACATCATTAACATTATTGTTGCCGTCATCATCATCATCATCACCATAATCGTCAATACTGTTGTTATCGTTCGTTTTCTATTTCACCAAAAATTCAAATACATCCATCGAATCAAATACTTATTTTATTTATATATATCTCTGTATATAAACATTCGCAGACACTCATCCATCCACTCTCCCATAAGTTTAATGCGATACATTCGCACAAACGGATACAAACGAAATATAAAAATGTAAAGTATAAAAATTATTTCCCACAGTACGACAATTTCATACAACTATGACGATTGTTATGGAACACAACCACAACGACGACGACGAGTGGAAATAATTATTTTTTAATCCCAGAAATGTAAAATTTTACAATCATGAGGGTTTTGTGAGAGTTTAAAATTTTAAGGTAGCAAACAGAGTTGTCAGGTTAGAGGGCCCAATTTACTCCAGATTATAATCTAAAATTTAGTCTACACAGTGTTCCAATAGCATAAGCTAAGCTTTAATTATATTCCAGACTATAGTGTAAACTACAATCGATTATGGTCTATAATAATCTATATTGCAATTTATAGTATAAACTTCCGTAGCTTAAACTAGGTATTGTTTTGCAGATCTGGTTATTAATTATACTACTTCCGAAATCAGCTATGTTCCCTTCGTTTCTTTTCTTTCATACCCAGTACAAGTTCTCCTGCGTGATGAGCTTTGAAGTCCGTTCTCCAGTTTATCCCTAAATTCATAAATCGAATCTAGTGCACTCGATCACCCCATATTTCCCAGCATCTATTATAAACACGTTGAACATTTTGATAGTTCCAAAATCCTCCATGGCCAATTAACAAATGCGTTAGATAATAACATATTCATGTTTATGATCGATCCACATTTTAACCGTGTAATCAACTCTGAAGCCTACTTTTTATATATGTATTAATCGACATTTTGGTGAGATTCCTCTATTGTTAATACGATTTGGATTTGCTATTTATCAACATATTTCCTATACAGCTCGTCTGTAAGCAGATCCAATGAAAACATACTGGCTACAAGTGATACCTTCCTGTAGAGGAAGCATTTCCTTAAACAAAGCATTGTCACTATGGAGATTAGTAAAAGTAAGCTTTGCCTCCGGACACGTACTAATCATCAGTGAAACCAATTACACTAGATAAACCAGAAATATTTTGCTCTTGTATGTCATTGTACATCACATTTCGGATTAGTGGCCTTAGAATTGAAGTAATCACTTTTGATCTTTCTCAAATAATTCGGAAATTCCAAATTCTCTGAAGCTAACATAATATGTCTCCATTTTGAACTGTTAAATGCGTGTAATGATTGCGCCCCTTCAGTCATTCCCAAAATCAATAGTCAATAATGTTTTTCGAAATTCATGAGACCGCTATGAGATCCCCTAGATCTCCCCACAGCTGGTTCTGAAAAGCTTTGTCAATTATATTAAACAGACAAATAATTTTGTATGATAAAGACTGTTCCACAGTCTTTCCAGGTTTTGGTAACAGTTTTAATTTTTCTAAGACTTGGAAAATTGTCCCTTCTGAATGCAGTACGAAAATATTTGCGTTCTATTTCTTATAATTTTAATGTTCCATTCTTGATCTTCTTGTTGAAAGTTATGATCACGATATATAACTGCCCTCTTGGAAAATAGAACTGCTACAATTCTCCTCAGCAATTGTTGATACCTCTATATCGGTATTCTCTTACCACCATGCGATAACCGTTTTCCCATCGGTCTCAATCAGAGGTACCCATATACACTACTGTATATTTAGCTTTGTGTGGGTGAAACTTAACACTGAATTAATGTTTGCTTTGCTCAAATCGATGAGACCGCCGTAGTCGTTCATAAATACGTGTGAATTAAATAGAATTTGTTGCATTACTTATCGAGTCAGAAAATCTGTATTTTGGGTCTTGAGTCTCTTTGCACAACTGTATCTTCCTACACATGTATGCCTCTAACCTCAATATTTTTCTATAGGAAAGTCGTCTGTCTTATACATTCCCCTACAAAGTCATGCTAATTTCCGGTTCCAATTGTAGTTAGATTTTCCTTTTTCATAATGTCTACGTCCCCGTTATAATTTATATTCTCCGAAACTCTGTTTAACACTGTACAATTATTCGAATATCATTATTATGATTATTATCATCAATAATATTATAACTCTAAAACTAATAGTTCGAATATCATTGAATAAATGTTAAGTATGTGATGGTACATACTAACACTTACACACATACACTTACACTAACAAAACCAACAAAGTTCCATTTGATTTTTGTTGCTGTTTTATTATTTCATACAAAAGTTTTAGCTTTCTATTCATACTTCGGTTTTTATTTAAACAAATTATATTTTTTGCAAACGCAACTACAAATTTTCGGTCATAATCGCACTCTCTCTCTCTCTTTATCGTATCTTTAATCTTTAATTGTGAGAGTGTTTTTTATTTTTACACGTATGAGTAAGAGTTTTTTTAAATTGCGAGTACTTTTTTTTTGAAATATCTGTATCTGTCTCTTATTAAATGTATCTGTATGTTGTTTTGTTCTTTTTTCTTTTTTTTTCTTTGAGTGTATGGGTTAACGCCATCTATACACTTAAAGAAAATATTATTTATATGTGTTTTAAATAATTCAATTGTGTTACCGTTTAGATTGCACTCATATTATATTTCTACGCCATTTTATTTTAAGATTTTAGTTAATTTGTTTTTGGTTTCAACTGATAAGTTTTCTTTGATAAATGAAACACGACAATAAGTTGATGTTGGCAAAAAAAAAAGAAACAAAATCGAAAAATAGGTCAGGAACACAATTGTTAACAAAAAGAATTGTTGGTTAAGACCAAAAAAAAAAACATATGTTTTTGAAAGAAAAAATTTGGAGAGAAAATATGTTTACAAATCGCATCGAAATAGTATAAATAAAATTTATACTTTAGTATATACTAAAGCATAAATTTTAATCTGGACTATAGTTTGAAGAATAATATGATCTTAAATTAATAGTCTGACCAAAAACTGAATAGCGTTGGTTAAAGTTTCAACTATAATCTCGCTATATAATATTTCGAACTATAATCTCACTTATATTTGAACTAAAGTTGGAGCACCTAAATTTTGCATATAATTTCGTCTCTAGAAGTGTATTTAAAAAACGAAATCAGAAACCGATTAACCGGTTTTTTGCATTACAGAAACCGACCGGTTGCGTATAATCTTAATTTCGAATTATTCAACATGTCTCTTGTTTTTTGTCGGTTAACCGGTTTTTAATGGAAGACACACTTAAGCTTTTCAATAAAAATTTCAGTTACATTTTTCTATATTCCGCCATTACTGAGAAAATATAACATTTTCAATTCCGTGTGTTACAAAAGCAAAATTCTCAATACTTTCTTAGACATCATATTCTGAATCGATTTTGCTGAAAGATTTTTTCTTCAACAATATAAAATTTTTAAGGTAAAGAGATACAGACCTTTACTTTTCACATGTTTAGAATTTAAAGTGATTCTGTAAAAGAAAAATAATGGATAAATGGATCTGACAATATAAGATAACATTTATCGTTGGAGGTCTCAAAAAATTTGTGATAATCTGACATCATCAATACAATATCACCAAGATTTATGCATTAAACCAGAATTTTACTTTCTGATGATGATTAGAGAATCGCATCGCATACATATTTAAGGATCCCCAAAAATGATTGCACATAACTGGAATTGCAATTTTCATTTCATGACAATGTAAGATCACATATATCTTAAAAATCTTACAAAATTGCCCATATTGGTAGAATTACAATCTGAGGATCACGATAGTTGTATGCATAAAACTAGAATTTCATTTTCTGTTTATAATCTGAGAATGTAAAATCGCGTTCACATTTAAGGTTCACCAAAAACTGTTTGCATATAACTGGTCGTAATCATCACATGATGATCTGACAATTGAGAGCATATACATCTTCGAGGATCACCAAGAATTTGTGCATCAAACTAGAATTATCAATTCTGATGATAATTCATTGAAGATCACCAAGATTTTATGCATAAAACTAAAAGATATGATTTGATGATTCGATTTTGTTAGAGGACATCTTATATCTCTGGGAATCAGCTGATCTGACAGTGTAAGATCAAATTGGGATAACCAATTTTTATACATAAAACTTGAATCATCATTTGTAATGATGATCGGACAATGTAAGATCACATGTATTTTTGTAGATCAACAAAAAAATTGTGCATTATCATATATGATGCTGATCAGAGAATGTAAGATCTTTGAGAGATCACCAAGATTTTGTGCATATAACTTGGACTATAATTATCATTCCTGATGATGATCTGGTTTTGAAAGATCACAAAAAAATTGAAATCACCAATAATTTGTGCATATAATTGAAAGTTTTTAATGGCATTTTTATGATAAAATTAAACGCAGGTATTTTGTAGTGATGGAATTCTGATTCTGACTAAATAATGATATGAAGTGGAAAATTATTTTTAATAATATTTTTTAATTAAAATAACATTAATCTAAGCTTCCAGCTAAAAATACTGATGCTAATTAAAGGAATAAAATTAGTGACATTTTTTAAACGAAATATCGAGAGACAGAAGAGAGTATAAATGATCAGTGATCATTTTCAACTCTCTTCTATCAAAATTATTTTAATTTTTTTTTTACATTTTTTTATGTCTCTAGAGATTCAAAATAAATATTAATCTTATCATTAGCAGACTTTAGGTCTATTTAAACACTCTAAACGATTTTTTTATTCAAATTAAATAATATTTTTGTCAACAGACGCACACACATTCACACACACATTCACTCATTTTTAAATATTTATTAATGATATTTTAAACATGTTGTTGTTGTTTTAAAACAAAAATAAAGAATAAAACCGAATTTATTGTAAATTTCCATAATTTGTGTTAAATATTGAACAAAAAAATTTATTTTCGTATTAAACGCAAAAAAGTAAATCGCTTTAAACGTGTGAACTAATTAAAAAAGTAGTTAGGAAACATTTGTTTAAGTAGAAAAAAAAATTCTAGAAAAAAAGATATAATTTTTTTCCCCATTTAATGATACATGGCACAAATCCACCACCGATCGTTAATCATGTTCTATTTTTATGACACGTGCCGTGACACTAGTTTGCCTGACAGTATTTGAAACCAAAAATAAAACAAAAACAAGAGAAATGATATATTCGACTATGCCGAATCTTCAATTACCCTCCACCACAAATGAGTGTGAAGTAAATACGTTATGTTTCGTACATTCACAAGTTTTTCTTAAATATAACACGGTTCACTTATTGAGTCATAAAATTTGTTATATTTTCTGCTATAACTTTTTTCTACTGAACCGATCGTTTTTGGAATGGTAATAAATTTCGCATAACTTCATATTATGATTCTAATTTAAGATTCTTATTTATCATTTTATAATTGACAAATTTACGCAAATTCTTCGCTTGAACTTAGAAATTGCCTCAGATAACGGCCTACATATTTTAATATACTGAACCGATCTTCTCAGGACAATATCAAGTGCCAACATCGACTCAGATTTTTATTTGATGCAAGCGTTACACACAGAATGACAAAGTTTATATACCATCTTCACCACTTGTGGTGGTGTAGGGTATAGAAGAAAGAAGAAAAACAATAGAAATGAAAACAAATAAATAAAATTTAGAACAAATTTGTCACAACCTAAAAGAGAAGGTGCCCTACAATCGGTGAGGGGACTGACTATAAAGGTTAAGTTAGGGAGCTATTAAATTCCCCCCATTAATTTTGAATTTCTTAGTTCTTGTAGTGTATTTTCAATTTCCATTATGTCATATAATATATTTCACTTGGATTTCTAATTACAATTATTATCTTTTTTTAATAAAAATATATAGAAACATTATTAAATTTATTATTTTGTTTAATCAACTCTGACATTTATAAAATTTGTAATGTCTTCACGTGTGATGGATTTGATCTGACGTAGCATTATTTTATATATAGAGATTTTTTTATAATAAAAGTAAAATTAGTAACAGTATAAGTGTTGGTATAAGTATTTTGTATAAGTAGTAGTTGTAAGTATAAGTAGTATGCTAGAGTATTAGTAGGGGCGTGTACAATACATTTACAATTACTTTTTTTGTTATAAAAAACATTAAATTAACAAAATTTTTTACTCTTTACTCATAATATTTATTAAACATTTAAATATTTGTTTCTCTTTTGTTTCATTTTATATGAGTTTTTGTTGTTGTTGTATTTAAATGTTTTTTAATTATCAGTATCAGTATCTGTGTCTGTAGTTGAAAAATTTAATGAAATTTTGTTTTAGTATTTCTAAGAAATTTTATTTAATTAATGATCACAATTATTCGTCATTTATTTAAAGTAATTATTATTCTAAATAGAATTTATTAAAAAGTAATTTTAAATGATTTTTTTTTAATTATAAAAATAATTGAAAAATAGGAAAAAAATAAAACAAATGTATAAATATTTATAAACTTAAAATTTTTTTTAGGTTAAATACATTTCAAAAATTCTATATTCATCTCATTGATCCTGAAATTTTTCCTCGATTTACACTTTTATTCTTCTCCTTCAGCACAAAATTTTTATTATAAATTTTTCATTATTTGCGTAGCACCAAAGTGGAATCTTCCAATACCCCATAAGGTATATATTTAAGAACGGTTTAAAATCAATATATCGACAGTGTAAGGTATAACTCTAAATGTCCGGTAGACAATTCTTTTTTTAATCAATTTATATATATTTATTAATCTTTTACCTATGAAAACTGAATTTTCATTTTACCGTTATAAATTTTTATAGAAATTGCAAAGTTGCCAATGAGTTTTCTAAAAATATTTTATGGGGTACCTACACTTTTGTAGTGCAAAAGTTAACATTTTTTCCTTAAGGAAGTTGTGGG
This sequence comes from Cochliomyia hominivorax, assembly GCA_004302925.2. Taxonomy (NCBI): domain Eukaryota; kingdom Metazoa; phylum Arthropoda; class Insecta; order Diptera; family Calliphoridae; genus Cochliomyia; species Cochliomyia hominivorax. The sequence goes on from PYHX02000413.1 coordinate 34,426,606, forward strand.
GACCAAATTTGAGAGCTCTCGTTGTTGTAGTTCTTTAGATATTCGAAAATCAATATTTGCTTTGTAAAGAGGGGACCTCTCAACCTGGTCCTATCCGTTCTACGTTTTGTCAAGTAAAACAGTTCTATGAAAAAGTTGTTGGTACCAAATTTGAAAACTCTCGCCGTTATTGTTTTTAAATATTTGGTTCTATCGGAATTTTTTCGAAACATAAAAATTGGTATTATAACTTTTCTTTTCATTTGATTATCTACGTAAATACTCTACTGTTAAAAATTTTTGAGATTTCTTCATGAAATAATACATAGAACCAGGGATCTATTGAAATTGGTCATGGAGAGTCCAATATTTCGAGTATCTCCCATTCAAATGTCCTCCTAAAATTGCGTTCTAACTATAAAATATATACTAACATCATAAAATGACACAAATCTCTTATACGTATGAGTCTAGCTTTATATATAGACGGTCTTAAACGATTATCACTCTCTTTCTTTTTTAGCACGAACTTGTCCCAAAAGGTTACCTATTGTCTCTTTTTTAGACTCTACAATACACAATTTCGAAAATTGTGAACAGTTAATGTCTCCTTCGAAATACTTTATGGCGATTAAGGAGTTGATCAAATTTTATCTAATCTCTTTACTGCATATTTTCCGATCGTGTCACCTTACGATACCCATGGTGGCAATAAAATGCACAGTATGGACATGTACATTATGTTATGTCATCTGCCAGTTTTTAAACGGATCTGTGTATAATTTTAATGAATTTTTAATTGTGATATTAATATTGTGATGGAATTAAAATGAGTTGTGGAAAATTTACAAGAAATAAACTTTAATGCTTATTGGGGTCATTCAAAAGTGCACCTTTTGAAAATTTATTTGCAATACACCCCTATTACTCCGTCCATAGATCCCTAATGGGGTCTATGGTTTTCAAACCTAAAAAACTAGTGGAGAAAAGTTTATCCTTGTGAAAAATAGAAGTGCCCACACTCGATTTGCGACAATAATTGATCATTTATTGCAATCTATTCATCAATCATTCATTTTTACCATTCTAAATTTTTTTTATCTTCAATTCTGTCTAAAGATCATATTACGTTAGAGTTGAATCACAGAAATTGGAATCACTTTTCTTCAGGTGTAGTAATAATTGGTGGAAGTTTTTGTTATCGTACAAATTTAAAGAATTATTGACGCTTCAAAGTACGTTCGAATTAGGAATAACGATCGATATCGACTAAATCAATCTTAAGTCATATTATTACACGTTAGTGCAACAATAATAATGATGCAAATGCATTCCTATTTACGGAATGCTTTTGCATCATTTCTAAGATCGTTCAGATCGCATTGTCTAAGCATTTGATGTCCATTAAATTAATTATTCAAATTTCTGGACGCTTCGAATTTCTGAGTTTCTATTTTATAGCAAAAATTTATGGTCAGAAAATTTTGAAATTTCAATAAAATAAGAGAGAAAATCATCGATGATCATTCGCCTATTTTAATAAGTAAAACTTGATCGTCTTTAATCTTTGCTTTTGGTGGGTGCATTTGCTGAAATTCATTTTTCAAATAAATCAACTTCCATGAAGAAGAAGGATGAAATTATTATGCCCTCCACAACCACAATTGGTGAAGAGGGTATGTTAACTTTGTGATTCGTGTGTAATTCTAAGAATGAATTTCTCCAGATAAATTTATTCAAAGATTAAGCATGGGGTATTAAATTTGCAAGCACATCAAGTATAAATATTCTTGCAAATATTCAAAGTCGAAATTAAGCATGTCCGTTCGGCTGCCCAGAGTTTTGGCCCAAATGTACTCCGATCTTAATGAAATATCATAAATCAACAACAACATTTATACGAAGATGGCTATTGTCAACAAATATATATTATAATTACAAATTAGATAATGCGAGGGCCGGTTCTAAGTTCTCTAACTCCCATATAACATCCCAGAAAAATCCTTCTTAAACGGATAAATCACATAAATTTAAGTATCATAATATCATTAGCATTAATAAGAAACGTAAATTATACAAGGGTCCGTTTATAAATTTTTCATAACAGTTCATTTGCAGTCAATAATGTGATGTAGGATACAACATGTTGGACTTGTGTATTATAAACTTTTGTTAGTGTATGTGTGAGTGTTTACGAAAAATAACGTACTTACTTACACCCACTCGTGGTGGAGGGTATTAAAGATTCGGCATAGACGAATATATCATTCTTACTTGTTAATAATAAATATATTTTATTATATTTATAATCTTATTACTTAAATATTTAACACAATTCAATTAAAACAGCGTCATCAAGGTCACAGATTTGCATTAAAATGTATGTAAATGTAATAGAATTATATGACAACCACTTTCAATTATAATTCCTTTTATTTATCATCGATCTCTAACATGATCTTTTTGTTAAATATTATAATTTATCACAAAAAAAGGCAAAATGCATTTTTAATTTAAATTTATAGTTAAAAATAAAAAAACTATTAATTATAGTTGTACAAATTATCATAAGAACTTTAATGAATGAAAGCTTGAGTGAGTGAATGAATGAATGAATGAATGAATGAATGAAATGACTAACAACTTAAATATTTTGAAATGATTAATAATATTTCTATAAACTAGTAATATATTGTATAATCCAGTTAAAAAATATATATTCTATAAAAAGATTTTAAATTAACTTCACTTTTATAAATTTTTCATTTGCAATTTATTTTATGAATGACACAGAAGAGAAGTAAAGAAATCAAGTTGTTTTGTATTTAAAATAAATATTATTAAGATTTTTTTACACAGGAATAGAGAGTTTATGGCATTAAAATTATTTTTTTAAATTTTTAAACCTCACATAAGACAATAATAAAAATTAAATAGTTTTACATAAAAAAATCACACAAAAGCATTCTTTCTGGAAAAATTTCGATAATTCTTGAACCATGGGAGATATCTCAATAAAATTTAATCTAGTTAAAGCCCAGATGTCTTTGAGTTGATTTGCAAAATTACAGGCCTTCAACTGATTAGAGGGATGCCAGGTGGCCTTCCACATTTGGTCATCTGGAATATATACAGAAAAAAACTTAATTTGTCTCGGAAGAGCATAGTTTAGGTTGGATTACAAGCAAAATGTATACACTATTTATACAAGTATTTAACATCTAAGAAGACGTAAAAATTTAAAGATTTATAATTTTTCAAGAAAAAGTTTGTGAAATGTTATTTGGTAGCAAATTTGCATGAAGAATTTAAAATATTTTATTATACTGTATTTTTAAATTAAATTGTATATGAAAAATTCAATAAAATTAGAACCAATAATGATATTTATTTTATATTTCTATATAATTTATATAAATTTGCTCTAAAATCAAAATAAAATTAAAAAAAATCCACTTTTCGATGACGAAATACCCATAATCCCAATCCGTTTACGTTTCTCATTGAAATGAGAAATGAAAATTTTGTAGGTTCACTGACTACGCTCCTGACCACGTAAATACTCGAACTGCTCCATATCAATTCCAAAACCCCTCACCCTCTAACCATATGAAATTTCATATTATTCTCTCTAACGGTTCAAAAGTAAAATTAGTAAAAATGTATTTTTATTTGAGTATCTCTGAAACTATAAGAGATAATCTACCTATGAGGACTTTCTATATAAAAAATTAATTTTGTCTCAATTCTTTAATGATTTTTTTGTGGAATTTTTAGAAAAATTACATACCCACCAGTCTCGAAGTTTTTGAAATGCAATTGGTAATATTTGATTTGATTACGAAGTTCGACCGATCTCTGCAACTTCGTTTCCAGTCTGTGTGTGATTGTGGCATTTTGAGCTCCATCGGAGTGGCGTGAAGAGTTTTTAGTGGGATATCACTTTGTTTCAGATGGTTTGTAATTAGAGTTACTTAAATATATCTGATACTAAATTTCAATTTATCTTAACGGGATCGGGTACTGGTCCAGAATAGCTGAAATCCTTTAGTCCCTCTACATCTCATTTAAAAGTTCCACTTTTCCATCTCAGTTTACAACAATAAATTGCATTCTAATTGAGTTGCATTTTAAAATAATTTTTATTCTGTTTTTTTTCTCCATATAAATTTATTAGCATTCCAAGACAATGACATGACCAGTTAAATTGTAAGAAAAAAACAGCATAAACTCCAATACTCAGTTCCAAGTAGTCGTTATAAATCTGTTGCCAAGTCTTAAAGGAAAAGCAAAAGCCAAGTTTAAAATCAATTTACCAACACTCGTATATAAAATCATGACTCTGAGTTATAAGATTCTAAATACTTTAAATTTCTGTCCGTCCGTTCGTTTCATTTGGCTGTCAGTGACATTAAGTGAATGAAAAACTAAAACTCAATCAATTGAGTCGTTATGAATGAATCATTAAAAAATACCAACAATTTATTGAAATACAAGTTTTATTTTTATTTTATACGATTTTTTTTTTATTAATTTTATAAAAATAGTTAAAGTCATATATAATTTACACTTTTTATACCCTACACCATCGTAGGTGGTTGGAGTATTATGCGTTTATACATATGTTTTTAACGGGCAGAAATAAATAGCCCTTCCACCACTTTGAAGTAAACCGTTCGACTCAGAATCACTTCCTGAGTCGATTTAAACATGTACATCAGTCTGTCCTTCCATCCTGTCCATATAAAGCATGTTTCCAAAGTACAGGTCGCAGTTTTGAAGATATCTTAATGAAATGTGGCACGAACTATTATTTCGCCCCGAGAACGATGCCTATTGAAATTAGTTATGATTGGTTTATTATTTTATAAGGGCTCCATACAAATGTCCTCCCGAAATGGGATTTTTAGCTCATAAAACTTAAACAATATGCCAAAAAATACTAGGATCCGCCCCTTATTTCCCACACAGATTTATTCACTTCAACGTACTAAATTAAATAAATTCAAGCCGGTCGCATCACCACCTTCCTATTGACATTGCACTATTTTCAGGTTATCTATTACGTTTTCTAAACAGTTTAATTTTTTCTTATTTATTTAAGCTTTGCTGCACAAAAATTCCCCTCAGTTCTAGATCCCGAAAGTAATTTCACAAATCACAAATCGACGTATATCAAAAAATGTAATTGAGACCAAATTCTCGGTGTAGTAGATCTAAAGATATGTTTTGCACAGGGCAACTTCTCCCCTAATCCTATCCGTCTTACATTTTATCCAGTAAACCAGTTTCTTGAGGAAGTCCTTGGGACCAAATTTAAAAATGCTCACTGTTACAGTTCTTAGGATATTCTATAATCAATATTTGCTTTGTATGGAGAGTAATCCTTCCTTTGGTCCTTAATAGTTTATGTTGCAATTAATTACAACAATTTAGCGTAATTTTTTCCTCAATTCAACTAAAAATTCATAAATTTAAGTTAAATATGGAATTTCAATTGAATAATATTCATCAATATAAAGAATTTATTTTTGTCAATTTGAATAATGTATTATTCAAATTGAATAATATTTATTGAAATTAGTCATACTGACAATTTTTCGTCTATTTGAAGAATTTACAAAAATTAACAAAAATTTTCGTTGTAATGATTAAATCGTTTAGTTGGCTGATATTTAATCTACTTTTCTTCAATGCTCCACCCTTTTTCTACTACTTTTTTTTTGTTAAGTGTAGGGTTCCGAATAACCAGCCTTCCACATAACAACAATGTGGTGTAGGGCATTACATAGTCGGGCTTGACCATAACATTTTTACATATTTTCATTTCAAATTTACATTCTGTAATTTATACACAACTTTTTACACGTTTTGTATGTAGAGATTTTAGTCATGTGGCAATTTGTTAGTTTTTGTTTTTATCTTTTTAGTTACAATCATTATTATTTAATTAAACATGATTGTTACTAGCAAAATACTTAGTCCGTCTGTCTGTCTGTCTGTCTGTTTGTCTGTCTGTCTGTCTTTCCTTGCAGTAATAATAATTATATGAATTATAATTATATGAATTATAATTATTTTTCTATTTCTTGTTTATTTAATAAACATTTAATTGCATTCTTGTGCTAAATTTTTAAAATAGTTAAAGTATTAAACAGTGTTTTATTCTAAAATTAAAAATTAGTTAGTTATGAAATAGTTAAGGAATTTATTTATTGGTTGAGATAAAAAAATGTTAAGATATAATTATTTGTAGTGAAGTATTTATGTTTTGGAATTTTCTTAATAACTAAAAACTATGGATTCACATTTAACCTTATGAGGACACCAGTGCCTGGACAGACAACAATTAATATATGTAATAGTTAACTGATGTATTTTTTGCTGAAGTTTTTTGCTAGAGCTTTCAGCAAATATTGTATTCCTATATAAATCCTTAGGGCCAGACCAGGACCAGTGATGTTTTCTCTTTAATTAGATACAACTTAATGATAATAATTATATTGAATCCTTGATCTTAAGAGGATCAAACCATAAGAATACGTAACAAGATATAAATAATACGTATGTTTTTTTAATTAAACGTATTTTTAGGAAAACACTATATATGGGATGTATAATTAAAACTAAATCCAAATAACATAATAATATCAAAAACAGGAGTTTTTCTGATTTTATTTATAAATTTCATAAATTTTTATATCTTGACCATAGAACCTTTACAAAACAAAAGAGGTCCCTGCAAGGCCTTGGAGATTTGGTGTCTGATTAAGGGTTAATCTATAGAAAAATAATTGAAAATATCATTAATATATTTTCAATTATTTTTAGCATATAAATAAGAAAGTTATGGCCGAGGGATTACAGAATCTAGACTCTGGTCTATTTTAAATAATCAATACACTGGATGCTAAATTTTAAAAACCATTCAATACCTCCTGATCTAATTTTTGACCAGGTAAAATTTTATTTAACAACCTCTTAAAGTTCTAAAGTTACAGAATTATGTTATTTTTTTTTAACTACTTAGACTCCGAATTTTGGGTCACCCTTATTAATATTTTTTATCATAGATTTTCGAATTAGTTTTTATAACTTAGACCACCAGTGTAAGTTGAGTGTTTAATCGATCTTAATAAAATTCACATGTTTAAACCTGAGTACGGCCCTTATCTGTTCAGAAGAGTATTTGGTTACTTTCTACAGTTGGTCACCTGTACTGTTTTGATTGAGATCAAATCGGCTTTTTTGCGAAATAATTTTCCATTTTTTTAACCGTTAGAAATATCTTAAAAAAATTGCAGGTATAAGCTGAAGGATGTTCTAATTTATTTGGAGAAGTAAAGAAACCTATACGGTCAGGGGCGTTAAAGGTTGCCCTCTAAATTTGGCCACCTCGTACATTCTGGTTTACAACAAAATCGCCAAAACACTATTGATATATTTAAGTCTGCGTATAGTCCTTGTAAGTATGTAAACTTACATAAGTTGGTTATCTTTTACAGTTTCAGAGATATTCAAAATAAAAATATTTAATCCATTTTGACCGTTGTCTTTCTTAAGTTCTCTTAAGTTAACGGGTTTTGATATATGAAAAATTTTTTTGTAAATATGTTTTGAATTCTTTATAAAATTCTAAAAAAATCAGTTGCAATAACTAAAAAGGTGATCAAAAATTCCAAATCCCGGGATTTTCAAAAATTAGTTTCTATTGGAATCCCTATGAAGAAGGTCCATAGGCTCGGAATATATAAAAATTATGCAAGATCTTATGTCAGTATACCTTTTTTTAATATAAAGCCAAATTTTTTTATCGAACAAAGAAAATTGAGGTCAATATCTCATCCAATTTTTTTTTTAAATATACAGGAACGTAATTTTGTATCCAAAATGGGTTCGAAATTAACCTTACTTTTTATCAAAATTTTTGTTTAACTTACATATATATTTTAAAATCCTAAAGTTTAGATTTTAAAACAAAATACAGTTTTGGAAATTTCAATCTGTTTATAATGATCTGGTAATGGATTTTTCCGGACTGTAGACTCTGTAATTTAAAATACAAAAATTACAATTATTGGATCCTTCTCCATTTTTTGAAAATTTAAGAAAATTCTTTTAACAAATCAATAATTAAATAATTTTCTTAAAAATTTGAGAAATTTCATGCAAATCCATTTGGCAAGAGGGGATGAGATTAATAATGAACTCAGCTAACTTTAACTCGTTGTGAAGCTTATAGTCATCATCATTGATGACCCAAGAAATTTTATACAGAACCGGAACAAAGTTTTAAACACTTTTTGTGGAGGTTCACACTTTGTTTCTTTGGATCCCCTAAGATTTATACTTAATTTATTTCCTTTTTAGAGGGAACCTTTACTTTTGCAGTGCAAAAATACAAGAATTTGTTAACAATTATTTTATTTTATTGAACGTAAATTTATAATGATATAAAAAATTTATAAATGTTATACAAAAAATATATTTTTCAAAAAATTTTACTTAAAATTCTTAAAATTGTTTACAGAAATTAGAGTACCAAGACTTATGCTTTACACTGGATACACTTTATGGTATGATTTCTTCTTGACATTACACACAGAATGACAATCTTCATATACCCTCTAATTGTAATGGAGGGTAAAAAAGGCAATTTAGAACCCCAGTGTTTTGGACGATCATATACAGTTCTAAAGAAATTAACTGAAGGATTCCCTAGAAAGGATCATCATTTTATATATTAAAATATTAATTTTTATTGTTGTTTTGAAAACCTTCAGAATTAAAAAAATTCCAATAAATGTCATCATTTGATTTCTACTTTTTTCTGAAATCAATTGAAATTTATTAGATTTATTTTTCTTACTAAACTGAGATTTTCATTGATAAACAATAAGACTTAATAAATTGTTAATTGTTAATAAATAAATAAATAAATGAATAAAGAAAAATAATTTTTAATATTTATTTTTTTTACATAATCACACGCACACAATATTCCAACATTCCGTGATTGTTTGTTCAGTCGCTGGTTCATTCATTCATTCATTCATTCCACTTCATTCCATTCATTGTCACTTTATATTGGTGTGACATTAATTGTTCTGTAAATTGCATTTGATTTCAAAAAAAAATGTATTCTTTATTTTTTATATATAATTTTTTTGTTGTTGTAAAGATCGTGATGTTATATTAAGTGTTTGTGTGTGTGTGTGTGCTTTACTAGATTTTTATACCCTCCACCACCACAAGTGGTGAAGAGGGTATATTTACTTTGTCATTCCGTGTGTAACGCTAAAAAAGAATTATCTTAGACCCCATAAAGCATACCAAATCTGAGTCGATTAAACCATGCCCGTCTGTGTGTCTGTCTGTTGGCACGCTCACATCCACAATAATTGACTGAGTCCAATGTTTTTTTGGCCTGAGTATTTTGAGAAGTTTCCTACTTGAAACCCGTCAAATTGGTTCAGTACATTTAAAGATATAGACCGATATCTGAGGCAATCGCTTAATTCAAGCGAAAATGTCAATTATAAATCGACAAATTAGAATATAATATTTAAGCTATATTTACCTCATTACTATTCCAAAAATATTAAAGATATAGACCGATATCTGGGGCAGCCTCTTAATTCAAGCAAAAATGTCAATTATAAATCAATTAATAGAATATAATATTAAGCTATATACCTCATTACTATTCCAAGAATTATCAAAATCGGTTTAGAAAATCGGTAGAATGAACGTTATTGTTAAAAATATAACAAATTTTATGACTCATTAAGTAATCCGAGTTATATTTAATAAAAACTATTATATATTGTATAGGTATAGGAGTGCATGTGTGAGTGTGTATGTATGAAACTTAATATATTCACTTCATCCGCATTTGTTAATTCTCCACCACCACCAACGCTTAGAAAGAGTCATCTTAGTCCCCATAATGCAAATATATATTCTTGCATCAAATCAACATCTGAGTCGTATTTCTGTCTGTCTGTTGCTGACACGCTCACGTCCGCAATATTTGACAGAGTATCTTCTTTAGTCCCGAAAATTTTCCTGTTTAAAACCGGTTTTGGTTTAGAAGGTATAAAGTACATTAAAGATATAAATTTTTAATTATAAAAAGACAAACTGGAATGAAATTTTGCATTAATGTAAAAATTTACGTACTTCATTGTCATTCCAAAAAAAAATCGGTGCACTAGAATAAAGTTACAGCCAAAAACTGTAACTAATTTAATGACTCATTGTAAGTAAGTTAGCTTAAGTGTGAGTATATATGTACGAAACATACATACATACTTCAAACGAATTTGTGGTGGAGGGTATTGAAGTTTCGGTAAAGCTGAATACAGCATTCCTACTTATTTTTTCAGTCCGTTTCTCATGGTTAAAAATGTGAAAATTTCTTGGAATGCAGCGTAATTGAATGATTAACAATTTCAAATCAAAATCATTTGTATTTTGTTGTTTTTAATTTTATGATTTTTCAGTATTTTTCTTCTTCTTCGTTTTTTAGTTATTTTATCATGACTTGATCATCATAATAAATGAATGAATGAATGAATGAATGAATGAATGATGGACTATTTGAATGTCTTAGCGAATAAATGAATGAATTTTAAAGACAATTAAATAAAATTACAAAAACAAAACAAAAAATTTAAAACACAAAATTATAAAACAACAACAACAGCAACAACAAAAATTGTTAACACAAATTTCTCATTGCTACCGGCATCATATTTATTCGATTTCTAATATCCATCTAACTATTGCAAATGTCTATGTAAGTGTGTATGTGAGAATGTGTTTGTATGTGATTTCATAAGTATTAAATATTTTTTTTTTTTTTGCTTTAATCACCGACACTCATTTGAAAACGTCACGAACGAAAAAAAAAAAGAATTAAACACGTTAAAACAAATAATGTGTGAATGGAATTTAAGTCTTTTTTTATATTTTTTTATTAGAGAACACTTTTCATTCATATTTGTTATTCTGAGAATTGCAAAACTTGGTAACAAGAATAAATAAAGAAACAAACAAACAAACAAACAAACTGTCATTGATACATGTTTCTGAAGAAATCACGTAGTTCAATGTTGGCTCAATGTTGACTGACTGCCTGACTGGCGTTTAAACTTTACCAGAGACAATTAAAAGCTATAGTCGGTCAAGCCCAACTATTTAATACCGTACACCACATTTTTTCTTTATTAATGATGGCTATCTAATATTAATGACCGACCCTCGTTTAGATAAATTTTATAATTTGTGCTTTAGAGTGCAGTATATTATGATACTAATATATATGTAGGATTTGTGTGCTAGAGGAAATTATAGACCGACCCTCGTAAAATCACTAAAATTGTGAATCGCATATTGTTCAAAATGTTTGCATTGGAAAGGCAGAAAGCCAGACGGACTGACATTGTTAAATCGACTCCAAAAGTGATTCTGAGTCGATCGATATACTTAAAAGTGGAGTCAGCAATATTTTTTCTATGTGTAACAAACTTAAGCACAAACGCATTATACACCAACCACAAATGGTGGTGTAGGGTATAAAAGCGATTAAAGTGTCTGCTATGGCAAAATTTCGATGACGCCGTCAGATTGAAAATTACAAATTAAGGACAACATTATTTCGTATTTCGAGGTTGTGGACATTTTTTAACCGATACAGATGAAGGCAAATTATTAGTTTTTGCGAGATGAAAAAAGTTACCGTAATCTTTTCAGAAATATTACGGGATCAAATATTTTTTTGGAATTCTTTATTTTACATCAAAAAGTAAGTTTCCTGTTGCTTTCTTTCCTTGTAATAGATGAGAATCCCATCTTTGCTTCCTTTGTAAATTCCAGTAATTCTAGGCGTTTCTAAAGCGAGAGAAATCAAATTATATAGTTTTGCTGAGTTGTAAATAACTTGCCCCGACTTTTCTCCTTTCGAAAAGTTTTTTTTTTTTTAAATTTATACAAATTGTGCAGTGATGAACTCCTATGTTCAGATTACTTAACAATAATTCATATATGTTTTGTGGTCTTTGATGAGACCGGCTTTCAGTTTGCTCTTGCCTCCAATCTTGTGTCGCTGTAGCCGAAGCCCTTTCAACCTTATGAAACATTTAACAGAACAGAGGTCCTGGGTACTTATTGTTTCTTCAGTTTCAGCAATTCCAGGATTCTTTTTACTTATAATTGCGCAATTGTGACTGTTTTCTTCGAACTATTTTTGTTTAGATTCCATTTGAATCTTTTCGGGTATTTTTATTTAAGCTTTCTGGAGATGATGATGGTAGAAGTAGTTTAGAGACACGGTCAACGAGTCTTATCCAAAAATTCAAACCCAAAGTTAATTTGGATCTTATTTTGCTTTTAGTTTAACAGATCTATAAACAAATGTTTTTAACAAATCACTTGAACTTGAATTCCTCCAGGGTAACTCTAAAACACCGCACCTATAAACATGTGAAATTTCTAAAATTATCTTAAACGGTAAAAAGTTAAGGAATTGATTCCCAAAAATTAATTTGAACACCCTGTGTTTTATTAAATCTGTTTTTGGTTAATCAAGTAAAACTAATACAGTCCCAGAGCGATGGACATTGTTGTCACGTTTTCGGATATAATTTCTTTTTTAAATAAATATATTCGTTAGTTAATAATTAACTGTATTTTAAATGAAATTAAATTCTTGGAATTCTCTCATAAAAAAATTAAACTTCTTTTCAAATAGACACCATTCTAATAAAACGGTAGTTACCGTTAAACGGATATAACCTACAAGATTAAAATCTTTATAAAACTTTATAAACTGATTTCATTAGATATTTTCCCTTTTTCGAAAAATCCTTTTCTTGAGAAAGAACTAGAAGAATGTGAAAATGACACTAATTGAAATTTATCTAACGACAAGTTGTTGACAGTTATTAACTTCATCACGTTTAAAATTCTAAATATTTCAATCATTTGAAACGATAATAAATATATTTACAGTTGAAAATGATCTATAATTTTTCAAACTCTGATAAATATCTCTGAAAAAAATAAAGATTACCTAAGAAAGGTTATCGATTGCCCGACTATTTACAATTCATTATCGAATCATAATTAATGAATTCCAAAATCTTATGTTACACAACAAATTGTATTCAATTTTGGGTTGTTTCATTAGATTTTTGTACAGTTTTCGAGATTTTCGATAAACGAAAATTCTCAAGAAATCAAAATGGGAAAAATGTGTGTGTGTGAATTTTTTTTCGTAGGGGGAAAAATTGTCACAAGGATTAGAAACACAAAACATAAAACGATATTTCAAGCAGAGATTAAATAAAAAAATGTGTGTGTGTGTATGTTTGTGAGTTGTTGTTTTTTTTTTTTTATTTTGGAAAAATATTGAAAATATTTCCCACACACACACTCGCTTACTGACAAAAAGGTCAATGGGTTTCTAGGAAATCTAACGTCTAACGATTGTAACGTCATCAACACATTCACACTCCTCTAAGGGGCGTCAAAATAGTTTTGTTAACTTTATCTATCAATACGGTTTGTTTTTCTTTCTTTCTCTCTTTCTCTCTCAATTTTTCAATATTTTTACATTTTTTTATTTTCATTTTATAAAGAAAAACAACAACAACAATAAATTCATAAAAAAGTAACCCATAGAATGATTAAATGAAATATTGGAAAATAGAAAAGAATGAAAGAAAGCAACAAGTAAAAATAATAAAAAGAATTGAAACCCAAAAACAAAAAATAAAAAATAAAGAAACTGAAATTTCTTTGAGGTTATGCCGCATGCCATTCATTATCTATTATTGACCTATTGATGCTTCCTAATTCCTGGAATTTCGCTGTGAGTGTGTGTATCAGTTTACAAGTAAACATTAAATTTATTTTCAAAACTCTCTTTAAAAAACAAAATAACCAGAAAAAGGGAACAATACAACAAAAACAATAACAACAACAAGAACAACAACAAAATAAAATAACATCAGCAATCAGTCGCCCAAGTTAACTATAAACAACAAGCAACCAAACAAACAAATAACCAACCGATTGAACGAACGAACAAACAACCGAACGATCAATAGATAGAACGACCAACTAACCAGTCAGTCAGTGCAACCGATAAATGCAATCAACCAGACAAACTGATTGAATAGTAATTCTTAAAGGCAGGGATGGAAAACTAATATGATTTTTGTTATGAAATATTTTATTCTGGAGAAAAATCTCTAATAGACCGGTTTAATGAGGACATTTTTGTATGTCGATATTGAACATTTTTGATGATAAACTAGTTGCACCAGAAGTGGAATCTAAGCTCCCATAAATCATATAATAATTCCGACGAATTTTTAATGTTTCCATTCCATATAAAGCCCCATCTTGAAATTGGGTTTAGTATTATCTTAAGATCATATAAAAATATTATTTAATATCATCTAAAGATCGTATAAAACTATGAGAATGTCCTACAGATAATTTTTTTTTAATGAAATTTTGTCTGCTTTTGGGATCAAAACTTATCTAAAATATTCCGCTAAATATAATGACAAAAATGGTTTCCAATTTTTGTATTTTGAATTTTTCGATTTTTTAGATTTCTGCAACAAAATATTCAGATAACATAGTTTTCTGGGTTGCTTTTCTAATAGATATAATTTGAAAATTTCACAAAATACTTTCCGAATTCTTGGGTTTTCTCTATACTCAGAAAATTTCTTCCGATTCTCTTTTGAGTTAATTTGATTAAAGTCGAACTTTTGTAAACTTCAAAAACCTTCAGCTAATTCAACATCCTTCATGAGCATCTCTATTCTCTTATCAAGTTCGCCATAAAATTAAGACAATTATTAAGAAAATCTCAAATATTTAATAATTTTCCTACTTCCATCTCTGATTCATTCATACAGTAATGAAGAATAACTCACACATAGACTTTTACCATCATCATCGTTATATTCGATGGGTAAGAATGGATCGATAGTTGTATAATTTTTTGGTTAAATAGATGGATGGTTGGCTGGATGAATAGATTGTATGCAGATACGACGACTATTTAGATGGATGGGTAATAAAGAAAACAGTAATAATATTTTCTTTAAATAAAATTACTAAATGACAAGAAAACTGAAAAACAAAATAAATAAGTATAAATACACTTAGAGAAATAGTAGGAAAATTATTCGTAATTACAACAAATTAATTTAAGATTTACAGTGAAAATTTCTATTTTTTGGTGAAAAATTTGTATATAAGTAAAGTAATAAAAATTTAGAATTTTTAATGAAAACTTCAATTTTTGGTGAAAATTCAAATCAAATGTTTAGTGAAATAACTTTCAATTTTTAGTGAAAATTTAAATTTTTGGTAAAAATTTCAATTTTTAGTGAAAATTTAAATTTTTGGTAAAAATTTCAATTTTTAGAGGAAATTAAAATTTTTTGTAATTTCAATTTTTAGAGAAAATTAAAATTTTTTGTAGAAATTTCAATTTTTAATAAATTTTCAATAATAAAAATTTAAATTTTTGGTAAATGTATCAACTTTAAGTGAAAATTTGAATTTTTAGTGAATTTTTTTTTTTAAATTTCAATTTTTAGTGAAAATTTCAATTTTTATTGAAAATTTCAATTTTTAGTGAAAATTTCAATTTTTAGTGAAAATTTCAATTTTTATTGAAAATTTCAATTTTTAGTGAAAATTTCAATTTTTAGTGAAAATTTCAATTTTTATTGAAAATTTAAATTTTTAGTGAAAATTTCAATTTTTAGTGAAAATTTCAATTTTTAGTGAAAATTTCAATTTTTAGTGAAAATTTCAATTTTTAGTGAAAATTTCAATTTTTAGTGAAAATTTCAATTTTTAGTGAAAATTTCAATTTTTAGTGAAAATTTCAATTTTTAGTGAAAATTTCAATTTTTAGTGAAAATTTCAATTTTTAGTGAAAATTTCAATTTTTAGTGAAAATTTCAATTTTTTAGTGAAAATTTCGAATATTTAGTGAACATTTCGAATATTTAGTGTAAATAGAATTTTTCGCACAATTTCGAATTTTTGGTGAAAATTAATTATTAATTAATTAATTTTAATTTAATTTTTTTATTTAATTTAATTTTAATTTTATTTAATTTCGTTTAGTGGAATTTTAGTTTGATTTCATTCTATTTTGTCTAAGTGCACTTCGAAAATAAAACTGATAAATACGATAGACCCATATACGATCTTAAACTGTTCATATGTATGTACCAACATACATACAAACATATGTATTTATGTATATTTATTAGACATTCATTAATACATTCCAATAAACAGATAGACAAACGGTCGAACAAACAAATATATTTAATGTAAATGTACCGCTTAAGTAGTTTATTTTTCTTTCAATTTAATTTTATTTCTCTTTTTTTCCACGATCGTGGAAAAACCGTAAGATTGTCCTCTGACAACAACAACAAAACTTAGAAGAAGTAAACAGTTCAAAACAAGAATGAACATTTTTTTGTCACCGAAGAAGAAAAACAATAAAAACACAATCGTAACAGCAAAGCGACAATAACGACAAATATTACAAATACACATTTTACACTTTACAACAAGCGGAGTATGTAGTAGGGTGTCCCTTGATAAAATGGAAAATATAAATTGCTTAAAGTTATAACTTTATTTTTTTCCACACATTGCACTATGGGACTGAATAAACAATTTACATAATTATTTCTTAATTTATATGAAAAATCTATAATAAAATTGTTATAGAAATTAATCGTAAGAGATATATTTAATGTTTTTGGATACATGCACTTCCTCATTATACTGAAAATACTACGGAAATGTAAGGCCTTGAAAAAAGGATATGTAAAAAAAGTCTGGTGTAAAACTTACTCCATTCCTGCATATTAAGGATAGAAAATGGGACTTGTTTTTTAAAATCTCGGGATTCAGGATTTTAAACATCAAATCCTGAGATCCTGAGATCCTGAGATTTTTGGTATTACGAGTTTTTTTCGGAATTTGGGGATCGGGATTACGGGGTTAACATTCCTACTTCAAATGTTTAACAAATTTCCCTTTCGCTGTTAAATAAATTTGGTAAAAATAGCCCCGTTGACTGTACAGCCTTTACAATAAAAACCTAAAACCTTTAGACTAGAATGCTCATAAAATTAAGAAACAGGACTGGAGGTAAGGAAATTAAAATCAAATTATAAATAAAAATAATTTTGATCTGCAAAGAACATCGCAACCTATATACAGACTGATATTTCACAAATTCTGAATCAAAATCTTCCGTTCCTAATGAATGGGCATCATAAGCTGTACGTAGTTCTTGTACAGAACCATCTCGATGATTATATTTTATTCTCACATAAGAATAGTTAAGTATAGAGAGAGATCATTCTTTCAAGTAGTCAAGAGCTTAGAATCGTAGGATTATGGCCCTTGATTTCTGGACTAATAATTATGTATATAAAAATTTTCTGGCAAAGCTTAGTTTAAATCCATTTAATTTAAAGAAAAAATCTTGTAATTCTTCTCCTCGAATTTTGATTGAATTTTCAGATATCGTTCAATAACCTTTTATCAATTGTATATATATAGTGAAACCGAATTTCATTAAGCTGTAACAATTAGATTCGATTCCGTTTGTCTGTATGTCTGGTTGATTTTCCATGTAAACGTTGTAAACACTCTTCAGATCGCTATTTTTAAGATATTTTTATGATATTTTTTATATATTACTTTGGCCCAAGAATGAAGCCTATTAATTGGTAATTTTCATATGTCTCTCCGGAATAGAGTTCGAAAATCATAAAACTTACAATAAAAACTATTTTAATAAAATTTGGCGAAAATAAATTTTGTGTTTCCGAATTTAGTTCAGTTCAAAAATATATATTGAAAAAGGAGATCTTTAAATAATTTTTTATATCCTTCCAAAATTTCTTACCTCAGAAGAGATACCCCAAACTATAATTCTATTATAAACACGTGAACTCAATCAAATGGAATTTTTCATACACATTTACATTCATGTACTTATAGATATGCACAGCTACAGATATGTATTTATAACCTACACCACCGTAGGTGGTGGGGGTATCATGCGTTTGTGTAGATATTTGTAACGGGCAAAAAAAAATAGTCCTACCACCACTTCTAAGTATACCGTTCGACTTAGAAACACTTCTCGAGTCGAATTAAGTATGTCCGACCATACGTCCGGCAGGCTGCCCATGTGAACCTTGTTCGCAAAGTACAGGTCGCAGTTTTGTTGATATCTTAGTGAAATTTGACATTTTGACTCAAGAATGATGGCTGTTGAGATTGCTTATCGGCCCTTTCTTTCATATAGATCCCATAAAATGTCCATTCAAATAAGATTTGAATTTAATAAAATTCCTAAATATAGAACGAGTTTAATCAAATTTTGCAAAAAATAAATATTTGACAACGATCGGTCTATTATTTCTCATAGGTCCCATACAACTACCCTTCCAGATATCACCTTAAAATCCATAAATCTTACATATACGTGGGTATTGTAAGAATATTTAGTCAAATTAAGATAAATATAAGCCAGAACCACTAGGAGAAATTATACGAGGGTCGGTCCATAATTTTTTTTAACTCCCGAAAAAAATCCGTCAAAACGCATACATTTTACATAACAATCTATTGCACACATAAGCATAAATAAGAAAAGCAAATTATACGAGGGCTGTTCAGACATTTTTAGCAGCAGTTATTTGCAACCAACAATGTAGTTTAGGGTATTGCCTAGTCGAGCTTGACTGACTATAACATTTTAACTTGTTATTTTTTTCTATAAAAAAAATTGATCAACTGATCTTGTAGCGCATTTAAATAATTCAAAGTCCCATTACAATTTAAGCGTCAAAAAGCCGCTTTTATGACAAAAAAAAACACTTCTAAAAATATCCAAAGACACACACACTCATAAATATCATTCTGTTTCTTCTTCTTCCATTTCGATATTTTTATTACGATTTTCGAAAAAAAAGTTTTTTTTAATTCGAAATTAAAAAAAAATTTACATTTTGAAATTCTTGAACAAAATTCTAGGAATTTTTTGAAAATGAATAAAAGATTGTAAAAATATTCACTTTAAATGACCAATAAAGTGAATTCTATTCACTTTATTATTTTTTTCTTTATTGTTTTTGCTTTTGGAAGGAAAATTTATTACATTTCTTGGGAATTGGAGTCGAATGAGTTAATGGAATGCATAAATTAAATGGTAATTAAAGAATTTATTTTATTTTTCTATTTTAATTTTAATTTGAATTGGAATTTGAATACGGTGGTCATTAGAGGGAAATAAACCGAAGAAGACGAAGATGTAAATCTATTAAATTTTTATATAAAATTGTTGTTGTTGTTGTTGTTGGTGTTTTAGTTTTATTTAGAATGTGTGAATTGGAGTAGGTGGGTGGTAGCTGGTTAAAAGTAAATTAATAGAGTTCATTTGTTAATTTGATGGATGTTTGGTTGTCGATTTTGACGCCAGTTTATGTTACCGCAATTGAATTATTGAAGTTTTGGTAGAAAGTGTTATGTTTTTGTTTGTTGTTGTTTTACGAAAAGCTTGATTTATGTGATGATAATAAAGTTTGGAATGTAATTCTCAGCTGATCATTTTTCCCACAATTTTCAAGTTATTCGGAGATCTATAAAAATTGTTAATGTTTCACTTTCTCACCAAAATCGTTTTCAGTCATAAAATTTCTTATTTCAAATTGATTATCGACTGATTTCATAGATTTAACCGAATACGCTAATAATTCCAAATTAAGTTTAAATGTGTAAAAACACAGTTCACACTTGATGTGATTTATTATTAATTTTTCTAAAAAATATAAGGAAAATGAGGGAATTTTGCTGGTGCTCCAATTCGTTTTTTATAGAAATGTGTGATCTTCAATACATTTTTAAATTGTAGCACAATATTCTTCCAGTGAATTTGTCGAGAACTCATTTTTTAATAAAACAATTTACATTATTCTGACAAATCCAAAACTCAATCGGTTTAGCTAAGTTTGTCTCTTGTTGGCACACTCTTATTCAAAACAATTGTCTATGGTCCAGAGAAGTTTCTTACAGAAAATCAGCAAAATCAGTTCAGGTAAAAATATATATAAAGATATTTGAGTCAATCCCAAAATTCGTTAGTCGATTTTCTTGCAATTTTTCCTCAATTTAATCAAAATATCAATGCATATCACTGTGCGATATGCCTTGCGACGTTGCATTGTATCTCATCTCTTTAAGACATATTTTCTAATCGTCATCCAGTGTTTCAAACTCGATTATTTCTGGAAGTAATTCTAAAACTTTTGAATCTTTACAGATATCTGAACTAAAAATGGTAGTAAATATAACGAAAATGGGTGTAGAATTAAAGAAAAGTTGGTTAAATATCAGCCAATGAAACCTTTATTCATCACAAAGAAAAGTTTCGTTAATTTTTCGTAAATCCTTCAAATTGACGAAAAAATTGTCAATTCTAATTTTAATAAATATTATTCAATTTGAATAATACATTATTCAAATTGACAAAAATTAATTCTTTATATTGATGAATATTATTCAATTAAAATACCGTATTAGTAAAATTGAGGAAAGAATTACGTTAATAAATGTATTAAATTAATACATATATTGATTTTTTCAAATTTGGCACCAATGACTTCCTCAAGGAACTGTTTTACTGGACAAAATGTAAGGGAAGTAACCCCCAACAAAATAAATATTGTTTATCGAAAATCTATAGAATTTGTTAAGCGCACCGTGTAAAAGCCAGTTTTAGACAATAGATAAAAATAGTGCAATATCAATAAGACAGTGGTGAGCCGTCCGACTTGTATTTCTGATGAAAAGTTAATTACATGTTTCGTTGATCAGCTGATTTCCACTTGCATTTTTAAGCAATGTTAAATATACTTAACATTTTCCTCCTCTATGTTTATCTATTTTAGTTTACATTTTCTTTGTCATATGTGGTCTTAATCTGACGAAGAAAATATACAAAATTATTTGACGAAAATAATTGTTAAATAAACAAAAATTTTATTCAAATAATTTTAGTACGTAGAATTGAATAAATTTGTGTGTTATTTTACTTACGATGCGTTACTGCCGTTTTTACTAAATATTTGTTGGTTTAACATTTTTTACTAGAAACATTTTTGATTAAATTTTTTAGTATATTTGAAGAAAATTCTTCAATTTGAAGAAAAATTTGGTTAACTAGACAACTTTTTTTCGTTACAGTTCTACGAAGGTTTTTCGTTATTATAACCTATGACATTTGGTTCAGTGTGTACTAAATATTATTCGATTCGATGAGGATCAGGTCGAAAATTCGAATTTTTTGGTTGCTTTAAAATTGAATGACTCTGCTGTAAATTTATTTTCAATTCTGTTTTAATTAATTTTTTGTATTGATAATTTACATCTGTCCGTTATTTCGGAGTATGATTTAGCTAATTTATGATTATTAAAATAATTTAATTTACCGTTATTTTAATTAAATTTAAAATTATAAATATTTAGAAATATCTTTAGATGGTACCTACACTTTTGCAGATTAAAAAAATAGAGTTACATAAGAATTTCCTTATTATTTTATTTCATTGTAAATTATAAATTAATTTAAAAAAAAATTAAAAAAAATAAATATATTTTTAAAAAATTTTCATTTAAAATTTACAAAATTGTTTACTCAAATGAGGGGTACCTAGACTTATGCTTTACATTGTATATGCTAATCGATTACCCCAGTTTCGTAAATAAAATTGACCACAACTTACTACTGGAGCCATTAACTAATAATGTCATGATAAATTAATAATTTATACTTTTTTTCAATTAAAAATTATAATTTATTTCTGTTATTAACATTTTTTTACATGAAAAAACATAAATAAATTTCTTCTACGCCCTCAACTAAAATAAACCGTTTTTTAAACGTTTAAATATATATAGGAGGTCATTATTGGCACCTTCTATCGAAACTTGTGTTCAAAACAAACGCCTGGTCATAAATCTTAAGTTCCCAAAACAAGAAAAGAACTGTTACCCACTGTAACTGCAACTGTAACACCACATGCATTTAATGAGCGTTTCTTTTTTTTCAAAATCGAATTTCAAATTATTCACCACTCGCTCAACTAACAGCGATCGGTAGGTATCGATCTTCACCTACCAAAAAAATATGTATTTTTATTTAAATAAATTAAAAAAATATATATATTCTGTTTTCTATTAAACAATAACAACAACAAAAAAATGAAATTAATAAAATCAAAAAGAACAACAAATAAAATATACATATCTAAATATATGTATAAAGATCGTGTTGTTGTTATTGTAAGACGCTTTTTGATGACAACATTGTAGACACCAGCCAACAACAATAAATATTTACAAAAGAATGAAAAGAAAAACGACACAAAACAAAATGAAATACAATAAAATAAACAAAATTAAGAAAAAAAATGTCGTCGGACACGACGCATTAACGAAATACGATCATTTGACCAATTAGATTAAACCAATTTCCCTGCTGAGTGGAGTCAACAACAACAACAAAACAATAACACCAACGACAATAATAATAAAAAAGATCCACAACTAAATAAATATCTATACGTTCGACAGCATTGAAATCAAACAGCAACAACAACAAAGAGAATAAATATATATTTTTTATATAAAAAATATAACACGATCATACTAAATAATAAAATAAAAAAATAAAAGAAAAGAAAGACAGACAGACAGACAGACAGACAGAAGAAAAAAGCTGCTCAGAGTCGGTGCTTAAATTAAATTGAACACACAACAAAAAAGAGCTGAGAAATCGATCGATCGACACGATACGATACACGATCATTATTATTATTATTAAACATTTGATCCAACCGACTAAAATCCAACCGAGAGTAACTTTGCCACACAATCACATGCTCTTCATTTCTTTCCTCTTTCTTTCTACTCGTATTTACTTTGTTTTGCTGTTTATTCACTGAGTAAAAGTATAAAATTTTGATCATCGTATAAAAATGTGATCGTAGCATGAAATTTTTGCGTTACGTTGCGTTGCTTTGCAAACTTAATATCGGCCATTTTATGAAATTTATGTGTTTGTGTTGGTTAGTTGGTTGAAAACAACAAAATTGACTCGTGCGATTTTTATGAAGCCATAAAATAGGAAATGGAAATTTTAAAGAGGAAATAGTTGTTTAAAATAACAAAATGGAAGCTAAAATGAACAGTGTTACCAAATCATTTTTTTTTGTAATAATTCTGTTACTTGTGAACCAATAATGATATCATAATAACATTTCAATAATTAAAACTGAGGTATTTTCGAGTTGATTTTCAGGAGTGAAGGCCCTTTACAGGTCAGGGACGTAATCGGTGATCCTGCAAAGTTGGCCACATCTGGTATTTTATTTTTTTTTATTTTTAAAAATTCGCCAAAATTGAGAGTTCCTATAAAATTCATTAAAAAATATATTTATATGTGTAGGTTATCTCTTATGATTTAAGAGATATTCAATTCGAAATAATTATTAACACATTTTTGATCATGTTGTTTAGTCCTTTTTAAAGCCGAATTTCCTATAAAATTCCAAAAAATATTGCCGTGGCCATATAACTATATAACTCCGTTTAAGAGTTAAAAGTTATATTCACTCTTTTTTCAAAAATATGTGGTAACATTGATTCACCGATAAAACAAAACTTTTTATGTTCTGAACTTTAAAATTTTCTAACTGTTTTATAAAGAAATCTTAAGCTTGGGGAAAAGGTATGCCCACAAGCCCTATTTCGAAAATGGTAATGGTAAACACCCAACATGTGTTTACAGCCTGACCGCCCTTTTAATGACAGGGTGATCATTTTGATGAATAAAGTATCTTTTTAACATCTTTGATGTGGATTAAAATTTTTAGGTATTTTCGACTGAAAAAAATGGGAATCCTGGCTGAAAATCTAACCTAAAGTAGGCACCCTCAAGTCATATTAATCTTATTTCCCATGTATTTTCAATACTTACGTGCTCTGCTTGTAAAATTTATACACGTAAAACTCATGTCTGTCCATGGTTTCTACTCCTGCGAATCAATTCGAAAACACCTCAGCTCTAATCATGTGAAATTGTTTCATATCTTTTGAAAGCAGAAGGATATTCTGTGTTATGAGTTGTAGAAACCTGATTTAGATGACTATTGATCCGTACAGTTCATACGTAAAAATACAAATCCAACTATATATGATATATACTATAAATAACACTACATACAATGATGAAAGCATAAAAAATTATGGATTGAACCTCGTATAATCTGATTTTATGATTTTTACTTTATAGAATATTTCTAATCTAATACAGGAAATCAGGCACATGAATTTATGGATAGGGCATAGGGTAGTGGTATCCCCTATACAAATGATGCTATTAATAATTAATATTTGAACCTCTTACAGGAAATTTTATGAAATTTGGCGCCTGAATGTAGCGTTAATGGTAAAATATCAAAAACAAGGTAATCTTGGGATATGGCACGGGGATGTGGAATCCTCGTACAAGAGGAATTTTATTTCTAAATCGATTGTGCCGATTGCATTACTTTGACAAGGATGAGCGTAAATTGTCTCAGACTTCTCTAATCGCTTTTGGGTTGATTTTAGTCAACCTGAAACATATTTTCTTGATCTTTTTGCCATTCAGACCTTAAATAAATCATTATAAATCATTCTTATTTATATAGAATTTAATTCAATCATACCACCCTCGCATAACAATAAAAATTATGATGTATTACTACCACAATTTCAAATATTTCTTTATTGTTTTTGTTGTTTTCCGAACTTGGCCAAAAAGGAATATTTTATTTTTAGGTTTTTGATTTTATTATTTTCACAAACATTCAAGTGAAACTGGCAGACAAACTGACAATCAGTAAAGTTAGTAAGTTCATTCGCTCGATCGTTGGTTCGGATATATTTTTTAAGTATTTGTTGTTGTTGTTTTTGTCATTTTTTTATTATGCATTCGTTAAGTCGGCATGCTCAGAAGCTACAAAAACAGAAGAAGAAGAAGAAGAAGAAAAATAACGAAATACTGGTTAAAATAATAAAAAAAATCGTATATAAAAATGTATAAACATACACTCATACTTACGAGTAGTTACACACAGCAACAATAACAAGAACAACAACACTAATAAATAAAACCAAAAACAAAAACACGTTGAATAAATATGTAGCAGTGGAGATACCAATGTCTTACTGACTAACTGTTTGTTCGTCCATACGTCTGTCCTGCTCGTAGCTGTTTGTATTCGTATGGATGAATTGAATTGAATTGAATGGAATAAAGTAGAGCTGAATCTAGTAAAAGACCCAGACAGACGGACAGACGAACAGACAGACACAAAAAGACGAATGAACCAACAACGAATAAACAGACAGACAGACAGACATCTTTAATGTATCGCAATTCCAAGAATTTAGGAAGAAGAACGTGAGAAACTTTGTTTTTGTTATTTTCATTTTGGGTTTTGTTAAATAACACACACACTCACTCACACACACACTCACTCACATTCATACATTTTGTTTGTTATTCAATGTCTTCGTTTCATTCTTGTGTTTCTTGCTGCTGTTTGTTGTTGTTGTTGTTGTTGTTGTCGAAATTTCATCTTCAATTTGGAGATATGGCTGATTATTATTTTACTTACGAGTATGACTTGCCCTCACTATGCCTAAGTCCAACTTTATGTTCTGGTATTTTTAAAGACATACACTCTCATGTGATTATATATAAGTGTATGTATGTGTTTGTCTGTTTGTATGTATGAGTGAGTGGGATTTTTGTCTTTTGCAATTGACATCGAAAAGTGCGTATGCGTACAGTGAGAATATATTTTTGTATTATTAACTCTATTACACAAATATTTAGAGATTTGTGAATAAATTTTAAAAGAATCAATTCCATATTTGAAAATGTTTAATTTGTAAAGATCTTTAGGGAAGAAAGGACCTAAATATGGTCCTCCTGATGAATGATTATATTCCATGTACCAATCTTAACGGTTTGAAATCTGTAGAATCAGCCGTTAATAAACTTTTGAATGAAAATCTTAAAGTGGACTCTTGACGGATCATTGAGGTTCCAAATAAAACCAATCCTTCCTATCTAAGACAAAATGAAAGTTTCAGACAATAAGAATTGTTCTCCAAAGATCGACTTGAATAGAAGGAATTCTCGTTATTAAATTTTTGGTTTTTCATTTCATAGTTTATTGAATGTTCAGATGAGGCAGGACTGAAACCTGGAAGAAAAAAATGATTTATCGAGGTACTATTACCCTCAACAAAGCATTCCTTTGTTTTAGTCAGAAGTGGAGTATAAATTTAGAACCAGAAGTCTATAATTTCTCGATAGCCCACTTTATGTCTTTCATTCAATAGTTTTTTGATGATCTAACCAAGTTGATCATCAGAGATCAGATCAAGTTGATAACACAAATTTAGGTTAATTTTCTCCGTCAATTAGGAGAGTAAAAATTTTTCTAGGGTGATCATAAACCCCCTTTTCTCTACTCTACTCATGTCACTCAAGTTTTAATCCTTAAATCCAATTAAATATTATAAGTAAGATCTTTTGATCATCAAAAGTCGATTAAATGAACAAATTAAAATGAATAATTAAAATTTCCCCTCAAATCATAATCTTAAAATATCGAAGATCATAGATCATCGATAAATATTTTGTTCTTCCTCTTTAGAATGAATGACTTTTTACCACTACAGTTCTTTATGTTTTTTTCTCGATCTATCAGTTTGAAAATTAAGTTACAGTCCTGAAGTTGTTATCCGTTGAGAATCCATATCAGAGTTGATTTCTCTTCTTATTATCATACTCAGAAGAGCAATTAACTCTGATATGAAAGATCGTTTTTGGAGGATCATACAAGTAAATTCCTTGACCAAAATATTCATATTCCGCTTGCAACTTTCAGTTTACATCGAAAATTTTTCATGAAAGCGATGGTTAAACAAATTTGACATTTATCTGGCTTATAAATATTATTTTTATAGATCTTAAGCGAAAAATAGGACAGCGACATATTATTGGTTAAAATCTTGATAAAAAGCCATAGAGAAATTTTAGTCTTCCTTGTCTAAATTTATGTTTCAATCTTCTTTATACTTTGACAATAAAGATCTCTCGTTGCTATCAAAGAAATATCAATAATTAAGTCGACTATTTAGTCCTCAATATGTGGATTGACAAAAAAATGTCGAAAAGCCCTAAACTCGCACATAAAATAGTTGAAAAATACATAGGCTTTTTCTACCGATACGATGGACCGATAAATATATTCCTATTATATTTCATATTTTTCGCTTATCCCCAGCTCTTGCCACCACTGTCCTCTTCTGTATCTATAAAAGTTGCAGTCTATGTCTCTAACATCATAGTATAGCACCATTTTAAAATCTCTTTCCCCGTACTTCGATAAAACACATTTTAAGTAGAATTTTGAATTTTTTGTTTTATGAAATCTTTTTGAAAAGTACGATCGGTGAACGATTTAAGCCCCGTTCAAAACTCGTTTTACACAAAGGAATTAAATCTTTAAAAATTCTGGAATATTTTAATATGTGTAAATGCGTCTTTTGATTATATTCTTGCAGTGTATGGGTAATTTTGTTAATTTAGATTTTGAACAATGCCATGGCAACCCTACAGTGCTGGGAATTATCTACCAAAAAATATCGGAAGTTTTTATATGAAATTAAACAATAAATATGTCTTATTAATTAAATCGTATATCAACTGAAATGTAGGAAAATCCGTAAAAAACTATTTAATGAAAATTGCATACCTTTTAGATTACTTGGGGAACATAAGGTGATACATAAATTAATACTTTTTCAAAAACCCCCTTCGCATATTTGCATCATTGAAATAAATTCTATAAATAATTTAAATAATTCACAATCATCCATTTTATTAATATCAATTACATTATAACTGAAAGAATTCCATTTACCGAACTGCAGGGTTTAATTTGCCACTTTTAGAGATGCAGACATACATTTTATACCTTCCAAATTCTTGTGGAATTTCATATTGAAACGCATAAATGTCTGCAGTCTTTTTAATTCGTATTTTCTTTTCTTTTTTTTTTTTGTAAAAAATTAGGAAGCTTTAAGCGACATGTAGTGAGGCGTAGTGGGACGACGACTATAAAACGACAGTGGCGTAAATGCAGCAGACAAACTAATATTGCGGTGCTTAAAATGTAATCAGACAGAAGAATGAGGCGGACAGACCTGTTTCTCTTTTTTTGTTATTTTTGTTTATTTTTATTTCTGGAAGTCTCAGACAATTATGGAGAGAATTAGGAGTTAGGAAAAATGTGGTGTTATTTAAGGAGAACGGGTAAAGATGTTGGCAATATATGATTTATTCCTGAGGGGATATTTTTATAAACTTCACTGACCAATTCAAGTTGAGGAGTACAGACTTATTTATGGATGGTGACCCTTCAAAGTTGGCAACCTCGGATAATTCTATTTTTTTATTCGGCAAAAATTCATTAATGGATTTTAGACTTGTGAAATTTTTGTTTTTAAGAGTCCTTTCAAATCTTTATAAAAATATAGTTCTCTGACAGTTTCAAAGATATAAGTAGAAATGTATAGAAAATATTAAAATTTGACTGAGAGAAGTCTAGTTTAGGTTGGATTTTCAGCCAAGTTATAAAATTGTTATACAAGAATTTGGTATCTATAAAAACGTTAGAACTTAATGATTCATTATTTTCACAGAAATGGCAAGTGAAATGTTATTTAATGTCAAAATTTTGTAAAGAAGTTAAAATTTTGAATTACTGCTGTTTATTTGGAAAATAATTAAAATTTGATCTTTAATAAAATTAAAACACATAACGAAATATATTTGATGTAAATATACTTGTTCAGAACTCAGGGAAATTCTCAATTTTCCATGCAGAAATGCCCAAAATCCCAATACTGATAAATTATGTCCAAAAATTTTACTTTTTTCCACTGAAATGATCACCCTGTCAATGTAAGGGGTCCGGCAGAAAATAATTTTTGGATATATACCTTATATATGTAGCTCTATATAAAGGACAATCTGAGGATGATCCCAGCTATGCGATTCAAACACATAATAAAAGAATTAAATTTTTTATTATTATTTTGTTTTTTTATTTGCCGACTTTTTATAGAGCTTAAGACAGTTTTTTCCCTCAAGTTCATCCGAATTCTGCTTAAATTCATTTCCATTGATATTTCTTTAAAACACAATTAAAAGTCGATATAAAATTTTAAGGAAATTTTAAGGAAAATTTTTCCAAAAAATTTATTTTTTCTAAGTTCCAACTTTAGATTAAAATAACTTTTTAACGGTTAAAGATATTTGTAAAGTTATTGTATCAATATCTTTTCGATTTCATGGGGAAATTGTTTCATATCTTTAGAAAAATTTAGGACCTTTATTTAGCCCGCTAAGTAAAAAAATCCAAAAGACAAGGGCCAAACATTTATTTTGATATGAATATCTCTGAAACTATGAGGGATCACTTTTAAAGTATTTATTTTTAGAGATTAAGAAGGATTTTCTACATAAAAAATTTCTTTTGTCTAAATTTATAAATGAATTTTTGACGAATTTTTAAAAACCAAAATACTCTAGGTAACCAATTTTGGGGGCTCCCCGACTGACGTTTCTAACTAGATAGGAATTGGTAGTGTTCCAAAGCAACTAACAAAATATCTCAGGTCTAACCATGTGGAGTTTCATTAAGATATTTTAAATGGTTTAAAAGTTATGGAATTATTTCAAAAAAATCGATTTGGACCAGAGGACAGGACTTTATAGAGACTGATAAATGGAAAACCAGAACAACTAAGTTGCGAAAAGGATGATCATCATTCTTGAAATTGCAAAAAATGTATTTCGGGTGTTTTAAATTTGAATTGTCAGAAAGATTTCGTAATTCCCAATCTTTTTTGCAAATCTTTTGTCAGCACCCTTTTCTATTCAACCACTAAGTTTTTGGAATTTTTTTCAGACGAATAAGTTCATTTTTATTTTCTTTTTCTTTTTTTTTTTTTTGAAATTTAAAGGAATAATAACATTGTAACAACAACTACAACAATTATAAATAACATAAATATTATTTGTAGACGTAAATGCATACAAATGCATTTCTTTGTATTTGTGTAAAGTACTTTCTTATTTGTACTTGAATACCAGTGTTATTAAACGTTCATATGTATGTAATGTTGTGAGCTTACATACATATGCACACATACAATATACATTCTAATAAAGAAAGAAAAATAATAATGAAAGAAAAATGTCTTATACCGATATCGGTTGTAGAAGAGAAAGTTAAAAATTCCATTGTTGTATGCAACTTTTGTTTTTTTTTTTTTTTGTCGTTTAGTTGTTATTGTTGTACAATGGAATTTTCTTAAATAAACATTAAAGTACATACAAACATAAATACACATACATTCATACATTGATACATAATTATTTGGAAATCATTTTGCACTTTACAAAACTTTTTTGAAAAACGACTTTATTTATGTAAAAATGAAATTACACTCCCATCGAATAAATAATTATGAATGTGGTTGTAATACGGCATAGAGCAATCGGGCTAATCTGATTACAAAATGGGTCAGTTGTTAAATTAAAAAAAAGATTGTAAAATATTTTTAAAAATTCTTTTCCGTAACGAACGTTTCTAAATTTAAATCTGGATAAAAATATTTAAAGAATTTATTTCCTAATTTTCTTTAAGAACCATAAAAATCAAAATGTGATTTTTTCCCTATTGCAACACTATCTTAAATGCACAGTGGAACCAAAGTGATTTTTTGAAGGAAAATCAGTTTGAAACATTGTTACTTTTAGTGACGTACAGTGTGTCAAATATATCTTTTCAATCATAAAAAATAATAAGAATCTTAACTTTATTAATGAACTACAATTAAAATTCCTTTCAATTTTTCCTAACAATTTTGCCTTTAAGTCCCTAATGACCTCATAATTGCATGAAAAAAGTGCTTAAAAGGTACGTTTCAAAGGATCGGAATATTATTCAACTATTATAAGGACAGGTTGGTTAAATTAGGTAGCACTACGAATTGAAACTGTTAATCATAAAATCACTTTAATTTTTCCGAAGAAAATTTCCAGAATGAGCATAAACATCAATGGCGACTCCGAAAATGAAGTTCCATGTTTTTTTTTTCTGAAAAAATTTTATAACAGCATTTCACAGTAAGTGAAACGTCCTGGCGATAAATAATAAACTTTTTCTCATTATTATGAAATAAGCGTGTTATGGTTTCCTAAACATTTGGAGGGATATTTGAGGTTTCATTACAAATTTGGGCTGGATTCAAGTGATACATCTTACCCATAGTAACTTTTCTTTCTACTTAAAAAGCACAAGATTAAAAATATTACTTTCAACACTTATAGTTACCTACTTCACCTCGATGGCTTAGCTCGGGAGTTTTTTAAAAGAACAAGGCCCAGTTCATCTAAAAACTGTTTGAGAGTTGGCTTATCACTAATATCGTTACAAGAAGTGATATAGGTCTTGAAAAATGCTTCGTATAATATTCTGTAATCAGAATAAATTAACCCTTCTAAATACAGAAAGTTCATAAGTAATCACATCCATTTTCATTGCATCCATTGCAGAGGATATAAATAAATGTCTCAATGAATTTACATCATTGACCGTTTCGGGTCTTGATCATTATAAAGGATAAATTGCGAAAAAAAAATCCAGTTAGGGAATATCGAATTTAGATATTGAAAAGAAAGAAGACTGCAGGTATCCAGTTGCAAAGGTGAGAGTGTCTATAGATTGTCAAAACGTGAACTGAGAAACAGATCTTTAATTAGAAAAGAATTGCCAAAGTAGAAAATACATTAAGATCTTAACTAACGATAGAATATAATTTTTCCCTATAGAAGGATGTAAGATGAATTAAGCAACCAGTTGAAGTATAAAGTTCTTTACGTAAAGAACATGGGAATTGGATTTTAGTCTTCTAAATAAACTCTCAAGCAAATAATTTTACACTTACAGAGACATCATTCTTACTCTAGATGATATTGAGGCTGGAGAATTTTAACGATGTACAGATGATCAACCATAGTGAAAGTGGCAATAAACGTACTGATAATGTTGTTCAATGCAAAATTAGAAGATCTCACAAATTATAATGATACTTAAACCAAGTAAAGATATGACAATAGCTTCTTCATACGGAACTATTAGCCTGCTCCCGTGCCTGTCAATTGCGCCTGTTTTAAGCAATTAAAATATTTTCCCAATTCATCAATTTGGTTTCCGGCAGAAATGAATAAAAGATTTGATTTAGCCGATTTTCCTCCCGATGATGTGAAAACTGTATCCATCTCCACTTATTGTAGGGGAATTAGTTTAATTTAAATTTATGGTTTGAACACCTTTTGTGGGACCCAAATCAGTTGGATTTGATAATTAAAAATGAACATCCAACTAAACTTTCATTAACCATAAGCAAAGATCTGGATGGTAAATTAAGAAACGAAATTTTAACTTTTTTTGGACGCAAATCGTGAAGGAATGGAATCATCTTTATATTATCCTTAACATTTAGCGAAATTTTTAATACATAATTCGAAATTTTAAGTTTTTCCTACATTTTCGACATCACTTACTTTTTATTTAAAAGTTGTGAAACATTTTCACATCATCCAACCTAAACTAGGATCTGGTTCATCCATTTCTACCGAAAATGACGTTACAGAAATATTTCTAAAAATTCCTTTCAACCACTGTGCCATAAACATATAGTTTCATATATATAGTTATCTGATTTGAGTTAAAAGAATTTATTCTAGGAATTGTTATGTGGCGCATGCGCACACAGTAGGCGCCTTAAATGAAAAAAAAAAACTATGCAAAAATGAAATTCTTGTTATTTTTTTTAAAGATATTTTTTTGTATATATTTTTCTTAGATACGATAGGAATACATTCGATATCTGCAAAAAAAAAAAAAAAAAAAAAAAAACATTCTAAATTGTCTGACAATAGCAAAAAAAAAAGAGCGCAAGAAAAACCATAGATTGTTTATTCGTTACTCGACGTTTGGGCAAAGTTTATACAAGAATGTGGCCAGAGATTTCAAGGAGTGAAGTATTTTATTTGAATGAGTAAGAACGATTATTGTGGAATGGCAACGATATTTAATTGAGGTACTTGTACTTTGGGGGGGAACGCCCGAAGTGCACATATGAATCACTCGTGGATAATCATAACTTCGTTTCTACACTATTTCCATGAATTAGATATCAAATTCCTTTTATTACTACGTGTTGAAAGCAAATCTCTATTGAAAATTAACCCAGATTTTAAAAGCCAACCCACATACAAGTGCTTAAATAATGCTGGACATCATATGGAAAAAAGAAACTGGACAGTGAGCTGAACGAAGGTGTGAACATCACATATCCCATGAACAGCGTATGTGCTATCGTCGTTCAATCTGTATGATAACGCTCATCATTGCATATATGCTTCTAGAAGACTATCGATGTTTTGAGGAAAATTTGAGTGCAACGTTACATCCCTATTAAACTCTTAATGCATAAATTAGGATTTGAGATAGTAAAGAGCGGAGTAGTGAGTGCTGGGATAATTATCCATCCGGTCTAAACTGATCACTCTTATTTTAATAAGTTCTAGACACCATCCTTGGAAGAGCATTTAATAACGGAAGAGATAAAGTTTTGAGACCGCAATATTGCATTAACTATCAACATTACGCAAATGATCATTTCAATGAATGAGGAATGGGGTCAGGGTATTGACAAACGCCAAAGATTTGATGCCCTAAAATCTGTTTGGAAAACGCCGTCTTCCGAGATAAAGTGCTGCTTTCGCAGAATCTTAGGTATATTTTGGCCGAGAACTGATCTGAGATATTACAGATATTACGAAAATGGCAATGACTCGCAACATATAAAGAGGACGTTCTAATAACGTTATCAGAATTGCTAGAGACTGGAACCGATAAGGAAACAAGAACAGTTCGAGATACCCAGTACATACATGAGGATGGTAAATTAAATCTGAAGAAATCAGTGGCAAGAAATTGTGATCTGTGAAGCCTTTAGCCCAAGACATACTTATCATCATTGTTCCTAAAAGAACTATGAAAACTTCATCGCAAATCCCTAGATCGTTAATAGAATTCCTTTGGACTAAATTTAGTCATATTCTATAGCTTAGTTAATTGCGAAAATAAGGCATATTAAATAATAATTCTTGGTCCAAATTTGGACCAAGACAAATGAATAAACGTTAACTCCATTTAAAGGAATTTCATGAATTAATACCTTTTTATCTCTAATAGCAAAAAATTTTAAACAAACAATTGTTTGTTTGTACGTATGTACATACATATAAATATATTCAATATGCAACCCGCTGTGAATCTGACTATAGAAAACATGATCGTTGAACGAAGACTAAAAGTCTATGAATAGAAATTCTTTGAGGCAAAAAAAAAAACTTGGAAAAAAACAACAAAGTTTAAGTGTGGCAGCAACATAAACTGGCTAAATAAAGCGTCAACGTTGTTGAAGTTGAGTGCAGTTTGGCAGGCGGTTATGCACATAACTCTTGTTATTGTTGAATATTGATAATGAACTTCATTCCAAAGGATTGTTGTTGTGTTATTGCTGTTGCCGTTTATTCGCATTCACTTTGTTTTATTTGTATCTGTGTGTGTGTGTGTTTGTATTAATTTTGTCTGTCTGTCTGCCTGATTGTTTGCTAAGCTTTGTTTTCTTGCTTTCACAGTGTAACTGCAAATTTTAGGATCTCAAATTAATGTAAGAAAGAAAATTCACAAAAAAAAAAAACACAAAGATAAAAAACAACAACTTTCCAAAAGGAATGCAGACTTACAGGCTAAATCTTCACACTATTAATGGGAAAAAAGCGAAAAAAAAAGACATGAAATACTAAAGTTTTGTTCTTATTTAAGAATACTAATACATACACACACATATATAGACATACTGTTGAATGTTGTATGTAAATTTGTTTAGGAACTGAGAAGAAAAATCTGAAAGAAAACCAGTAGAACAACATTAATGTTGATAAAAAAACTTTAGAATTATGGTGAATAAAGGATCTCTTAATGCGTTTTAAATTCATTTGTTTTTGTTAAATATTCACAAAACTAATACAGATGCATTTGAACTAAGAATATTGGGTGTAAGCATTAATTATCAAGGCTTTAGAAATGATTTAAAGTGGAGCTAGAAGGGAACTAGAACTGATGTAGAACTAAACTAAAACGGAAGTAGAACTCAACAAGAGCTGAACTAGAAGCTGAACTAGAAATTGTACTAAAAACTGAACTAAAAACTGAAGTTGAATCTGAACTAGAGTTCAACTAGAATTGAATGATCAAAATTCCCTTTTTATCAATACAGAATTTAAATACAGAAATAATACTTAATTTAAGTGATATCGATATCCGGCGATTTATATTTCTCATTATCTTAATTTGGATTATTTTTATTTCACTTGAAAAGTTATTTGCTAAATGAAGTTTATTAAAAAATGCTTCAGTCAAGTATCCCCAAGAACTTAACTAGAATCTGAACAAGAAGTTAAACTAATAGCTGAACTAGAAGCTGATCTGGATGCTGAACTAGCAGCCGAACTAGAAGCTCAACCAAAAGTGAACTTGTTGTTGAACTAGAAGATTAACTGATAGATGAACTAGAAGTTCAACTTAAAGCTGAACTTGAAGCCGAACTAGAACTGAATATTCCCAACTGAATTTGAGTGATATATACAAGGGCGATCAATTTCATTATTTTAATTTGGTCTTTTTTTATTTCATTTTGAAGTTTACTTAAAAATGATTTCGCCAGCGATCTCTGAAATGCGATCATCCTCGTTTCAAGTTTATCTCTAATATAGGTGTACTAGAAACTGGCCAAGAAGTTGAACTAGAAGCTTAATTTGAGGTGAACTAAAAGCTTAATTTGAAGAATAATAGAACTGAACAAGAAGCAAAATTTGAAGCTGAACAAGAGGCCTCTAATTCACTTCCAAGTGTTTTTTATTAATTTTTTAAATCTTAATTAGATCTCCCACAGAATGTTCTAAGTTACGATCATACGTTAACTTAAACACGTACACAATACTTCTACATAAGTATTAGTAAATATTCGTCTTTTTGCTCTCTTTCTTTCTCTCTTTCTCTCTAAATTCCTTTCGTTAAACGTGCAAACAATTTTTCGTAAAACGCGTATTTAAAATTTTGAATCTTTTTTCCATTTTGTTGTTGTAATTTCGAGAGTGTGTGAACATGCAGTTGAAATGTTGTAGATGATGATAATAATAACAATGATGATGATGATGATGGCGAGGATGAGAATGAGAATGATGATGATAATGGTGATTTCCTTTTTGTAAACCGATAACGAGCACATATTTATTTTATTTTATTTCGCTTAAATGTTATTGTTTGTTGTTGTATGATTTCTGTTTCTTTCAAGAGTAAAAAAGTAGGATTTTTCATTTGGCTCGTTCTGCCACTTTAATTTGTTTCTCAATTTTTGGTTCTTTTTTTTAATTTTATTTTCTTGTTGTTTTCATTTGTTCTGGTTTGATGAGATTTCCCAGAAATTTTAATTATTTCACTAAGAAAAAAAAAACAAAAAAACACATGAAAATAATAAAAAAATATCCTGTTTATGAGGAGCTCTTTGTTGTTGTAATTGTTGTTGTTGTTTAAAAAATGCCTTTAGTTGAATGACGACTACAAATTCAATGAATAAAATGAAATAAATGAAATGAATATATGAATGGGTTCGTTCTTAGAGGTTGGTTGGTCGCTCGATTCGTTATTGGTTTGAATACAACAACAACAAGCAGCAATAAAGAATGTAAAATAAGTCGAAGGGCGTTAATTTTACTTAATTTTCAGGAATATTTAATGAATGTATTTTATTCATAGTTTTTTTTTATTCTTAAAGAAAGAAATCCATTTAAATAAATATTCTCCGGATATTTGATAGTTTGTGTAAACGCTTAAATAGTAATTATTGTAGCGTATTAAAGGATCACTTTTTTAAAAATACTTGTACTTATTAGTTGATATAATTTTTACCTCCCCTAATTTGATGAAATATTCCTTAGAAGAAATGTCTCTGTGTGAAACAAAGTTAAGGTAAAAATTTCATATATATAAAATTATATAACCGAACTTTTATGATCACGGGTTATTGACAAGTCCTTTTGAATCAAAATCCCTATCTATTCGTAACATCATTTGAACACGATTCTCATTCTTTCAACTTTTTCAATGAGCAAAATATTTTATGCTTTAAGTCTCTTTACCGATCTCGTTACACCAACGATCGTTTAATACATAATGCCTCCTTCACAACTTGTTATAAATTTTGATATAATCGATAGTTTATGATATGAAATCATGAAACCAATTTCAACATCTGAAAGAGATTGTAATACAATATTCAGTTGAACTTCACTTTCGGATTTTTTTATCAAGGATTTTTTGAATGATATTGACAGAAGTTAAATATTTTAACTCCACATTATATTTTTTTCTTGATATTACACAGTTTGTGACCACTTTAAGGAGGTAAATTTTCCAGGACAAATTTTCGAGAAACTTTCGACAGAAAGTTTAAAGTGTTTTTAAGAAAATTGACATTTTTTATATGTTTTTTTCAGTCATAATTCAGTTTCTAGTTTAAATTCGAGTTCATGCTGTTGTTCAGTTTTAGTTCAGTTCTAAGTTAGATTGTCTTGTCTACATTGTGAACTTTTCAATAAAAATCGAGTTTTTTATTAAAAATTTGTTCACTTAAAATTTAAGTTTTCACTTAGAATTACAAGTTTTCACTAAAGGTGGTATATTCCACTAAAAATTGAATTTTTCACTAAAAAAATGAATTTTTCACAAAAAAAAAAAAAAAAATTAATTTTTCACATAAAAAGTGAATTTTCCACATAAAAAAATTGAATTTTTCACTAAAAATTTAAATTTTTACAAAAAATTGAAATTTTCATAAAAAATTGAATTTTTCACAAAAAAATTAATTTTTCACAAAAAAAAAAAAAAAAAAAAAAAAAAATCACAAAAAAAAATTGAATTTAAACAAAAATAAAAAATTGAATTTTTCACAAAAAATTTAATTTTTCACAAAAAAAATTGAATTTTTCACAAAAAAAAAATGATTTTTTCACAAAAAAATTGAATTTTCAAAAAAAAAAAAAAAAAAAATTAAATTTTTCACAAAAAAATTTAATTTTTCACAAAAAAAAATGATTTTTTCACATAAAAAGTGAATTTTCCATATAAAAAAATTGAATTTTTCACATAAAAAATGAATTTTTCATATAAAAAATGAATTTTTCACAAAAAAAACTGAATTTTTCACAAAAAAATGAATTTTCACATAAAAAGTGAATTTTCCACATAAAAAATTGAATTTTTCACAAAAAAATTTAATTTTTCACAAAAAAAAAAATTTAATTTTTCACAAAAAATTGAATTTTTCACAAAAAAATTTAATTTAAAAAAATTGAATTTCTCACAAAAAAATGAATTTTTCACTAAAAATTGAATTTTTCACATAAAAAATTGAATTTTTCGCAAAAAAAAAATAATAATTTTTCCCAAAAAAATTGAATTTTTCACCAAAAATTGAATTTTTCACCAAAAATTGTATTTTTCACTAAAAATTGTATTTTTTACTA
Source organism: Cochliomyia hominivorax (assembly GCA_004302925.2). NCBI lineage: Eukaryota > Metazoa > Arthropoda > Insecta > Diptera > Calliphoridae > Cochliomyia > Cochliomyia hominivorax. The sequence continues at coordinate 34,465,523 of PYHX02000413.1, forward strand.
AAAATTTTATTTTTTACTAAAAATTTTATTTTTTACTAAAAATTTTATTTTTCACTACAAATTGATTTTTTCACAAAAAAAAAAAAAAATTGAATTTTTCACAAAAAAATTAATTTTTTACTAAAAAAAATGAATTTTTTACTAAAATTGAAATTTTCACTAAAAATTGCATTTTTCACTAAAAATTGTATTTTTCACTAAGAATTGTATTTTTCACTAAAAATTTTATTTTTCACTAAAAATTGCATTTTTGACTAAAAATTAAAATTTTCACTAAATGGTTTCGTCAGATACTTTTCAACAGATAATTTTAATATATGACTTTTTATGAAAACAATTAAAATTTATTAATAAATTAAGAAACAATTTTGTAAACCAGAGAAAATAGTGCGTAACAATTAGTTACAATTTTATTTAAATAAAGAAACTTAACCTAAAAAAATGAAATATTCATGCAAATTAACAATATGTATGTGTGTCAGTGAGTAATATTCCACAAAACGAAACAAACGCCATTTTGTTTTCGACATTTTATTTTATAAACAAAAACAAAAAAATATTCATACGTATTTTATTGAAATTGTTGTTGCGTATTTTTTTTATTTATTCTCTCTATGATTTTTTTGTTGTTAGTTTATTTTTGCGTTGTTTAATTTATTTCGATTTTTATAAAATGAATGAATATATAATCACACACACATTTACACAAACACACATAAATGAAATAATCACAATAGGGAACAAATATATTTCAATGCCGCCATTATTAATTGTATGATGCCTCCCTCATTTTGTACCCCTTTCACTAAAATAGCAAAAAACAAAAAGCGAAATAAACAACAACAAAAAACCCCCAAAAAGTATATATATATACAGCATCTCTCACTTATACTAATAAACACTTTTGCTATCACTTTGATTTTGTTATTGTTTTTTTACGGTTTTCGTTTTCGTTTTCTTTTTTTGCTCACCAATACTTTTGCTAAATAAATAAATGAATAAATGAGTTTGCTAATCTAATAGGAGCTCCCAAAAGAAAAATAATTTGGGTCTCAATAACTCACTTATACATTCATATTATCAATCATACACTTACACTTGTACTCATTATTTGCTCAAATTAATACAAAAATAGAGAATTAAATAAAATAAATAAATAAATAATAGCTAATAATTACAATAACAACAACAAGAACAAAAATAATAATAGAAAAAAGTTAGAAAATAATAAGAGTAAACTTATTATCTAAAGAGATTTTTAAGAGAAATAGAAAATAAAAAAGTGTTTTTTATAATAATAATTGAATACTTAAGAGATATTCGGGTGTTTGTGTGTCTGTTTTCATTAAATATATATATATGTGTGTGTGAGTGTTTTATGTCTGTTTAATAGTTGAGACATTTAAACGGACTTTGGGTATATCAGAGACCAGTTGCTGCTGTCTCACCATACCACATTCCAACAAGGTCTAAAGTCATTTCATTCACTATTTTTTTTTCTTCTTATTCTCATTCTTGTTGTTGCCTTTGTCTTTTGCAACAACAATAACAATAATAAAAGTTCTATGGTCATATCAATTATTTTATTCGATTCTTTGTTTTATATTTAGAAAATAAAAAATAATAATAATAATAATTGATTTTTAGTTATGGTTTATTACAACAAAAACAATTGATTGCTATAAAAATTTAGCACAAGATTTTGATTAAACATTTTAATTGAAATTATTCTTGAAATGTATTCTTTTTACATTATAAAAATCCTATTGATTTTAAAGTAATTCACTTCCACACCAAGTCATCCATCGCTATGGCCTTTACAAATATAAGTATTTTTTGCACTAAGATTTTTCATATTGCAGTCGAGTTATAACGACATCTTAGGAATTTATTTTTAGTTCCGTTTTAGTTCTTCTGCAAATTTTTTATTAAATTTTACAATCTTGTAATAACGGTACTTTCAAAGTTTTATCAGAAATTTAGAAACACGAATCAGATATATTCAATGTTTCGTTTGTAAAGAAAGTTCGGATAATATACCGAAAAAAAGTGTTAATTAAACAGATTTTTATTCTAGTTAACCGAATTTTTCTTCAAATTGAATAATTTTCTTCAATTATACTATATTATACTATACTATACTATACTATACTATACTATACTATACTATACTATACTATACTATACTATACTTACTAACTATACTATACTAATCTATACTATACTATACTAACTATACTATACTATACTATACTATACTATACTATACTATACTATACTATACTATTTTATACACAAAAATTCTTCTCAGTTCTAGATCGCGAAAAAAATTCACAAATCGATCTTTAGATATTCGATAATCAATATTTGCTTTGTAGGGGAGCTAATTCTTCACTGATTCTATCCGTCTTACATTTTGTCCAGCAAAAAAGTTCCTTGAGGAAGTCATTGGGACCAAATTTAAAAATTCTCACTATTACAGTTCTTAAAATATTCTATAATCAATATTTGCTTTCTATGAGGAGTACTCCTTCCTTTGGTCCTTAATATATTGCGTAATCCTTCAAATTGTTTACTATTTATTCAAATTAACTCAAATTTTATTAATGAATTCAAATAGTCATATTAACAATTTTTCATCAATTTAAAGAATTTACTAAAAATTAATGAAATTGTTCGTTATGAAGAATAAACGTTCCGTTGGCTGATATTTAACTTACTTTGATATATCTTTAATATATCATTATCTTTGATATATCGTTAAAGAGTTTTGTTTTGATATATTTCAGTAAAGAGTATAATAAGGTCTCGGATCCTTTTAAGTGATTTCGGTATTTATAAACTAAATATTCAAAATAAAAATTATTTTGTGATAAAAACTTCCGGAAATGAAATAACTTTATAAATTTGAATCACACTACTGTAAGAAAAGCATCATTTTAGACCCATTAAATATACCTACAGTGTAAAGCATAATTCTTGGTACACTGAACATTTTTAGAAAATATATTTTTAATTTATTTTTAATTTATTTCTAATTTAGAATGAAATAAAAAATATAAAATAAAAATAAGAAAATAATTTCTTGTAACTCCATATTTTTGCACTGCAAAAGTGATGGTACCCCGAAAATACTTTACTAAAACGCATTGGCATCTCCGTATGTTTTATGAAAATTGATAACGGTAAATTAAAAAGAAACGTGTATAAAATCATTTATTATTGGTGAGATGATTAAACAGCACCAAAATTGACTCATTTATAATGACCCAAAAATAACTGTCTATTAAAGATAGTAATATTACAATTAAAAGTCATACATTAAGTAAATCTTACTCCGAAATTGCACAAAACAGAATAGAAAATAAACAAAGATCTGAAAGTCCTAAAAGTTAACGATTAGAGAAGAAAAGTGCTCCTAAGGTTAAGCGTGCTTACTGTCACCTTAGGTTATATTTCTTTATAGGTTATATATTTTGGTGATCGTGGGTGGCGATCGCTTGTGCACACACTGCCTTCTTACTCGGACAGACACATAAGTTTTATACTGTCTGCTTAAAATACATCTGGTGCCGTTGTAGAGTTGAATTCACTAATATATGCTACCTGATAGCATGCAGAGAGAATTCGATAGTTATATCTGGGTCTTTAACATAAAGTTATAAAAAAGTTATAAAAATTATATCGATTTCTATGTGATCATTTTGACGGAATTCGACAATCATAGTTCCACAAACAGCTTAAATATTATATTTTTTAAATATGATTTTTATGGTGAATCATTTTAATACCGATTCACTACCATAAAAATCAGATTTAAAAAATATAATATTTAAGCTGTTTGTGGAACTATGATTGTTGTTATAAACACTACCGGGAGAACTTGTTCGTTGATAGAAAACAAGTTTCAAGTAGAAGGAATGGTCAACATGATTTTTTTTTAAGCCAAAATATAGAAATTATTTTCAAAAGAACTCCCAACACATGCAATAGGAAAGCAGTCCTGTTAGCTCAGTTCTCATACTATTTTGTGTGAGAAGTTAAAGCTAATGAAAGTTTGAAAACTTACAAGGCTCAAAAAGTTCCTCACTGGAACGCTGCTAAAAATATAACGACCAAAAGTAGAGTATGAAAATTGAAGTCAAGTTAAAAAACATATATTCTTCCTTCATGTCGAAACGTACGTTCTTGTGAATTATTCGAAAAAAAATTTAAAAATTTAATAAAAATGCGGTTAATTTTAATAAATAATATTCAATTTAAATAATACATTATTCAAATTGACAAATAAATTCTTTATATTGATGAATATTTTTCAATTAAAATATCATATTTTAGTTAAATTGACGAAATTTTAGTTGAATTGAGCAAAAAATTACGTTAAATTGTTGTAATTAAATACTACATAAACAATTAAGGACCAAGAGAAAGAGCACTACCCGTACAAAGCAAATATTGATTATCGAATATCTAAAGATCAACTACAGCGAGAATTTGGTACCAATTACACATTTGTTTTAAAACACTTCGATTTGTGATTTTTAAAATTTCTTTCGAGATCTAGGACTGAAGAATTGAAGTGCTTAAGAAGGTATCCAAAAGTGTGGTAGATTTTAAACAGAGTAGGACAACCTGCAAAGTGACAGAAGGTACAGTAAATGGAAGGTTTTCTGAAAAGGTTCAAAATTTTATCATTAGTGATTAAAACTATAAGAGTATTACTGTTTTTGTAATAATAACTTTAATCAAATAAAAATTGTAAAATATAGTTTTAAGTGGTTTCGTTTCTATTAACATATATGTATGTTTGTATGTTTGTTCAGATTTTTTCAGACTCTCCCCTTACGATATAAAATTTGATAATATTATTTTATTAAACTTTATCTTCCAAAGTTATTTACTTAAAAGATTTAAACTTTTAATTTATAAAACCAATAAAAATAATTGACCCAATTCCAATTAACAGCCACTACTGTAATGAATGTTATGAATGAAACGCATAACTAAATGAATGAAATTATGTATCGATGTATGTATGTAAAAGTATGTAAGAAAAACAAAAATTCCAAAAAAAAAATAATTTATATCAGAGTTTATAAAAATAATAATAAATATCTTAACATTTTACATTTCGTATCACTTATTTTCTCTTATCGTACAAATAAAATGAGTAAATAAACAACAGAAATGAAATGAAATAAAAGAATTAAAAAAAAAAACAAGTAAGAATGATAAAGTCGGTCAAGCCCAACTATGTAATACCCAACACCATAATATTGATTATAAATGGTAGTTACGATAAAGTAATGAACGACTCTCATATAATTTGATATTCTGATTTATTCTAAAGTGTGCAGTACATTATTGTGGATCGACCCTCATATAATTTTGCACATAGATTTTTGGTTGTATTTATCCTAATTTGATCATTTTACCAGACCAGATTTATGCTCATCAGAGTGATATTTTTATGGAACCTATAAGAAGCAATGAATCGACCCTCGTATAATTTGGCACTTCAATTTAAAATATCTTAAGACTTATTTCTGTCAAACTTCACTTTTAATTTATTTATATATTAAAATCTCATTCCGGGTGGACATTTGTATAGGAGGTACCTGTAATATTGGACCGAACAACTGACTTCGTCCTTAAACCATAATAATAGTAATAGTAATAATAATAACATGTACCAAATTTCATCGAGTTATTTCAAAAATTACAACCTGTAGAGTGTTCACAGCGTTTACATTGACAGACAGACCGACGGACGGATCGACGGATCGGCGGACAACGTTAAATTGACTCAGAACGTTATAATTAAAGGTGGTTACAAGGCCCTTTCTTCTATATGTTACAAACATCAGCACAAACGCATAATACCTTTACCACCTACGGTGGTGTAGGGTATAATGAAAAAAAAACAAACCCTTCACAATGGAATTTCATTGCAACACTTTTTTCGTCAATGAACAGAAATATTTATGCTGTAAAGTACTTACACAAACACACAAACATACATTCATACATACATACATACATACATACATACATACATACATACATACATACATACATAATTATCTATAAGTACAATAAATACTTTACATACAAACAAAGCTATTCATTCATTCATTCATTCATTCATTCATTCATTCATTCATTAATGCCATAAAATCTTGTTAACTCAATATTTTGGATTTTTGTTTTTTTAAATTTTTGAATTTCTGGTATTTTCCACACACTTGCACTTCAAATAAGTAAGAAATCTATAAATTACAAGTATGTATGGTATGCAAGATATGTAAAGTATGTAAGTAATAATGTATGGTGGTATGTATGTATGTGTATCCACTCATTTTCTATCTGTATCTGTTTGTAATAATAAGTAATCTTTTTTTTTCATTTTCTGAATTTGTTACCTAAAAATCAAATATTTACATTTTACATATTTTTGTAACTGTTAACACTTAAAAATATTTACAATATTTATCTGTATGTATGTGCACAGTGGTGGCAAAACATTTTTTCTCTTTGGAAATAATTGTGTCGCTTTTGAACCGTTAAAGATATTTTCATAAAATTCCATATTGTTAGAATTAAAGTGATTTCGAGTTCTGCTGGAGGATTACAGGCCCCTATATAGCAGTCAGTGATTAGAGGAGCACTGATGACCACTTTGTGTATATTTTTTTTCGCCATAAATCCAATTATAGAAAATCTCTCTTAAAAATACTTACACGTATAGATTATTTCTTTATAGTTTAAGAGATATTTAAGTTGGAATAATTGTTAACCCATTTTTATACGTCGAACTTCAAAAACATTTTTTTTGTTTTTCCAAAACGGTAGCAATATTTTTTTCACGGATAATACCAATTTTTGTTCTGAACTTTGTAAATTTGTATTTCTTCATAAAGAAATCCCAAGTGGAATTCTTGTAAAGTAAATCTAAATGAGTTTGGGGTAAAAATCTGATCACAAGCTCTACCCAAACTTTAATTTAAGAAAAAATAATATTTTGTTTTCTTAATTTCTCAAAATCACAAAGCTGGAAATAGCTTTTCATTATTCCTTATATATTACATTAAACACTGATGTATATTCCTATAAATGCATTTAATTTTTTCACCATTTTTGTTTTATCAATGTTGTTCTCGTCCAAAAGAAAAATTACTTATTTCATGTATACAAAACTTTTTCCTCCTCTTGTTCTTTGTCTAATTCGTACGAGCAAATGATCTTGGTACAATTTTATGTGGAATATTTCTATAAACGCAGACATAAAAATTGTTTTTCAAAAAAATTATCAACCAGTAAAAATGCTACATTCGGCTTTGCCGCAAAAGAAATACATTATGTTATTTACATTAAGAGTGAGATTGTAAAATTCTTAACACACATTTTGCATTAAAACTTTTAATCCAAGTATTACTTGATTTATAATTTGTAAAACATGTCAGTTTTAAGTTTAATATCAAACATTAAGTCTGTACTAAAATTATTAAATAAAAATAAAAAAATGTTGGCCAAGCATTCAAGGGCCTTTCGTCAAATTGTTTCCAATGTTATTAATCATTACCGGGAGAACTTATCCATTAACAGAAAGTTGAAAAAATGGTTCACACGACGTTTCGAAAATAAAAATATAGAAAGACTTTTTAGAAGTGCTCCCAATACATCCGCTAGAAAAATAGCCAGCTTAGATCAATATTTGGACTATTTGGTATGAAAAGTTAAAGCTAATGCAGTTTTGAAAACATACAATTCACAAAAATTTCCTTTTAAGAGGGCTGCTAAAAATTTAGAGGTCAAAATCAGAGCACGAAATTTGAAGTCGAGTTTTCTAAAAAAATATCTTTGATGCATAATGGACGACAAAACAAAGATTCTGGCAGACCTATTTCAGCAGGGATATGTTATGTTCAATCATAGCATACATGCAGTACGGACTTAAACCCAATGGAGGGATGCACGGTCCGTAACGAAAGCATAATGACTTTAACAGAGCTAGAATTATAAATAAAGCAATTGTGGGTGGATTTCAAATTTGCTGAGTGGAATCAATTACATTTTGATGTGCGTTTATAGGAAAAAAAACATAAAAATTTCAGTTAAACACGATTGAGTTTAAAAAAGTAAAATGAATTACAAATAAAGTTTTTTATTTACAATATTTAAAAAAAGTCTTATTTGATTTAATAAAACTAAAATTTTTTTGTTTAATTTTTTCTAATTATTTAAAAAAATTAATGCACATTTATAGAAATATGCACCAGTGTAGATACCAAATATTTTGCGAGAAGTTAATAGCTTGGATGATAATTCAACTAAAATATTTCAGCTCGAACCATGTGAAATTTTATTTTTGGTGTCTGTAATAATCACGTTGGAACCACTGTATTTTGTGCGTATGTGCAAGTAGGCATGAATGAAATGTATGAACATTCCAGCAAACAAACAGACCTACATTCCAAAAAAATATATAAACTTACACATGTTTGTCTGTTTTTTTTTTTTTTTCAAGAAATATTTTTTAACAAAAATATTTTTTATGAAAATTAAAAAAAAATAAGTAAATTCTTGAGTACTTTGAAACAAACATACACACATATTTGCTCATTCATAAAACATAAAACTTATCATATCAATTCATATCAATGTAAATACTATCATACAAATACTTACACATACATACATACACACATTGTAACGTATGATGAATGTATTGTAAGTACTTTTGATAAATTTATTTTGTTTTGTTTTGTATTATTTAAAGTTATTTACAACATGTATGTACGTACGTATGTATGTATGTATGTATGTATGTATGTATGTATGTATGTATGTATGTTTGAACGTATGTTTGTTCGAGTAATAAATAAATAAAAATTATTTTATTTTTACAACACATTTTTACACATTTTAGGAGTAAAGTTTGATTCATTCATGCCATAACATTTCATTTAATTAAAAAAATACATACCAATTACACTGATGGTCGCTTAAATAGTATTACTAATTCAAATATAAAAATTATGATGTATTCAAAGGAAATACAGTTAAAGACTGATTTATCTTAAATTTATTCCTCAAGAAAGTCAACCTCAAATTTCTAAAAAAAAGTTTTTCAAATTTTGTATTAAAAGTGATCAGATGTTTTTAAAACGCTCACTTTTAAATAACCATCAAATAAAAGTTTGACTTCATTATTTGGTAATATCATGAGAATTTTGGTATTTAAAACCAGCAAAATTGGTTCAGCTGTTAAAAAAGTCATAGACCGATATTTAAGTCAAACTCAAAATTCTGAGGAAAAACGTTTTATAATCGACATTACAGGTAATGCAGGTAGCTCCAGTAAACTTTTACTGGTTCATTATACATGTGATTTCTTTAAAATAAATAAATTCTTCCATAAAATTTCATTTTGCGTAAAAATCGATATTTAAGTTTTTTGAAAATTATGTTTTTAATAAAATTTCAATTCACTCTACATCATTTCTTGCTTGATTATTCGCGGAAAATTCACTAAAAATCTTTTCAGCAAAATTTGCATAAACTTAAAACTTGATTTTTAACATGATTTGAATTCGATTGGAATTTCAAATTTTTCTCAAAAAATTTTATTTTTCATAAAAAATTTCACAAACAATTTGGATACAGACTTCTTCAAGTGGTGTGTGTTTTAGTATACTTATGGATGTATTGGGGTATAAATGTGTTACTTTATATTACCACACACATGTAGTGGAGGGTAGAGATGAACGAAAATGTGATTTTAAAATGATGTCGTTTCCAGTGAAAGTGATTTTTAAATCGCTGTTCTTTAAAAACATGTCAGTGATTACAGTACATTAAAATAAAACAGAAGAATATTTTTTAAAATGTTTGTTTCACTACCAATTTCCCATAGATTGTCAACTCAGCAACAGCTATATCAACCGAAAGTTTTTAACTCAGGGAAGAAACTTCAACAATAGCGAAACTCTCTATTTAACAACCTCTATTTAAGACCTCCAGGTGATTGTACTTTTCGAAGGGACGACAGATTAGTCTTCATTGGAGGTTTGGAAATGGCTAATTTTCCGTTTAGATGACTCGACGATGTGTCTTAGCAGTAAAGTAATAAAAACAAGCGTCTTGAATTCACGCTCTGCATCATGTTAAAGTAAATGTGTTCGCCCAAAATAAAGTCAAATACATTTTAGTATGCAAAAATTTTGAAAAAAAACGACATTTCAATAGTGCATTCAAAAACCGAAACCGGAAACCGGTTGACTGGTTATTTGCATGTCATAAACCGACCGGTTTCGAATTTATACTTTCGAATTATTCGACATGCCGGGTTTTTTCGGTCGGGTAATCGATTTTTAATTGATGTCACTTTTAAAATTTTCACTATTATATTCAGCTTCATTTTGTATATTTCGCTATGACTGAGTAAATATATAAATCTTTCATTCCGTGTGTTACACAAGCAAAGTATTTTGTGCATTCTTAGACATCATATTTTGAATTGATTTTGCTATGTCCATCTATTATAAACATAATGACGTCAATAAAAATAATTAAATAAAGGTCTGCAATATATATTGTTTAGTTAAAGAGATATAGACCATTTATTTAGATATATTCAAAAATTTAAGAAAAAGTTTCTGTAAAGCAAAAATAATGGATTGAAATAAAATCATGGTATCTCGACATGTTATTTTAAATGCGATATCGAAAAACACTACCCAAAAAATTATATTCCACCCATTTAGGGCATTTTACGGTGTATGAATTATTTTATGAAGTTTTTCTCATTATACAATATATGTTTCTATTGGCTAAACTGTAGATTTCTATTAAATAATAACTTTTTTCGAAAAATTTATAACAATCAAACAAAAACCGGTTAACCGGGGTTTAAAAAAAAAAAAAAGTATTCGAAACAGTTTTTTTTTTTTTTTTTTTGAAAATTCTATTTTTCGAATAACTTGAAATTGAAAATGTCGGTTTTTTGAATACACTAATTTTAAGCAACTGTTATTTCATAATTTCAGCCTCAATAGTTATCAGTGAGTTACCAATCACAGTGATTTAACAGTCGTGAAAAGATCGCTCATCTCTTGTGGAGGGTATTGAAAATATAGCATTTTTACTTGTTCCACTATTTCACTAAAAATTCGAACAATATCGATTATGACATATAATATAACTCACAATTAATGTGATATTTTGTAGGGTAAAAATCTATCATTATAATTCACTATTGAATTGACTAAAAAGTGTAAACACACACATTTGTAAGCGCTTAATCGTATCGAATTTTGTAATCAAGTGCGGATTCTCTAAAACATAAATAAGAATTTAAAATTGCAGATTTTCACACCGTGAGGTGGTTTTACAAAAAAAAACAAAGATGCAAAATTGGAATCATTAATCCAAAAAAAATTGTTGTCTTCTACTTTAACTATTTTTTCAATCACAATTGTAATGAAATTAAATATTTCGACTGATAGTTTCATTTATTTATATAAACTATTTTCAAAAAAATGCTCTAAATTCCTCAACGTTTGCTATATATTATGGGCTTTCAAAATATACAACAACAATATTTATATATTCTACATAAAAAACAACAAAAAACCATAAAGAAACTAATAAATAAATAAAAAATAATAATAATAAAAAACCCAGTTAATCAACTGCAGTTTAAGTAATGAATAGTTTACTAAACAACAACAGCAACAAACAATAAAATAATAAAAAAAAAGAAATCAAAAAAATGAAAAACTAAAGGAAAAAATAGAATGGAAATGGAGTGTGTCCATCCCTGCCATAAGTAACGACAAACAAAAAAACATCCAAGAAATGAAGTATTTATTATTTATTATTTTGTATTGAACAATTAGAAACTTAATTGATGAATTATTTAATAAAAAATATATGTAAAATGTAAAATCGGAATGATAATGAAAAAAATATAAATTAATTCAATCATTTTCATTATAATGACACAAAAGTGTCTGAAAATAATATTATTTTTATCTAAAGAGTGTAAACGAAGGCAAAATCCCATTATCCCCGCAGGAATCATAAGTCCTCAATAAAATTTTAAAACAAATCTCTATTCTGTGCTTAAGTCTCTATTCAGCCCACATCTGTTGCTACTGCTTCTAACTTCTAACAAAAGGCACAAAATTTCCAATGTTTCAACTCATAAATCAATTCTTTAAAAGGCAGCATGGTCTACTTGGCCAAATTTGGAGGATCGCCGATTACACTATATATAACATAGTGATCAATAGTCCTCTAAATAAAGTTGATATCTCAGAAATTTAAGTATTATGACTTTACAGAATTAAATAAAAAAATTTCCGTTACTGATAATATTCCATCATACAGTCCAGAAAACAAGGACATTTTCGACTTACTACCAGTTATTTCGAGCGAAATAACTGGTAGTCAGGAAAGACCTCACCCAAATACGCTTCCCTTCAGATCATTTAAGTAAAGCATGCAGTAAGGAATATTAACTTTTATTTTGTTGACAAAATTAATTTGCATACCCAATACTAAATTTGATAAACTTAAATTAGTCTTTACATTTAAATACGATCAAATTTATTCATTTTTTTCTTTTTTTTTGAATTTCTCTCCTTATTTAATTGTCTACACCCTTTTAATTGTTATCATAACATTGTAAATTTATTAAAAATATTTGTGGTGGGTCTTTTGATTTATGGCCCTCAAAAAAAGCTTTATTGTTCATTTGTTTTGTAAATAGTTCTTCATCTGAACTTTTTTCTGGTATGTGACATTGGAATTGGAGATATGACTTTATTTTGTTGGTATTTTGATTTTTTTTTATAATTTTTACATTTTTGTAATTGTAGACATTCCAAAGACTCTTTTAAGTCTTTAAAGTTACAAAGTTTTTGTGTTGTTATTGTTTTATTTGTATTATTAACCAAAAAACAAAAAAAAACTATTTTATTAAACAATAAACTTGATGAACTTTTAACAAAAAAAAAAAAAATTATTTGTTAAACAAAAAAACCTTGCATTCTATAAAGATTACAAATCAAAAAAAAAAAATGCGTGTGTATGTCTGTGTGTGTGTATGTGTGTGTGTCTGATTAATAAAACAATAAAATTCTTGAGTAGAACTAGTTTCGTAAGTTATTTAGACTTTATAATTTAAATTAATTTCCGGTAAATATTTTTGATATTTTAAAATTTTAATAACTTTATTTGATTTCTATACCCTACACCACCACAAGTAGTGAAGTGGGTATATAAACTTTGTTATTCCGTGTGTAACGCTAAGAAGGAATTATCTCAGATCCCATAATGTATATATATTCTAGCATCAAATCAAAATCTAAGTCAATATAGTTATGTCCATCTTACTGACCGATAGTCTGTCCATCTGCCCGTCTGTCTGTCTGTTTGTCAATCTGCCTGTCCACTGGTCTATCCGTCTATTTCATTTTGCACCCTCACATCCATTTTAAGCTCAACAACGTTATTTGCCCTGATTATTTGCAATAGTTCTGAGAAATTTATTGCTTAAAATTAGCAAAATCGGTTCAGTATATTACAAGATATAGAACGACATCTGAAGTAACCTCTAAATTCAAGCGAATTATGACTCATTATTTATGACTTGTGTATATTTTGTGCCTTTTGATTATTGTTTGAGTCACAAATTTGAAATTCTTTATTTTTGGAGAGACCAATTTTGGGATCTTTAATTCCATATTTCAAAAGCCCAATAACTCTTGATGGATCTTAACTGTAGACAATAAGAAAAACTGACTTTTCTAAGTACAAATACTATTTTATTAGTTTGATCATTATAAAGCTCTCTTATCGAAGTAATGTGAAGCCAAATCGGTTCTAATTCGGTTTAAGAAATGAAATGCAATGAACTTTCTTGCGATATATAATTAAACAAATGTTAAAATATCGTTTTTTATACTATTCTAACTAAGTAATACGATACCACTGCAAGCCTCAATAAGGAGTGAGATCGAAAAATTCTTAACATACATATATGTATGTTAATAAAAACTAAACCACTAAACTAACAGTTTTAAATTTATATTACGGAAATTATAGAAATTAAGAAAAATATTTTTTTATAATTTTCTTCTTCTTATTGAACTATGTTTTAATAGTTCTTTCTGTTACTTTGTCTTTCTGTTAGGTTGCCCATCTCCGAAAGTTTAATTGAAAAGGAAGTGTTAAGCAATTTTCTGATCTTACTCTTTGAGTTTAAAAGAAAAAGTGCATAATAAGTTTTTCAGCAAAATTTTCCGAACTCTTCTTTAGATATATAATTCTCAAAAATTCCAAATACCTCCGAATCCTTTATAATATTCATATTCCTTAAAAAATCCTCCCGATTTTCATTTGCTCAAAAAAACAACAACAACTAGTTTTCCTAAACCAACAACTCCAAAATTACAAAATTTCCTAAAATTTTTTTGCCTTCAGTTTATGTCTCCTGGTCAGACAACAACATTAACGCAAGGCGACGCAATCAACTCATTTTGCCAAAGCGATTGACTGCAGACAGCTTCCTCTGCTTAGTTTTCTTTATTATCAACAACAGCAACAAAAACAACATCATAATGATTATCATCGTCTTCTACATTTTAAAATTCCTGGAAATTCTCTTAATAAAAATAAATTCAAATACGAACAACAAAAAACCAACAACAACAAAATACACAAAAAACAAAATAAGACGAAGTGCAGAGGAAAACAACAAAACGAATTGAAATGAAAACATTTTTACCGAATCAAGAGATTTAGGAAACAAACAAAATCAACAAAAAAATTGTTGTATATAAAAATATAAATAACAATATCACAGTGTTACGGAAACAGGCAAATTTTTGAAAAACTTTTTTATATTAAAAACTCGAGGATCATCTGCAGGAAGATGAAATTATTTATATTAACAAACAATTCATCCTTTTTTTGGCAGGACCACAATTTTCAGACACTAAACACCACATGTAAACTACCATTTGTTACGATCGGTGCAGAATGCTTCCATTCAGAATAGATTTTCGACATGAAGAACTTATATACCCATTAATATGTGGTTATCTGTGCATGATCAGATATGGGATAAAGAATGTCAATTTAACAATTTCAGATACTTAAGTTTGAAATGAAGTTCAGTCTTTGATTAATTTTGCAACATGTAGAACAATATAATCTGGTATATCGTCAGGTAATTTCTTAACGATAACCACTCAAAAACTCCATAAAGGCCAATTCCTGAATACAAAATAACAGGTTTACCATAAGTGAAAACTTGCTTAAGTGCTTCAAAAGCAAACCACTTCTAAAATTGATAAACATGGGTCTCCAATTAATTACACTATCGTAATTGGTTCATCTAAACCAATAGCGTAGGAGAAATTTTAAATAATTTTTTAATTAACAGTAAAAATATTAATAATCAATTGATCATCATTTCACTAAATTTTGAATTGGATAACTTAACTGTGATCGATTCACAAAAGATCGCATTAGACCCTTTATAATTTCTATGACAATCAACGGTAGAAATATAGATCATTATATGGTCTGATAAGATCGAATATAACAATATTATCGCTGTAGATGATCTGAAGATCTTACAAATTTAAAGAGGATATTAAAAACACTGGATAAAGTTAGGAAACTGGGGAATTGAAGGAACAAATCACTTATGGAAGGAAAAATCCAGAATTTTAATATATTCAACCAAATCCGATAATAAATTAGGTAGGTTGGTTGAGGAGAGGAGGTTTATGGCGTCTCCTACCTACACCCCTATATTGGCTTTTTGTGTGTTCAACATCTGAAAATAAATACCAACAATTGGTGACTATAGGAATTGCATGTCATGTACGTGTTTATGTAAAGACTAAAGTATGCTGAAGTATCCCTCACGAAAGTTTTCCACATGTACTCAATTTCATGTCGTCAATTAAGATTTTGCCGAAGAATGGAATGTTCAGTAAGAACGTCCATTGTCCTACACAACTCACTTTTAGAATATCCATTGTCTGAAGTTTGAGTATATATTTTCTACTGTAACATCCCTCAAGTTTAAATGCATCGAAATAATTGTTTGAAGCTTTCCTTAATTGTCAAATTCAAATTCTCGTAAATTTCCATTCAATTAAATCTGTAAATCATATGACATCTCAATTTGTAGGAGAACTAAAGATTTCTAAAACCGCATCTGTTGTTCGTCGCATGAACAGATGCTATGCCGAAAAACTTCAATTGTCCATTGTCCTACACAACTCACTTTTAGAATATCCATTGTCTGAAGTTTGAGTATATATTTTCTACTGTAACATCCCTCAAGTTTAAATGCATCGAAATAATTGTTTGAAGCTTTCCTTAATTGTCAAATTCAAATTCTCGTAAATTTCCATTCAATTAAATCTGTAAATCATATGACATCTCAATTTGTAGGAGAACAAAAGATTTCTAAAACCGCATCTGTTGTTCGTCGCATGAACAGATGCTATGCCGAAAAACTTCAATGTTATCAAATGAAAAAATCAGAATAATCCGGTCAAAATAATGCTAGATGGGGAATAGTCATGAGTAAAACTATATTCCACTCGGATAAGTGGGTCTCTGGCAACTGTAACTATTTTCAATGGTATGATTTGCCACAAAAGATGATATTTTTAAGAATGAATCAAGTAGCGTTGTAACCTTTTAATGTGTTACACAACTACTTAGGTGTAACGATCGCACTAAAATCACTTCCGGACTAGATTCAGTAATGTGTGTGACTGTCTTACAATACTTTCACATATTTACAGCTGTTTTGTGCTGGTTGGAAGAAATATATGGTCGGAAGATTTTTATAATAACAGAGTTATCATTTAAGTGTAAAAGTCATATTTCTAACACGATTTCCTCGGATTAAGATATAAGTATTTTCGTGAAAAAAAAAATGTCTAACGTTTTCGTTTGAAGTTTAAGCCCTGCCTGAAAATCAAACATAAACCTAATAAAATTTAGCTATTTTTCATACATATCTACAGCAAAGAACCAGATATAGGAAGGACTCTACTTCTCTACTTCTCCAAATCAACCCGATAATGTTTAAGATATCTTGATTAAATTTAGAACCACATTTTTTACTCGAGGACGAAAGTTTTTTAAATTGGTGATAATCCGTTCATAGGGTTATAAAGACCAAGGATTTCATGATCATAAAATTTGTTATTTTTGCTAAATTTGTCATAAATAAGTTATTAGTTATCACGAATTTGTGTAATGAATTTTAGATAAGACCTAATTTCTTTAGCGACGACGAAATACTTCTAAGGAGAAAAAATCTACAATTCGGTCGTTTCAAAATACATGAATAGATCCATAATTTCCTTATCACCCTTAAATCACTGTGACGTAAATATTACTATTATGATGATATTTTGCACAATTGAATACAATTCACAAGATCTTTGGTTTCTGTCTGAGCTTCTTTGTTATTGAGCATTTCCTCAGTCATTCCATTTCAGTGACATTTACTAATTCCAATGATTATATATCAGCTTAATAACATCCTTTAAAAATAACTAATCATTTTTTGGACTCAATTCTATCCACTGTGCATACCACTAACTTAAAAAGTAGTTAAAATAAAGTGTGATGCTGTTACTACACCAACAACACCGTCATCATCTTCATCATCAACATCATCGTCGGCAACATTTTCAGCAGCATCATCATCATCATCATCATCAACAGCAGCAATAGCAACATATTCAGCCATTTTCTGCAAAAGAAACTAAAACTATAAGTTTAGTGATTATAATGCGAAATGTTGATATTATTTTTTATTGCTGCTGTTTTTTAATGTTTTCTGTTATGCACGCTACACCACCAAAGATTTAAGATTTTAAATTTGTCATTAAGTAGACAACATCAAAGAAAAAACTTTGAAGACCCAGCTGTGTCCGTCGATCGGTCGGTCTTTCATGACATCTGCTAGCAAGATCACATTTGGGACAATGATCTGGCGACATTGTAAAAAAGTCGGCTTATTTAAAAGATATATACCGATGTCTGTTATGCGTCTGCGTCTGTTACCACAATCACATTTAAGATTATTTTTCGAGAACCCTATAAAAATCGATTCATTTGAGAAGTTATATACCGATACAAGAAAAACAACAAGTTCTGTTTAAGAACTGAAAAATTCATTGTAGGATTTATTGCAAAATCGGACCCATAGATATCAAGTTTAAAGGGCATGAGGCGGGGAAGTGTTATGTCCTTTATTAGTGAAAAACTCATAAACTTTTACAGAGATTTTCATAAATCTTGAGGGACAAGATACAATATTTTGTAATATATATCTTAAAGATGTTAAGTCCACTAGATCCATATATCTATCAGAACTCTTACTTCAATTCATTACATTTTTCGTGAACACAGATTTTAGTCTTTTCTCGATATCTTGTAGACCAAAAAAAAAAAACAGAATAAAACTCCAACAACCTCCAACAACTATAATGCCATTGACCATTTTCGTCTTTAGAAATTTAATCATGGTGATCACAAGAAATAATGAAAATGATCATGATGATGATGATCATCATCATTATTTATAAAATCATTATTGTCGGCGTCTGGTCTCACCAATAAAGCTTCTGTTATTGAATTTTGTTTTGTAACTCATTCCCATTCCAGGATTCGTAAAAATTATTTATTAATGCTTTTTTTGTTGTTGTTGTTGTTGTTGCTGCTGTTATTATATTAATGGAGGAATGAATGTTGCATATTGCTATTACTGTTGTTGTTGCTGCTGCTGTTCAGTTCAATTCAATTCACTTCAACAAAACAGGTTAAATATAAAAATCTCTGCAGACAACAACTAAGCTACAACAGTAGCAACAACAACACCACATACAATTTTAGCCTTTTAAATGAACAACAACAATAATAATACTGCTTAGTAAAGGAAACAACAGGCTAGTGAACCAACAACTATGGAACCATGTTAATGAAAGCTAAACCCCAAAATAAAAGCAACCAAATGGAAAAAAGGGTTTTTGAAAAAGCAACAACAACCAAAAAACCAACAAAATAAGTAATGCTGCCCATTATTAAGAGTAACAGCGTCAGCCAGCAGAAGGAATAAAGAAAAACAACAACAACATCGACGATCATCAAGCAGCAAACACAACAACAAAAACAATAAGACATTCCTAAAAAGACAATGACTTTGGAGCTTTTTTTCTGAGATTTTTCTTGGAAAAGCACTGTTTTGTTTTGCTGCAACAAAACAAAATAAAATAAAAATAAAAACAAAACAAAAAACAACAATAACAACAAGGAGTTTATGTTGTTTTTAAATTTTATTTACTTGTGTGAGTGTTGTATGCATGTGTGTGTGTTTGTATATTTGACCGTCGTCTCGTTTGGCCATAACGATGAAAGTTGTTTTCAATTCTGTGGGAGATTTTTTTCCATGTGAATGTTTTTATTTTTTCTGCATCTTCTTCTTCTTCTTCTTCTGAAATATTTTAAGTATAAAGAGATTAAGGAATCTTAAATTTATTCCTCATTTTTTCCTTCTTTACATTTCATTTACTATTTGTGTTGAATTGTTGTTGTTTGAAAAAAAAACGTATCCTGATCTGAAATTATTAGGAATTTCAGAATGAATTCTATGGAAAATTTTCAAATTTTTACCGATTTTCTGTTTGAAATAAGATCAGAGGATTTTTAAAGCTTTTAAAATGTTTGATCTCTATGAAGAACTGACAATCTCCACAACTGAACCCGGAATTTATTTTATTTGAGCATGTCCTGTTTAGCTTATTCCACTTTAATCACACAAAAATTCCGATGTAGGATAAAGATCCCCAAAGCAGTAATTGTGATATGAATAAAGAAACACTTATTAACAACCTTTAAAATGATTGACTGATCAGTTATAACTTTTTCTGCTCCAGTGTAGTCTCCTTCACTAAGGGATATGCAATGGCGAAATATTTAAAGTTACCAAAATATAGTCTTAAGAACCGTAACGAACTGTATATAAATGTCCCGTATGTACGTCTCTATACATAGAGACGTTCATACACTGGTATTTGCATGATCCTTTCGATCCGGATTCATATATAAGAGCTTTGAACGACAATTGAACGGAATTTGCCGAGATCTACAAGAAAAGTAGTACGACTACAGTCGGGATGGATCAATTGGCTCAATGGCTACTGAATTCGTATTAACTGTGCCGTCTCTAACATTTGTCCAGCATATGGTCACAAGATCTATAAAGTTATCCTATAGAAGTTCCAAAATTCTTGGCCTGGATTTATACCGTAATAAAAATCATAACAATTAACTTGTTGTAGCAGACTTTACAACAGCTGTACTTGACTTGTTGGAAGTTCGATCAATATGAGCGACAATATCGAGGGAATATTTTTAGGATACAAATGCAGACTGTATAAAATAAATGTTTTTGTACAAGTTTTTTCGGATCACAGAATACTTTACTCCTCCAAAAGTAACAACTAAGAAAGAAAGTTAAAAAGAAAGCGACACAAAAGACAAGTAAAGACCGGGTCTGTCGAAAGAACTGAAACCGCAAAGTATCATATGTTAAAATCGTGCTACCAGTCCAATCGAAGTCGAAGCCGAATAGCCATAATACCAAAGTAATGCTCTTTATATGATAAGATCACAAAGTTTTGAACTGTTTAAATTTAATCAGTCCAGCATATTGTCACAGGATCTGTACCAAAGATTGGTTTGAATAGAGAAATAACTCAGCCACATTTTGCAATAGGAATCATTTAAATATGTTGGATGAACATTTTTTAGCGATACACCTTTTAGATCAGAATTTGGTCCTTCTGACTAATATTTGTTTTAATCGATACGGAATGCCCTTACTAAAAATCCTGGATAGAAAACAGCTTGGATAGGTTTCGCTGGACTTAAAATTTAGAAAATTCTTGGGGATTTGATTCTCAAGTGGAACTTGCATTGTATGAGGGCTACTTCTCCCCTGATCTTATCCGTCTTACGTTTTGTACAGTAAAACAGTTCCTTAAGGAAATCATTGGAACCAAATTTGAACATTCTCGTTGTTACAGTCCTTAATACTTTATGTATTTACGTATTTAACTTGAATATAAAGAATTTATTTTTCAAATTGAATAATATTTATTCAAATTAACTAATTTTTAATTAACGAATTCGAATTGTCATATTAACAATTTTTTCGTCAATTTGAAGAATTTACGAAAAATTAACGAAAATGTTCGTTATTATAAATAAAGATTTCGTTGGCTGATATTTAACCCACTTTTCTTCAATTCTACACCATTTTTCGTTATATTTACTTCCCTTTTTGGTTCAGTGTGACTGGCATGTTTGAAGGCAAAATGCAAAAATTTTTAAATTTGTGCAAAATATTTTTATTAAAAAAATGTAAAATTTAAATTGGTGATTTTATATTCACATTCTTCTCATATTTTAACGCAAAAAAAATTAATTCCATACAAAATTAGATTAAAAGAATTTTTATCAAAAAAAAATCATACATTCCAGAAAAAAATGTCCAATTTAACCATTATTTATTCCTAAGAGGAACCAAAAGTACTCATTCCCTCACTCGTTTTACAAAACTAATGCTGTTTGTATGCAACATACAACAACTCCGTGCATTAATGTTGTTGCAGACATAAAGCATCTTTGTGTTTGTGCAATTTAGACAAGCAACTTTTTTTTCCTGTGAACGAAATATACAAAAAATGCAACAACAACAACAAAAGCATCAGTAACAACAACAATTATAACAACTACAACAAAAAGTAGCAAAACAAAAAAAATAGAAGAAGAAGAAATAGAAAAACTCTATATTTATTCTCAACTTGTGGTTTTTTACATTTCTTTTAGAAATTTCCGCATTCTTTAGAAAAGTGACCCCAAAAGGAATTTTATCGTTTGTGTCTGTATTTGTATGTAAAATGTAGATGCAACAGAAAAAATACTATTACAACAATAACAACAACTACTTTAGTTAGTTAGTTAGTTCGTTTTTTTTTTGTAGAGATGCTGTTGCAACTGGTTGTTTGTTGTCTACTATTTGGTTGCAATGCATCATTACATATTTACATAAATTGTTGCATGAATCTAAATTTTTTTGTGATATTTTTTTTGTGTTTAGATTATGTTGCATGAATACCAAACACGAGTGTGTGTTTGAGCAAGTTTGATCAATATTTGCAAATTAATATTACAAAAAAAAATCAAAATTCTTTAAAGAATTTTATTAAACGTTTAACTAAATAAAGTAAAGGAATTTTTTAATAGACTGACTAAACTAATAATGATGATGATTATGGGATGGCGTTATTAGATAAATGATATTAAATAAAAAATAATACTTATTTTAGGAAAAATGTTGTAACGGAATAAAATCTCGTTGCAGAAATTAAATTTAAAATTCAAATCAAAATTCATATACACATGAACAAAAGTCACCATCATTTGCGTTTACGTAAGTTTGAATGTCCTCTGCTGTCTGCGATGGTTTATTAAAAATATATTTTAATTAAAATTATTTTCTTATTTTAATCTTATTAATAAAAATAAGTATTTACTATTTGATGTTAATGGTTCTTGCGGACAAAAGTCATCGTCATTGCATCTAAATATCAAAGAAACTTTAAGAAATTTCGCTCTTACCAACACTACTGTCTAAATTCGTGTAATATGATAGTTTTAAAAGTGATCTGTCAAAATTTAATAAATATTTTATGTCACACATACACTTACAAACGTATACAATATATAAAATTTTTTCTTAAGTACAACGCTAGAAAACTCAAAGAGTCATAAAATAAGTTATATTTTCTATTGAAGCGATTTTGATAATTCTTGGAATGATAATGAAGTATATAGAACTTCATATTATGGCAAAAATTCATTTTAATTAAAGATCTTTAATTGAACTTAGAGGTTGCCTCAGATATCGGTCTATATTTCTTAATATACTGAACTGAGTTTGCTGCTTTCAAATAGAAAACTTCTTAGGACTATAAGAAAATACTCAGATCAAATTTCATTGAGCTCTGTCAATTATTGTGTATGTGAGCGTGCCAACAACAGACAGACGGATATAAATAAATCGGCTCAGTTTTTAATTTGATGTAAGAGGAGCATTAGCGTTACACACGAAATAAAAATAACAGATTAAAAGTTTAATTCCCTTTAAGTATTTATTATTTGAAGTTCGTATTTCGTATATTAAAAAAAACTTTAAGAAAATTCGCTCTTGTCTAAATTTGTGTAATATGGTAACTTTAACTTATCTGTCAAAATTTCATAACGGTACTTAATTCAAATAATTTTTCTAACCCCACTTCTAAAAAGGTACTCAAATTTAAGAATGAAAAATAAAAAAATAATACGTCCATGTACCACCATTGCAGGAATTAAAAAAGGTTTTGAAAGAGGACCCAACATAAGATTATCAGGCAAGAAGTGGACTACCACCAGCATTATCTGTAAAAGTGGCAAATAGTAAACAAAATTAAAAAGAGCCTAAAACTTCATCGTCCGAAATTACTTTAATGTTAAAGGAAAAGTTTAGAAACCAGAAGCAGTCAAAAATTCCCAACAAATTCTTGGTATGGCAGGTAATATAAAGTTGTGGCAAAAGAAGCCAATCAGTTGTTACAACGGCCCCTGTAAATACCGAAATTTACATTAGGGAATGCTTACTAAAAGGGATGCTTCCATTCATTCATAAGACTTCATAATGGGTTCACTTATTTTTAGCCTGACTTGACATCATGTTAATATGATAAACAAATCTTTAAATGGAACTGTCCGAATCTTGTTAAAAAAGAGAAATCGGGATCACATAAAAAGTGTCCAAAAGTGGAAACACCATTAAAACGTTAAATGGTTCAAAAATTCATCACAAGTGATAAAAACTATAAAAATATTATTTTCCTTTTACATGTAAATAATAATTTCAATCACAAAAAAAAATTTAAAAGTATAAGTTAAGAAGTTTCGTTTTTATAAATGTATGTTAGGAGTTTTTCAATCTCACTCCTTATATGTATATAATTTTTTTTCAATAAAAACCTAAATAAAATTTTGGGTGGTTTTATACAAAATATCATATCCGAAGTGACCAACTTTAGAGATCAAGTTCTGGTCCCCCCAACTGACAAGGAACACGTGTCTCTCCAAAACAATTGGATAACACCTATAGAATGTCCATATGAAATTTCCTTGAAATATATTTACTTGTTCTATAGTTACAGAATTATATCCAAAAAAAAGTGCTTTCTGTTTGAATTTTTTATAATTCATACAGTCTGTCACAAAAAATTGTCATTTGTTAATGTTGCAAGTAAAAGTTTTATTTTTGGTAAAAGAAAAAATATGCCAGAATTTAGTCTACGATGTAGACAGATATATATTTTTCTTTATTCTTTCTTTTTGTTTTTGTATTGGATTAGAAGATATTTTATTTAGAAATTAAAAACAGATAATCTAACTCTGTATGTATAGTTGTTTATGTGTATGTGTGTGTGTGTGTATAGATAAAAAAATATATATCTTCACTTCCTTCTTAAAAGACAACAAATTGGCAAAAATAGAATTTAGAATTGAGACAATTTATAAATAGTTTTGTGTTGTAGACAACATTACCGTAATGTTGATGTTGCTGTTGCTCGTGTTTTTCAGATATTCATTATTGGTATTGTTGTTGCTGTTGTTGTAGCGTTTGAGGATGATGTCGCAATGATATTTTTATTGTTGCTGCTATTGCCGTTGTTGTTATTGTTGCTATTACTGTTGTTTTAATTCAGTTGACGTGTTCGCCATTCCTCATATGAAATGAACAAAAAAAAATTGTACTTTTTTTGTATAGAACAACTCTCAGATTTAGATACACAGAAAAACACTTACACACACTCATACACATTTTATAATATTTGTCTATCTATTATAAGTGTTATTTGTGTATGTGTGTGTATGTGTTTTTAGCATTTTTATAGAACATTTCAAATGAAATATCGTCTGGCCACAGGGAGCCCAGTCGGAAAAATCACTACCACCGACCACACCGCACTACGGCGGGACGTCTATCAAAATCACAAAAACGACAACAACAGCCAGCAATAATAGCAACAACAACCACAACAACATCAGCCAGCAGCAGCAATAATAAGAAAATTTCATATTAAGTTTAAATGCCTAAAAAGCAATGACAAACAACAAACAACAACAACAAAATACAAAAATAAAAAAGCAACAACAAAACAAAAAAACTATAAATAAAATTTTAAATAAAAAATTAAAAAAAAAATTAACAAAATAAGAAGCAAAAAAATGTGTATTAAATGGTCGAAAAATAAATAAAAATAAAAAAGATTTTGAGATTTTCAACAAAAACAACAAGAAAATTTTGTAAAATGAAATTGAAATAAAACGTTTTAGGAAAATTCAAAGGAAAACATTTCTGAAAAGTGTCTTTTTTTGTAAGACTTTTGATTATTCTTAACATTTTGTACTTGTGGACTCGTAGACAGATTATTTATACCCTCCACCACCACAAGCGGTAAAGAGGGTATAATAACTTTGTCATTGCGTGTGTAAAGCTTGGAAGAAATTATCTTAAATCCCATAATATATATTTTTACATCTAATCAAAAACTGAGTCGTTATTGCTATGCCAGTGTATCTGTCCGTCTGACTGTTGTTCTATAATAATTGACCGAGCTCAATGAAATTTGCTCTAAATTGTTCAAATTGACGAAAAATTGTCAATATGATTATTTGAATTCGTTAATTAAAATACAATTAATTTGAATAAATATTATTCAATTTAAATAATACATTATTCAAATTGTCAAACAAAAATTCTTCATATTGATGAATATTATTCAATACCATATTTTAGTTAAATTTACGAAATTTTAGTTGAATTGAAGAAGGAATTATGTTAATTCATTACTTAAAATATTAAGTATGTAATATTTCATTAAAAATTTCAATAGGACCAGGGGAAGAAGAACTCTCCATACAAAGTAAATATTGTTACAAAATATCTAAAGAACTGTAACAGCGAGAATTTTCTAATTTGGTTCCAATGACTTGCTCAAGGAACTGTTTTACTGGAGAAAATGGAAGACGCATGAGATCAGGGAGAGAATTAGCCCCCATATAAAGCAAATATTGATTATCGAATATCTATAGATCTACAACAGCAAGAATTTCGTCCCAATTACTTTTTTTTAATACGAGACGTGATTTGTAAAATTTCTTTCGAGATCTAGGACTGAGGAGTATTTTTGTGCAGCAGGACGGATCGGATAAAAGTTAGTTTTCGATAATAATTCAATAGTGTAGAAAACGTAAAAGACAACTCAAATAGTGAAATGTCAAAAGAACGTTGGTGAGCCGACTGTCTTGTATTTCTGATGAAATGTTACATACATGTTTATTGATCAGCTGATCTTCCATTTGCATTTTCATGAATTTATGCAAAATATTTCGTTAATTTCAATCACATTAATTAGAATGTTCTATAAAATATTTTCCTCCTGTATTAATATCTATATTCAGTTTACATTTTCTTTGTCATATTTCATTTAATCTGACAAAGAAAATTTACAAAATTATTTGACGAAAAAATAATTAAATAAATTTATTCAAATTGACTTTATTTTAGTACGTAGAATTAAATAAATTTGTGTATTATTTTACTTACGATCTGTTGATTTAACATATTTTTCGTTAATTTTTTAACAAAATTTTTTTTCAATTTAATATCTTTAACTAAAAATTTTGTTGATTAAATTTCTTTTGTATATCTGAAGGAAATTCTTCAATTTGAAGAAAAATTCTTTTAATTAAAATAAAAATCTGTTTATTTAACACTTTTTTCTCGTGAAAGTTCTAAGAAAAATTTTCGTATTACTTACGAAATTTGGTTCAGTGTAAATTCAAATCGAAGAACTCTCATAAAATTGTCAATTATAAATCGACATATGAAATTTTACCAAAGTATAAAGTTATATGTACTTCATTATCATTCCAAAAATTATCAAAATCGATTCAGTAGAAAAAGAGTGATAGCCAAAAATGTAATAGATTTTGTGATTCATTTAATATTCCTGCGTTATATTAAGGATCTCTTATATAGTGTATACGTTTGTGAGAGTATGTGTGAGTGTGTAAGGTAACGTATTTACTTCACACCCATTTGCGATGGAGGGTATTGAAGATTCCGCTTAGCCGATTGTTAGATCTTTGTGTTGTTGTTGCTGCTGCTGTTTGTGGCAAATTAATACAAACAAGATTTTCACTTTTTAGTTTTTCCTGATTTTTTTTGGTGCAAAATTTTAATTAAATTTGCAAAATTAATTTAATTAATGTATAAACACTTCTAAAAATATTATGATTTTTTTAGAAATTTTCACACACACACACAAACACTTGCACATATATATTGAAATGTCTGCATATCTGCTTAATATATAGAGAAAATAATTTTGTATTTTATTTTCAGGAAAAGGGCATATTTTTTCTATTCTTGAGAAATAATCGTGCGAAAAAATAATTTCAAATATCTGATTAATTAAAATTAGACAATTCCATTAAATTAACCCATTTTTGATCAGTAATTAGTTTTTTTTGCAGCAGCAGCAGTAAAATCTTAGAAGTAATGAGATTACAAAATGAAAATGTTGTAACTTTTAAACCTTTAAAGATAATTAAATGAAATTTAACATGGTTTCACATGAAGAGTTTTCAAGTTCCCAAAAGGTCTACGATTTTGATCTAAAGTTTGCATAGAAATGTATGTTTAATGGTTTAATTAAACTACTGGAAGCTTAGTTTAGGTAGCAGGTATTCAAATTTTTTAGTAGTTTTTGGTATCTTTGAAAGCATTAGAACTTGAGGAATTGTCATCCGATGTAAAAAAATTTTTTTAAAACTTAAAAATTTTAATTTTTGCTGCTTTCCGAAAATTAAATTATTAAGCAAATTAAAAATAATATATAAATTTCAGTACAATGTGCGTTCATTAACTTGTACACAAATCAGAGAATTTAAAAAATCGCACTTTTTCTAACGCAAATAACCAAAATCGAATCCATGTAAAACATTTGAAAAGAATTGATATTTTTATTCAAATGGATGAAGATAATTTAAAGATGATTTCAGACTATCGATTTGAAAACATCGGCAAAAAAATGGCAAACTTGAATAGAGCTTCTTTGTAGGCTTTAACACCAAACTCACCCGGATTTAGAGAAATGGACCCATCAATTCGATGCCGATTGGACCAAAATAATGACGCACGCCAAATTTGCTGCGACCTGCATTTTTTTCACAAGGTTTGCATGGACAGCCAGCCAGACGAAGGGACATCATTAAATCGACTGAGAAAATAATTCTGAGTCGAACGATGTACTCAAAAGTGGTGGTAGCACAACTTTTTCTGTCCGTTACAATTTTTGCACAAACGCATAATACCAAAAATCACCTTTAGTGGATCATATAAAAATGTTTAAACGCCAATTTTGTAATTTTATAAAAAATTAAAACGATCCGGGAAATATACATGTTGATTAACCATTTATGTACCAACATTACCGGAAATATAAAACATTTTATATACCATCCAACATCTAAGTATTATACAAGAAAAAAGGGGAACAATAAATGAAATTGATGAACCTAAAACTTCGTTGTCTGAAAAGTAGATTAGCAAGTTGAACGAAAAGCCCTTTTATCACAGAAGACACATAAATAAAGGAATAGACTTTTTGAATCAGGTTATATTTTCCAATAAAAGCAAACAAAAGCTTTGCAGCAGGACAATGACCATAAGCTCGCGGCGAACATTTTTCGATAATGGATCTCACACACCTCTCACACACTTAAAACTCATCCTCAGTCACCCAATATCAATCCAATAGACCACTTGGACAGACGAATATCTTTAAAACAATAAGAGATACTTATACTTTTTACTATCCATATACAAAATTTCTCTTGTTTCAATTATTGGCGAATTAAAAAAACATTCCCGAAATAGCGAAATTTGAGTGATCAACGACTTCGTCCTGCTTTGGAAAAATATATGAAATTTCATGAATAAATTTCTTTATGGTTCAAATTTATTTCTAAAATAAATTGATTTGAACCTTGACCGGTTAGAGGCCTGTCTTGAAAACACTTTGCTTCTTACAATTTCAAGATATCTCTTACGGTTCAATAGTTACTGAATTATTTGTAAACAAATAAATTTGGAAATATTGTGTGTAAAATAACCGTGGCTCTAATCGAAACAATGAATAATCTGTGTTACTAATGGAGATATTGGGATGACCTTGTGAAAATTTCAAGAAAATCACTCCAATGGTTTAGTTGCCCACAAGTACTAAACAGAAACAGATTTGTTTATTTATTTCATTTCTTATTATACACTGAACCAAATGACGCAGGTAATATAAACGAAAAGTTTTCGCAGAACTTTAACGAAAAAAAGCTGTTTAATAGACATATTCTTTTATAATTAACATAATTTTTATTCAAATCGAAGAATTAAAAAAATTAATCAAAAATTTTCTTAGTGAAATAAATTAAATTGAATAAAATTTGGTTAAAAAATTAAAGAAATATATGTTATATGAACAGATATTTATTAAAAAGTAACGCATTTTAAGTAAAATAACACTCAAATATATTCAATTCTACATACTAAAATGAAGTTAATTTGAATACAATTTTTGTTAATTTAACTATATTTTTCGTCAAATAAATTTTTATATTTTCTTTATCAGATTAAATGAAATGAATATAGATATACATATAGAAGAAAAATATTTTATAGAACATTCTAATTAAAGTGATTGAAATTAACGAAATATTTTGCATAAATTCATGAAAATGCAAATGGAAGTTCAGCTGATCAGCAAACATATATGTAACTATACAAGACGGTCGGCTCAAAGTGCGGTGGTCCTTTAACATTGCACTATTTTCAGTTGTCTATTACATATTCTACACTATTTAATTACTGTCTAAGACTAGTTTTTACCCGGTGCGCTTTGTTGCACAAAAATTCTTCTCAGTCCCAGAAACAAAAAAAAAAGAATTCACAACTCACAAATCGCCGTGTATTAAAAAAATTAATTTGGGACCAAATTCTCACTGTAATAGATTTTTATATATTCGAAAATCAATATTTGCTTTGTATGGGTTCTAATTCTTCCCTGATCCTATCCGTTTTACTTTTTGTAAAGTAAAACAGTTCCTTGAGGAAGTCATTGGAACCAATTTTGTTACAGTTCTTAAGATATTCTATATTCCATATTTGTTTCGTATAAAGAGTATTCCTTCCTTTGGTTCATAATAATTTTTATGTATTTATTATAACAATTTAACGTTATTCTTTCCTCAATTAAATAAAGATTTCGTAAATGTAATTTAACAAATTTAACGCATTTTTAGTAATGAATTCAAATAGTCATATTAACAATTTTTCTTCAATTTGAAGAATTTACGAAAAATTAACAAAAATTTTCATTATGATGAATAAAGTTTTCATTGGCTGATATTTAAAACTACTTTTCTTCAACCCTACACCCATTTTCGTTATATTTACTACTTTTTTTTTTTTGGTTCAGTGTAACTCGATTAATTAGCAAAGTTAAGTCTGAAAATATTTTTATATATAAAAATTTATCTTCTTAACTTTATTTATAAATTATTTATTAATTATTATTATTAATTATTATTATTTATAATGTTAATATTATTTTAATCTTAAAAAATTAAAACTTTTAAAAATGTTGCTTATTGTCTGCTGGTTGCTGCAAGTTGATAATGACATTGCAATCTTTAGCATCTACTTGCAATCAGTTAATGCCAACCAACAAATTGTTGCAAAGAACATTTCTATTGTTGTTTGTAAATTTCTTAAAAAAGCTACAATGAATATGAACTTTTTAAAGAAACAACATTTTAGGGAGAACAAAAAAATAAATAATTTACCTTTTAGTAGAGGAACAAAACAGACATTAAATACAACAAAAATAACTATACATTCCATTCCATTCATCCATAACACTTCATCTTATATGAACGTTCAAAATGTTAAGATGAACGGGTGAACCGACGGACGAACAGATTGTGTTTTATACCAAACAATTTAAAGTTTTCAGTTACTTCTCGTCAGTTGTATTTGATTGTATTCAGTTAAATAAATAAACAAAATATAATAATAATAAGAAGAAGAAAAATATCTAATATACATAAAACAGATCCTTAAAGAATGAAATCGTATAAAGTTGAAAAGTATCTGTAATCAAAGAATCCCATTTGGAGAAAGTCTTTAACTGATTAAACCAACTCGATGACTTATTTGTCGAAATCGATTTTTTGGAAATAATTCTTCAAAATTTTGAACCTTTACAAATCTTACATAGTACACTGAACCAAATGTCGTAAACGAAAAATTTTCAAAAACGTTAACGAAAAAAAGTGTTAAATAAACAGATTTCTTATTCTAATTAACGGAATTTTTCTTTAAATTGGAAAATTTCTTCAACTTTACCAAAAAAAAATTTTAGTGAAAGATGTTAAAAAGAATAAAATTTCGTTAAAAATTAACGAAAAATATGTTATATCAACAGATATTCATTAAAAATGGCAGTAACGTATTGTAATTAAAATAACACACAAAATTTATTCAATACTACGTACTAAAATGAAGTTAATTAGAATAAAATTTTTGTTAATTTAACTATTTTTTTCGTCAAATAATTTTATATATTTTCATTGCCAGATTAAATGAAATAAGACAAAGCTACTTCTCCCCTTGATCCTATCCATTTTACATTTGTCCAGTGAAACAGTTACTTGAGGAAGTCATTGATTCATATTGAAAATTTTTCGTCAATTTGAAGAATTTACGAAAAATTAACGAAAATCTTGTTATGAAGAATAATGGTTTCATCATCTGATATTTAATCCTTTTTTCAATTCTAACACTTTTTTTGATATATTTACTGCCTTTCGGTTAAATGAAAGAGCCTCAGTTCTTACAAAGATGGACAGACAGTTGTAGAGACGGTCAGCTAAATCGACTCATATTTTGATTTGATGCAAGAATATATAAAACAAGTAAGAATGATATAGTCAGTCGAGCCCGACAACTTCATGTTGGTTATAAATTGTAGTTACAAAATAATAAATGAACGACCCTCATATATATATAATTGTTGATTTATGCTTAAGTGAGTAGTGTGACACTAACATTTATGTGAAATATATACGTTTTCAAATGATTTTTTCCGGCAATGGATTATGTGTGAAATAGAAGAAATTATGAACCGCCCCTCGTAAAATTTTTTACATCAGTTTTTGCTTATATTTATTTTAAATTAACTAATTATTACAATACCAACGCATATTCTAGACTGAGGCTCTACAAGGAAGATTCTCGTATAATTCAGTTCATCGAATTAGAATATTGTACGACTTTACTGTGACAAATTAATTTAAAAACGTTTTATATTTAGAACTTTTTAGAGGAGAGTATTTGTGAAATTATGGACGCATCATCATCAGTTTCAATTTAAAATCAATAGGCATCGCGCTTAGACCAAAATAATGAGACGAACTGCCAGCAATTTGCTCACAAAGATAACATGGATATTCAGCCAGACAGACGGATGGATATTCATGGATATTCAGCCAGATTAACTCGATTTCGGGTTAATAATAATGGAAATTGTCCAATTCATGTATTTAACATATATAAAAAAAGATGAATATGGAGCTTTTATTTTATTTAGTCCCCATATAAACCCCCTTTTCAGAGTAAAGTTAATAGGAAGCAATTTAATTGAAATTCAGTACATTTATTTTTCTGATTGTCTTTAGCATGCGAAGCTAATTTCATGAATATCAGTTGACTTAAGCCCGTAGTTCCTATATAACACACCTTTTCCGAATTCAAGTTTATAAAACGTAAAATACACTTTCTGGCGAATGAAAAATAGCATCAGTGTTGTCCAGTCCAGAAAAGATCTTATTATAGGTTATTTCATACATTTTCAGAAATTATTAAATGTGCCTTCCCAATGGCACAATTATTGCCTCTACTCCTGGTGAATATTATCTGGAACACGTTATATATCCATCTTTCTACTTATCTCTAACGATCACATTCATTTAAAGCACTGCCTCCAATCAATACTAAATGTTCGTTGATCATCATGGAATTTTCGAAAAAGTTGTTCGAAATCATTGTCGCATAACTTCACAAGACTTTTTTAATAATTATCGACCAACAAAGAGAAAGAATGCAACACGATACGACGAGTATGTTGATGCCTTTAAAATAAATTTTCAAAAATGATGAAAAAAAAACTTACAAAAACACAACTTTGAAGCAACAACAACAACAAAAAAGAAGTGTTAAATGATAAAGTATGTCGACTACAAGTTGGGGTTTTATGCCACAATACACACATACTTGCATACGTATAAACGTATGTATATTATGCCCTACTACAACAACTCAACTCGAGCCAAACCCCAATAAACAAAAACAAAAAAACACTAACTACAGATACAAGCCACTAATGGAGTTAACCAACTAAATAAGAGTATAACTAATGAGGAGACAAACCGACAGACATACTAACGGACGGACGGACGAATGGACAGACAAAGACAAAACCGATCAGAGTGATCAAAACTCTATGTTTAGATGAGAGTGTGTGAATAAATAAATTTAACTTTAACTGAAGTGAACTAAAAACTAAAAGTTAACTTTCATTCAATGGAATATCGAATTGAAAATTGAATGGAAATGGAAATTATTATGCATGTTAATTGTTGTTGTTATTGTTATTATTGTATCTGGTAGATTGCCGGTATGCTAAAGAGTTAAATTCTGACGCCACTTAAATAACAACAACCCAACATCAACATTATTATCAGCATCATAACGATCATGGTGTTCATAATGATTATGATGATGATGATGATCATCATCATCATGTGCTTCATCAGCCCATACATTAAATGAACAAACGGTGTTTTTTAGTGGCTTTGGATCCATAGTTGTTATAGTTGTTGTAGTTGTTGTTATTGCTGGCCGTTGGCCTACTCTATTGTCGGTCTGGTCATTCATTACAAACATGACAATTAGTAGTTGAGAGCAACAAGTTTCAGTTTTCAGTTTTATATATATTTTTTTGTTTTGTTTTCCTCTACATGGATTTATCTTTTATTGTATTTCGGTTTCATAAACGGACGGATATATGGACCATGTAATCAGTGGAATTCTTTTGTCATACTCATAAATAAAATCGAATTATCAATGGAATACAATTTTAACATATTTTAATCTATTTCTATCTCACTCTCACTCTCCCATATTCAACTTGATCTCTGATGCTTTAAGATGCTGAAGATGAAGATGATGACGATGATGATCATTGAACAAAGATTTCCTGATAAGATAACGATACCAAGTCACATTTATTATTCTATTATTAAATGAATATTTATAATATAAAAAAAGAACGATATATGATTTTAATTTATATCTTAAAAGATCCATAAAAGATAGAAACATGTACATCACTTTTCACTCAGTGTGTGAGAAAATTTATAGAAAATGTTATCACAAATTAAAGATGATTATCAGAAACACTTTATAGATAACTGGGTTTATACAAGATGAAGTTAAGACATTTGCATAAATTCGACTAGAAATCTCATTTAAATCGGTTCTCTTTTATTCATTGAAATCTGTGAAATGTTTTTGTAAAATATTTAGTCAAAAAATTAATAAATTTCATTGCGTGTTTTCTTTTTTCGAATTTTAGAAAATTTACAATTTTTTATTTTATTTTTTAAGGTTTGAGGTTAGAAAGGAGTGTATAAGGAGACACATTAAAAAAAAAGAATTTGAGAAACCACTGTAAATCGGAAAATTTAGGGTGGGGATAAATACCATACGAAATGTTATTAAAATATTTCTAACAGTAGAGCTGAGGCACTTTCACTTTGGAGGAATAGAGGTCTCTACTACAACAAAGCCTTATTAGGTGATCCTCAAAAATTTAATTGAATAATCTATGAATTTAGACAAATTTATAATTTTAGAGTTTAAATATATTTTTAAATTATTTTTTTTAGGTTATCGATCTAAAAATTAACCCTATGAAACTTTATAAAATTATTATTTTCAAAATGGTGGCAACATTTACTGATAAAACTATTTTTTTTAATTCTGAACTTCGTCCTTAAATTATCCTCCAAATTAACCGAAAGCTCTTTAGATCTGAAATGTTATAAAGGTATCTCTAACAGTTCACAAGTTACAAAATCATTATATGGGATTATCGTAATATGATGCGGAACTGCCTCCTTTTGTTTTGTTCAATAATAGAAATTTCAAAATCACCTTTCATCATTTCTCGGTTTCCATTATTTCGTAGAATATATTTTTCTTTTAAATGTATTTTAAAGCTTTTAGGAATAAAAAAAAACGACTTGCTGCATGACTCCCAATGACATTGTTCTTCCAATACCCCATTTTTGAATTAAATTAATGCCATAGTAAAACAGTTTCGGGACAAAAAAAAGGTTCACATGACTTTTTGAAGCATTAAAAAGGACTTTAAACTGATGATAAAATATCGAAATGTTCAAAAGGTGATGTGAAAATTTTTCCAAATTCCCAGACCTGCAATTTGCTTCAGTTGTTCAAAAAAGCTAAAAATTTAATCTGAACTTTCATTAGAATTCTTCCGCTGATTGTATGAAATGATCAAAACCCTTCAGCTCCTTCAGTTATGTGAAGCAGAACTGAATCGAATATAAACTCCATCCGAAATCTTGCGTGATAAACATTTCATAAACGTTTGCATCATCGCATCAGAATGAATATTCAACGGGCTCTATCCAACTCTACCAAAATGCTGCTTTCATTCAAAAAACTTTATAATGTGTCCACTTATTATTGGCCTGACTTGGCATCCTATCACTATGGTAACTAAGCCCTTGAACGGTACAAGAACAATAATGTGATATTTATACCAAGACATGCAAACCGACCGGAGTTAAGTCCAGTGGAGAGATTTGGCTCTTAGTAAAAGAGAATTGAAGAGCACAAAAAGGTTTCTAAAAGTCTGGTCGATTTTTAACGGAGATGGACTACCTGTTGGAACAAAATGTTAGAATAGAAGTAATGGATCACAAAATCATTTCCTTGTATTCAATGGCGATATTTTTCAAACATTAAGTACATTATTCGTGGACCACTAAAATAATGTTAATGAATGGCTCAAATATAATGGAGGAGGAGGCTACTTGGGAATCAATAAAGTTTAGATCCTAAACTTATAGATGAAATTGATCCAAAATATTTCCAAAAATTACTTGTGGAAAATTAAAAGAATTTTTTTATAATTTCTAACCTAAAATTCAACCTTTTTGGCGGAAATTAAGGATGATGGTAATAACCTACAAATTTCCCTCCCGTCCACTTAAAGGGGTTACGTGTCAATAAAAACGTCTTAAATATTTATTTTTTCTATTTCAAATTCAAAAATTTTCCCATGGGGGTTAACGGAAATCGTTAACACCTTGAAAACATGAACTTAACCAAGTATATACATATGTGAGTGTGTGCATACATACGTATGTATGTATAATGTTTATTATGTATTTAACCTTTTATCGGTTGGTCTATTGAACATTTACAATTACGTCCCGTTTATTTTCACACACGCATTCACACTCACAACGGACATGCGATACTTGAAGAGCAAGTGTTTTGATGGGTTTGACTGATTGTGGCATGTGATTAAACGTCAATTTGTATACAATTACGTACACAGATACATACATAGATATGTATGCATGAATTCATAGATACTTAAAAACGTATCTAATGGAATGCAATTGATAATCGCTATAGGAAGTGCAAAATTCCACAACAGTTTCAAAAAGTAGGTAAAAGAAAGAGTAAAAGTAGAGAAAGAAATTATATAAAAAGAGATAAAAGATACTTTTTTTCGTACAATTTGTTAAACATGAGATAAATTAATTATTTACAACTATTTAACGCCGATACAATGTTGCAGACTTTAATTTTGTTTATTGTTTGTTTCAAATGGTGGGAATTTTCTTAAAGTGTTCAATGTGAATTGCTTTGACACCCTACACTATCACAAGTGATAAATGAGAGCATATTTAATTTTGCATAACATTTATAAAAATTCACGATTACGAAAATTGCGATTTATGAGAAATTTTCGATAAATCGAAAAATTTCAATAAATCAGTTCTTAAAAGGAAGTGAATGATAAATCGATTATTTTTAGTAAATTTTCGTCAAATTGTTTAAAGGAAATTTTCGATAAATCGGTTATTTATGGAAAACTTGGGTTAAATCGATTATTTACAGAAAATTCGCGATAAATCAATTATTTATAGAAAATTCGCGATAAATCAATTATTTATAGAAAATTCGCGATAAATCGACTATTTTTAGAAAATTCGCGATAAATCAATTATTTATAGAAAATTCGCGATAAATCAATTATTTATAGAAAATTCGTGATAAATCATTTATTTATAGGAAATTTTCGATAAATCGACTATTTATAGGAAATTTTCGATAAATCGACTATTTATAGGAAATTTTCGATAAATCGACTATTTATAGGAAATTTTCGATAAATCGACTATTTATAGGAAATTTTCGATAAATCGACTATTTATAGGAAATTTTCGATAAATCGACTATTTATAGGAAATTTTCGATAAATCGACTATTTATAGGAAATTTTCGATAAATCGACTATTTATAGGAAATTTTCGATAAATCGACTATTTAGGAAATTTTCGATAAATCGACTATTTATAGGAAATTTTCGATAAATCGACTATTTATAGGAAATAGTCGATTTATCGAAAATTTCGATAGAAAATATAGAAAATTTGCGATAAATCGATTATTTACAGAAAATTCACGATAAATCGATTATTTATAGAAAATTCGCGATAAATCAATTATTTATAGAAAATTCGCGATAAATCGATTATTTACAGAAAATTCACGATAAATCAATTATTTATAGGAAATTGTCGATAAATCGACTATTTATAAAAAATTCGCGATAAATCGATTATTTATAGGAAATTTTCGATCAATTCACGATTTATAGAAAATTTTCACTAAATTTCATGATCATTTTCGATAATGATTTAAAAATGCTTGATGCATTAAAGAAAAGATGTGGTGGAGAGTATATTTAATATTCACCATAACCTACAATCGTTGTTTTCCTTCTTTCCTGTGTTTATTTTGCATTGATTATCTGTTAAATGCGAAACAAAATAATCTATCTATAAGTACGTTTGTATATTTGTTTGCATGAATTCACTAAGTAGACAGATACAAATAGCAGATATGAATTTAAACAAATTCCCATAAAATAAAGAATTTTATGACTTTTTACGATTATTTTGGTTAATCTCACTTTTAGTATCGTCCATTGTTCTCACCGTTTTCAAATTTCGAAATAAGGACAAGTATTTATTTTTTTATTACTGTTGTTGTTGTTGTTGTTGTTGTTGGGTTAAAGGATTTCTCAGTAGGTAAAATTAAATGATACTAAATTCCATAAGTTCGGGAGTGTCGGCATAATCATCAATTAAATTTCCTAGAATTCTTGATTTAACACAACAAAATTTATTCAGATTTTTTTTCTGAAATTTTTAGTTCTTTTTGCGCTTAAGTGCTGCTTCTAATGCTTTTTCCTGCTGTTTTAGCAAAAGGAATAAAAGTGTTGACATTAAAACCCAGACATAAGCAGTCTAGAGGCAGTAAATAGAAAAGTGTGTTTGTTGCACATTCGAGTTAGAGCAATGAGAACTGTGAGGTGGCTTTATCCTTTTTCTAGTCCGTTCAATAGATCTCTAAGTGTGCGTGTGTGTGTTTTTTTTCATTTTTAATTTTTGTTATCTCTTGTCATTGTGGGATATTTTCTTAATAAAATTGCATTTCTCTATGTTTTATTTGTATTTTTTCAAGAAATCCAGTTATTTATTATTTTGGTCTGGTGTTTTACAAAAATCTCTGGCAAAAGATCAAAGTACCGGAAGCGGTTGTAATAAAACTTAGAGTCTGTAAAAATTATGAAATTTGAGTTGTCGTGAAATTGTAAAAATGTGTCCTTTTACTTTTTTAAGTGTTGTCCTTTCAAAGGAAATCATTTTCCAGCTACGATCCCTGATTATTGTTTTCTTTTATTTTTTTCGGGGAAAACTGTCATTTGTAATTAACCCTACTCTTTTACACTCTACCGCATGGGACCATGAAAGTGAAAGCAACACATTTTATTTTTTTATTATCCAATTAAAGGGAAATACACTTAAAGAGGACTCTGTAAATCTTGTGGGAACCACAGGAATTTACACTTAAAGAAACAAAATCTGAAAAAAAATAATTTAGAAAATCTTCGATAAACCCACGATTTATAAAACAAATTTCGATAAACTCATGATTTATAGAAAATTATTGATTAAATCGCGATTTATAGAAAATTCTCGATTTATAGAAAATTTTCGAAATTTCCATAGAAATATCTTTGTAATATAAATCGTTTAACAATGTCAAATTACAAGAAGTTGTGAATAAAAGTGACAAAAATGTTTATAATAAACGACTTTGGTTTCGAAAGTGTCAATAATATCATACATTCTACACGAAATTGTAACACCGTTTTTAACCTAATTTTTTGCATACATAAACAAACAAAATATATTAAACCCTAATCGGAGATACGAACTGGTCACTCTATTTAATATAAAAATATTTGCCTGAATTTTATTCTCTTGTTTTTTATTGGTTTTTAAAGTCATTGTGATTTGTTGTTTACTATTTTTGCTGCTGCTACCTTTGGCCATTGCTGCCACAGTTGTTGCCAGTTAATGATTCCTGGTAAAGGAAAGGGTTTGGTTTTTGGCTTTAACATTTTTTTATTTGGTTTGATCATATTATATTATTATTGTTATTGCTATTTTTGTTGTTGTATCTGTTATTTTTGTTATTCTCTCACTCAGGTTTGTTTTTAACATTTTCGATTTCATAAAAATAAAACTAAGAAGAAGGAACGTGCTTTGTGCGTGCGTTTAGTCGCAAGTCGCATTCCCTTCCCACGATCATTAATAAAACTGACACGTACCTATATGTGGATTGACTTTTAGTAAACGAGTTACCGAAATATGTATCGTATAATATGAGAAATATGTAGTATGTCCGTAATACAGATACACACACATACACAGAGATACATTTACTCATACTCTCACATATATAAAATGGTCAAAATAACATTCATAGTCAGCAAGTAAACCAAACAGCCATTGAACTAACCAACAAGTCAAACCAAACTCGACTCAAGCTACGACCACTAAAGCAGACATAAACTTTCAACTTTTGTTATCACATTATACACTTTTTTACTCTCGACTCTTTTTTTTAAATATTTTTGTTATATAGCTTTCGGTAATATAATATAGAGGAATGTGACAGATCATTAAAGGTATTTAATCAACGTCTTTATTGGATTTAAAATTTACATCAGCCACGAAGTATAAAATATTTAAAAATTTCAAAATCATATTTTCAAATATAATGATTTACAAAAAAGATACAAAATTTTGATCTATGATGTATGATACAAAATTTTCTATAGAAAATTTTGTGTCTTTTCAAAAATTTTCGATAGAAAATTTTGTATCTTTTCAAAAATTTTCGATAGAAAATTTTGTATCTTTTCAAAAATTTTCGATAGAAAATTTTGTATCTTTTCAAAAATTTTCGATAGAAAATTTTGTATCTTTTCAAAAATTTTCGATAGAAAATTTTGTATCTTTTCAAAAATTTTCGATAGAAAATTTTGTATCTTTTCAAAAATTTTCGATAGAAAATTTTGTATCTTTTCAAAAATTTTCGATAGAAAATTTTGTATCTTTTCAAAAATTTTCGATAGAAAATTTTGTATCTTTTCAAAAATTTTCGATAGAAAATTTTGTATCTTTTCAAAAATTTTTGATAGAAAATTTTGTATCTTTTCAAAAATTTTTGATAGAAAATTTTGTATCTTTTCAAAAATTTTCTATAGAAAATTTTGTATCTTTTCAAAAATTTTCTATAGAAAATTTTGTATCTTTTCAAAAATTTTCTATAGAAAATTTTGTATCTTTTCAAAAATTTTCTATAGAAAATTTTGTATCTTTTCAAAAATTTTCTATAGAAAATTTTGTATCTTTTCAAAAATTTTCTATAGAAAATTTTGTATCTTTTCAAAAATTTTCTATAGAAAATTTTGTATCTTTTCAAAATTTTTCTATAGAAAATTTTGTCTCTTTTCTAAAATTTTCTATAGAAACTTTTGTCTCTTTTCTAAAATTTTCTATAGAAACTTTTGTCTCTTTTCTAAAATTTTCTATAGAAACTTTTGTCTCTTTTCTAAAATTT
This sequence comes from Cochliomyia hominivorax, assembly GCA_004302925.2. Lineage (NCBI taxonomy): Eukaryota > Metazoa > Arthropoda > Insecta > Diptera > Calliphoridae > Cochliomyia > Cochliomyia hominivorax. The sequence goes on from PYHX02000413.1 coordinate 34,507,125, forward strand.
TCTATAGAAACTTTTGTCTCTTTTCTAAAATTTTCTATAGAAACTTTTGTCTCTTTTCTAAAATTTTCTATATAAACTTTGGTATTTTTTCAAACATTTTCTATAGAATATTTTGTATCTTTTCAATAATTTTCTATAGAATATTTTGTATCTTTTCAATAATTTTCTATAAAATATTTGTGTTTCTTGTCGAAAATTTTCTAAAGAAAATTGTATCTTGTCGAAAATTTTCTAAAGAAAATTGTATCTTGTCGAAAATTTTCTAAAGAAAATTGTATCTTGTCGAAAATTTTCTAAAGAAAATTGTATCTTGTCGAAAATTTTCTAAAGAAAATTGTATCTTGTCGAAAATTTTCTAAAGAAAATTGTATCTTGTCGAAAATTTTCTAAAGAAAATTGTATCTTGTCGAAAATTTTCTAAAGAAAATTGTATCTTGTCGAAAATTTTCTAAAGAAAATTGTATCTTGTCGAAAATTTTCTAAAGAAAATTGTATCTTGTCGAAAATTTTCTAAAGAAAATTGTATCTTGTCGAAAATTTTCTAAAGAAAATTGTATCTTGTCGAAAATTTTCTAAAAAAAATTGTATCTTGTCGAAAATTTCCTAAAAAAAATGTATCTTGTTGAAAATTTTCTATAGAAAATTTAATCTTCTAGAAAAAAATGTTTTTTTTTTATGATAATTATATCTTTTTGAAAACTTTTAACAATCATCAATACTCTGAAGTATATTTTTAGGAGTCTATTTTCATTAAAAATATAATTTAACTTTAATAACCTCAAAATTTAGTTCTTAAATTATTTTTAGGCCCCTGATTTATTGAACAATTAAAATTTGTACATTAATAAATTTTCATTCTTAAAATTTATAAGCAAATAATTGACAACCTATAACTAAACTAATGATCGCGTCTAAAAATCTGGAAAATTTTCAAAAAGAAAAGAATATATATAAATTTAATTAAGTTAATGGGTTAATTTTTTAAAAAATAAATTCATATTTTTCTTCTTTTCCCCCTGGAACTATATTTTTCGAAAATAGAATTCTATAAATCCAATTAAGAACATGAATTTATTACCTTTCCTAGCTAACTGCACAAATGATCATAATAATAAATTGTCATTATTTCTGAATACATATGTGGATTTGGGGACATTTCGAAATGAAGTCATAACTTCTAGTTTCTGTTACCAACACAATTTAATAAATTTATTTTCTTTAATTTTAACGAAGACCAACAAACAAAATTCAGAAATTATTAAGAAAAATCTCCACCATCTCTTTTGATATGAATGATGATAAATTACGTAGATGTCTATTTTTAACACGATAAATTTTTAAATGCCCACACATTTTTTGTTATTCGTCATCCCCCTCTTTAAAAACGCCCTTAACGACGGACACATAGAAAAACGTGGAAACATCAGCCAGCGCCACCTTGATGGATCCACGTCAATATAGAAAATACATTTTTTGTGTGTTAGATTATCGCTGATAGTATTGTTGTTGTTGTTGCTCTTCTTTTGTGCTTTTGATGGAACATATAGAAAATATTAATGTGTCTGTCTGTATGTGTTTTATTTATTTGTTTAGAGGGACTGTAAAGAAAATCGGTATCATGGGAGAAATTATAATGTTTGCGACATTTTCTACAGAAAATTGTATCTTTTATAAAATTTTCTACAGAAAATCTTTTATAAAATTTTCTACAGAAAATCTTTTATAAAATTTTCTACAGAAAATCTTTTATAAAATTTTCTACAGAAAATCTTTTATAGAATTTTCAATAGAAAATTGTATCTCTTGTAGAATTTTCAATAGAAAATTGTATCTTTTGTAGAATTTTCAATAGAAAATTGTATCTTTTATAGAATTCTCAATAGAAAATTGTATCTTCTATAGAATTTTCAATAGAAAATTGTATCTTCTATAGAATTTTCAATAGAAAATTGCATCTTTTATAGAATTTTCAATAGAAAATTTTATCTTTTATAGAATTTTCAATAGAAAATTGTATCTTTTATAGAATTTTCAATAGAAAATTGTATCTTTTATAGAATTTTCAATAGAAAATTGTATCTTTTATAGAATTTTCAATAGAAAATTGTATCTTTTATAGAATTTTCAATAGAAAATTGTATCTTTTATAGAATTTTCAATAGAAAATTGTATCTCTTATAGAATTTTCAATAGAAAATTGTATCTTTTATAAAATTTTCTATACAAAATTGTATCTTTTATAGAATTTTCAATAGAAAATTTTATCTTTTATAGAATTTTCAATAAAAAATTATATCCTTTATAGAACTTTCAATAGAAAATTGTATCCTTTATAGAACTTTCAATAGAAAATTGTATCCTTTATAGAATTTTCATTAGAAAATTGTATCTTTTATAAAATTTTCATTAGAAAATTGTATCTTTTATAAAATTTTCATTAGAAAATTGTATCTTTTATAAAATTTTCAATAAAAAATTGTATCTTTTATAAAATTTTCTATAGAAAATTGTATCTTTTATAAAATTTTCTATAGAAAATTGTATCTTTTATAAAATTTTCTATAGAAAATTGTATCTTTTATAAAATTTTCTATAGAAAATTGTATCTTTTATAAAATTTTCTATAGAAAATTGTATCTTTTATAAAATTTTCTATAGAAAATTGTATCTTTTATAAAATTTTCTATAGAAAATTGTATCTTTTATAAAATTTTCTATAGAAAATTTTATCTTTTATAAAAATTTCTATAGAAAATTGTATCTTTTATAAAATTTTCTATAGACAATTGTATCTTTTATAAATTTTTCTATAGAAAATTGTATCTTTTATAAATTTTTCTATAGAAAATTGTATCTTTTATAAATTTTTCTATAGAAAATTGTATCTTTTATAAATTTTTCTATAGAAAATTGTATCTTTTATAAAATTTTCTATAGAAAATTGTATCTTTTATAAAATTTTCTATAGAAAATTGTATCTTTTATAAAATTTTCTATAGAAAATTGTATCTTTTATAAAATTTTCTATAGAAAATTTTCTATAGAAAAAAAATTCTATAAAATTTTCTATACAAAATTGTATCTTTTATAGAATTTTCAATACAAAATTGTATCTTTTATAGAATTTTCTATAGAAATTGTATCTTTTATAGAATTTTCAATAGAAAATTGTATCTTTTATAGAATTTTCAATAGAAAATTGTATTTTTATAAAAATTTCTATAGAAATTGTATCTTTTACAAAATCTTATCCCATCCTATTTTTCCTAGTAGCACTCTCCGAATTCGTCGGAAACCTATTCCATTAGAAAGCCCTCTGATTTATTTATATTCTTCTCTTGGTATTTAATAGTTTCACTTTGTCCAGACAAAAATATATGATATCTTTAAGATCTCTACCCCAAAAAACATTCCTTTATACAAAATTAAAAATAAAATAAAAAATATTGTGAAAATATCTTACACTCGTTCAGACAAACAAAAAAATTTCTTGTTCATATGACTTTATGCTGTTGTGTGTCTGTGTGTAGATATAAATATATTTTTTCTTAATTTATTTATTTTTACGAAATATATTTATTAGTTTTAAATTAGAAATCAGAAAACGTTCAACAAACGCATAAATGAAGGAACAAAAGAAAAAAGTCAAATAAAAAACATCACTCTATTAAATGTCACTCAAATACTAAATAAACTAAAATACAATTTTAAATCCTTCTTTATTAAAATACTTAAAGCTTTTTATACCCTCCAGCACCACAAGCGATGAAGAGGGTATATTAAGTTTTTTATTCCGTGTGTAACGCTAAGAAGAAATATTATGTAATTCCAAATCTGAATCGATCTAGCTATGTACGTATGCCTGTCCGTCTGTTTGTTGTTGGCACGCTCACATCCACATTCATTGATAGAGCTCAATAAAATTTGGCCACTGTTTTTCTTGTATTCCTGAGAAGTTTCTTATTTAAAATCAACAAAATCGGTTCAGTATATTAAAATCTAGTCCAATATCTGTGAATACTACTAAGTTCAAGCGAAGAAATTTTGTAAAGTTGTTAATTATAACTCGAAAAATTAAATTAAAATATTACTATTATATAGAGTTATATATACTTTATTATCATTCCAAAATCGGTTCAGTATAAAAATGCTATAGTCGAAAATATAATATATATAAATATATTTATGAAAAACTTTTAGATATTTTATACGTTTGTGTGTGAGTGTGTATATAGAAAACATAACGTAGGATATTAAAGATTCGGCATAGTCGAATATACCATACATGTTTGTTAAAGTTATTTTAATATTTGCCAAAATTTAAGTGTGAGAAGTTTCTTGAAGTAATTTTTGCATATTTTTATTAAAATAAATAAAATTCTTGGAAAATTATTTTTATAATTTATGACATTAAATTCAATAAATTATGATCTTATATTTTGATACTGTTAATAAAGGAATTAAATGTTACAAAAAAAAATAAAATTTAAATTCAAATCACTGTATTTGAATTTCAATTTTGTTAATATCTATATTATGAATTAAAATATGTTTTAATTAAATACTTTGATCCACACAATTTTTAATTGAAAATATATTTTTCGATTCAATTTTCAAATTTTTATTTCAATTTCAAAAGTTGCCAGTTGTAAATATTGATCTACTGGTAATAATTACTTCTGGCAACTTTACTGATATTTAGTGATCTAACATTGAAATTCTATAGCATATTTTTAGGGGTATCTTCATAAAATGTAACCCAACAATCAATTTAGATATTTATATTTTAATTGAACTGGAAGAGTTTAATGTGTAGTGATAGTTTAGCTGCACTAGAAGCAGGTTAATAAATATTGAATATTTATTAAATGATGTCACCCAAGCGATCTTTGCAAATAACCTCTTAAATGTTAGGAACGAACTGATTCGAAACATTTCAACTGTCAGTAGCAAGAAAGCGCACCATCTGGTCAGCATAATATTTACTTCTTATAAATCCTATCGCAGTTCATCTTATTGACAAACAAGATTAAATTTGTATGCTCAATGTAAAAAAAATCTGTGATCACTAGTCATTCTGCGATAAACCCGTACTTCTAAAGACTAAATATTCCTTTAAAAAATTAAAGAATCATAAATTTTCTGAAATACTTTCCATCTTATGGAATTTTTCTTTTATTAAAGTTAATCTTCTCCCCTTTAAGAGTACCGATCTGCTTGGCTATCATTTCCTAAGAAATTTCCTTTTTCTTCCTAAACTTAATCTATATGACCCAACAAATCATTAACAAAACGTTGGGACCAGGTATGAACTGAAGTAATCTATATTTTTTGTGCCAAGTGGGACTGCTTAGATTAGATGGCATAGATTCTGATTATAATCATGAAACTTCCTCTTTGTAGAGAAGAAAATAAGTTGATGATTGACATCAATAGGAAGTACAAAAATGTAACGTGTAGATATTTGTAATTATTTCAGAAATGTTCATTACATATATCTCACATTTATCAGATACAAAACAAAATAAAGTTATAGAGGCAAAATTGGATAAATCTGATTTCAACAATAAGTCTGGAACAAAGCAAAACTTGTACACTTAGGGAATATAAAGAATATATAAAAAAGATCAGTTTCTGAGAGAAATTATAGAACAGTCAAGGAATTTGGTAAAAATTTCTGAAGTCTGTTGTTATTACAATTTCAAGTGCTGGTAGATGGTATATTAACTCTTTCATTCAGTGTGTAACGATAAAAAATAATTATGTATGACTGATTTAGCCATGTTCGTCTGCCTGTCTATTTGTTAGAGATATTTTCGCGGTCACATTAATAATCCAAGTAAAAAAGTTATAGACCGATATCTGAAACAACCTGGAAATTCAGACAAAAAATGTTTCTAATTTTTAAAAATTAGTTATCGGGTTAAAATTGATCTATAAATTATAGCTAAATACATCCTATTATTATTCCAAGAATCATTAAAATCGGATAAGTAGAAAAAAATTGTTATTATATATGAAACAGATTGTTGCAATAAATATATATGTGTATAATATGGTTTAGAGTGTATATATACATCTTCTATATCAGCTATTGAAACTTCATAAATATATCCTTGTGATGGAGGGCTTTATCCGAATATAGCATTCTTACTTTAATTATCAAGCTTCACTTGTCTGCTAACAGTATTTAAAATTTTATGCTAATCCAAGCAGTCTATTCAAAGAATATCTCTGATACGAATTTTGAAAAAAAAAAGATTTGTATTTACACGCTTACAAGGTTCAAGAGAGTCAAGATCACTTTAAACTTCTACGTGCGTTACGATTGTCCAGCCCTTTTTAAAGAAAAAGTTAATTTTATCACCTTCATAATTATAATAATTAATAGTAAATAATTTATGTTTGAAACATTTTAAAACTTTATCTAAAAATAAATCGTAAATAATATATAACACAAGTATTAAGTTTATTAAACCCAAAGAAATTAATCAGTTATAACGCAAAATTGTTGATAATTTTATTAAATATTCTAAACAAGTAATAACTTGATTGGTTTTATACAAAAAAAAAGTAATAATAACAAGTAAGAATGCTATATTCGGCTATGGCGAATCTTTAATACCCTCCATCATAGATTTTTGTGAAGTTAATATGTTATGTTTCGTATATACAGAAGCACACATACACTCACAAACGTATTCGATAATGAAATTTTTTACGAAAGTTTTTCGCATTAATTTAGAGGTTGACTTAGATATCACCTTATATCTTTTAATATACTGAACCGATTTTGCTAGTTTTAAATAGGAAGCTTCGCAGTACTATAACAAATACTCAGACAAAATTTCATTGAGCTCTGTCAATTGCTTTGAAAACATAGTGTATAAAAGGAACGCTTACACGTTTGGGTTACTATTACAGTTTCGGAGATATTGAAGATGAAATAACTTCTTTTTAAATATTAATATCACGTATATAAACTATATATAAAATGATTCAGGGATTTAAAAAGCTCACCACTTTACAGAGCAAAAAATGGTTTTATAAGTGAATAAATGTTGCCACCTTTTTGTAAAAAAACGAAAAAAAAAAAAAAAATAAAAATAAAAATAAATTATAAATTTCCAACTTTAGATTAATATAACTTCTTAACTTTGTAAAAGCAATCTGTCACATACTTTTTAAAAACGTATTTCATCTTGAATATCTCCGAAACTATAAGAGATAACCCAAATATTTTTCAGACATTTATAAGGACTATTTATTTACGAAAACAACTTTTCTCTCAACTCATAAATGGATTTTTGGTGAATTTTTAAATAATCCTTCTATCCGAGTTGGCCAACATTAGAGGATTACTGTCTATGTCCCTGACCATATGAAGCTTGTGTTCCTGTAAATCAAAAACACCTCAGCTCTATGTGAAATTTCATTAAGATATCTTTAACGGTTCAAAAGTAACAGAGTTATTTGCAAAAATACGATTTGGACACACTGTGGGATGTGAGTGTGACATCAACAGATAGACGGACAGACAGGCAAACATAACTTTATCGTATCAAAAGGAAGAATGTATATACATTATGGGGTCTGAGATGATTCCTTCTTAGCGTTACATACGGTATGACAAATTTAATATACTCTCTTCATCACTTATGGTGGTGGAGGTTATAATAAATAAAATTTCGGAAAAAAACAAAACAAACAAAAATTTTTATTACTTTTATAATTTTAAAACAAAAACAACAATTCTAATTTTTAAATGGAAATTTTATAAATATTTATAAGTCAATATAAATAAATTTAATTCCGTGTATGCGAAAATACTCAACTATTTAATTTGTATTGAATTTGAAAAACAAAACGAAAACGAAAACATTTTTATCTAAAAAAATGCAAAAAGTGTGGTGAATTTAATAACTTGTGTCACGCCACAAACGCCAACGAACTGTCAATTATATCACTACTCATTCATTTCATTCATTATTGCATTAATTTATTATATTAAATAGTAAATTATATTAATTTCATTATTAAAATGCGAATGAATGTTGTCAATTTGTTTATTCTAATATTTTGTTTATATTTTTATTTCTGATCGATCGTTTAATTATAATTTTGTATTAAATTTTAAATTGTTTTTTCCCGATTTTATCACGAGCAGAATTTATTATAAAGTTTTTGTTGTTTTTTCTTTAGTTTGTTTTTATTTTGATATTCATATTAAGTATTTTTCTATTTTATATTTGATTTCGTCTCTCTTTTTTAGTATTTTGTCTATGTTTTGTTTTTTATTATTATACCCTTCACCTGACTAGGTCAGAGGGATATATACCCAAGTTTGTCAATCCGTTTGTAATTTTCACAATTTTCGACTTAGAGCCCCTAAACTATAAATATATTCTGGTCGGTTGAAATCAAGTTTATGAAGCCCACTAATTAACATATATAATATGTATATCAAGCGATTGGAAATGCTTTCGAGAATTTTGCTATTGAAATCCAGGGAAATTGGTTCATAAATGTTAGTAAAAAACTGAAGAAACCTCAAACTTTTTTCAGGTTTTCACTATTTTTAAGAATCTATTGGATTTGCAGATTTAATTTGTTCACAGTTAGATTTCAATTAATTATGCGCTGAAGACATGAAATGAATCGGACCATTAGTTCTGGAGTTATATGCAAAAACATATTTTCCGATATTTTGAACCCTCTATGGGACCTATGGACTTGGTTTCCTTGAATTTCGATTTTTTTATTTTCAAATCGGCTCATAAATAGCCGAGACATTAACGGTTCTTTATTTTCCTTATAGTTGTTGTTGGATACAGTATTGAAAGCAATTGTTACAAATGTAAAGAAGAATTATGTTTTCGACTATTTGAGCGTTCTATTTAAGCTTGAGACATAATTTTTACATTAGGAGATCGAAAATAATTAGGAGAATTTTTGAGTTGAAAACATCACAGTTATCAGTCCATTAGTTTCTGAGTTATAAGCATAGAAGCATTTCCCGATATTTTGAATTCCTTGGTAATTATGGACTTAATTTTGATGCAGAAAATAATTTATTTTTTTTTTCTGAATTTTGATTTTTAACATTTTCGAAATCGGCCTATAAATATGCCGAGTTATTAATTACTCTTTTATATTTATACTAGTATTGTTTTGCATGTATATTGAGAGCTCTAGAGAATCTATAATGACTCATATAAAGGCTATAGTAATGACTGTCATTTTCTCCTTCTTCTACGAGAGATGATATAACAAAAGCCTATTTTTAATTAGGATATAACGTTAAATGTTAAATCCTTTACTTTAAAAAATCCATATAGCAAATGTGAAGAGTATAAAAAATTCGGCACGGACGAATTTAACACTTTTACTGGTTTATTTTATGTTTGATAATATTAAAGTTCTAGTTCTATGAAAGGTGATAAGCAACTGTCAGTTTTGTTTATGATTTGATTATTAAAATTTTATTATTTGTTATACCCTACACCAGCAGTGGTAGTCGGATTAATATGCATTTGTGCAGATGTTTGTAACGGGCAGAAAAATAGTCCCACCACCACTTTAAAGTATAACGTTCGAATAGAATCACTTCTTGAGTCGATTTAAGCATGTCCGTTCGTCCGTCCGCCTGGCTGTCCATGTAAAACTTGTACGCAATGTACAGGTCATAGTTTGAAAGATATTTTAACAAAATTTTGCTTTTGCTATTATTTTGGCTCAAGGACGATACCTATTAAAATTGGGTATAATCGGTCCATTATTTCATATAGGTCCCATACAAACATTTAAAATTAACAGTGTGTTGTAGGGTATAAAACAGGCTTTGTAGACTATAACACTTTTAATTGTTTTTTGTTGTTTTTATTGTTATGTAGAGTTATGCAAACTTTTCGCTAAATTCTAAATTTCCAGAATATTTTCGATAAATTCTAAGTTTCCAGAATATTTTCGATAAATTCTCAATTTCTAGAAATTTTTCAATAAATTCTCAATTTCTAGAAAATTATCGATAAATTATCAATTTCTAGAAAATTATCGATAAACTCTCAATTTTTCGAAAATTTGCAATAAATTCTCAATTTCTAGAAAATTTTCAATAAAATTTCAATTTCAAGAAAATTTTCAATAAATTCTCAATTTTCAGAAAATTTTCGATAACTTCTCAATTTCTAGAAAATTATCGATAAACTCTCAATTTCTAGAAAATTATCTATAAATTATCAAGTTCTAGAAAATTATCGATAAATTCTCAATTTCTCGAAAATTTTCGATAAATTCTTGACTTTAAGAAAATTTTCGATAAATTTTCAATTTCTAGAAAATGTTTGATAGACTAATGATTTAAAGAAATTTTTCGATAAATAATTATTCATAACTTTATTCATCTCTGATAAAAAAAAATAGTTCCCTTGATAGTCGACCTTATAGTATGTTTATTATCTTGTTTACATATTTTTTTCATTATTAGAATGACAATTCAGATTTCTTTTCCTTAAAGTGAAGACGTGCATATTTTAACATAACAACAATTCCACAAGATTTTCAAGCCAGCCAGCCCACTTATTACCGACACACGCACAAGTTCACATGAGAAGCAAATGACGTCGAAGACAATATAAGAACGAATTAAAAAAATATAAATAAATGAAGAGAAGGAGAGGGCACAAAAAGTCGGCTTATCGCTTTAATAATGCCAGCAGAGAATATAACAATAACAAAACATTAAAAAACGTATTAAAACAACAAAAAAATATTAAAGTATAGAAAGAAAATAAGCGAAGATTAAAAAAAAAACAAAACAAGTGAGATTGCTATATTCGGCTATGGTGAACCTTCAATCACCTTCACCACAAATGCTTGTGAAGTTAATACGTTATGTTTCGAACATACCCACTCACACATACACTCAGAAACGTTTACAGGGAACACTTAATGCGTCATAAAATAAGTTATATTTTTGGTTATAAAATTTTTTCTACTGAACCGATTTTGATCGTTTTTAAAATGGTAATGAAGTACGTACAGCTTAATGTTATGGCAAAACTAATTTGTCGATTTATAATTGACAATTTTACAAAAGTTTAAACTGAGAGGTTGACTCAGTTATCGGCCTATATTTTTGAATATACTGAACCGAATAGGAAACTTCTCAGGACTATGAAAACAGACGGACAGACGGACAGACATATAGAATCAGATATTGATTTGGAGTCCGAGATGATTCCTTCTAAGTGTTACACACGAAATGACAATGTAAATATACCCTCTTCACCACTTGTGGTGGTGGGGGGTTACAAAAGACCTTTTGGCTGGACCAATGGCAAACGGTCGGATGAAAGGACAGATGGTGGAATGATTGAAAAGACAGACGTGTGTTATATATAGAAAGAAAGTAACAATAATAACAATCAGTTTCATTTTCAGTTGAGTATTTTTTTCTTTATTTATTTATTTATTTGTAATAAAATAATTTAGATTGTTGTACGAACAAGTATTTATTTTGCTTTTTTATTTTGTTGTTGTTTTGTTGTTATAAAGATTTTATTATTGTTATACGAACACTTTTATTAAAACAGTCAGTAGCTCAACACATATAGTTAGTATTGGACTAAGTTAGTTTGTCTCTCCGACCATCAACATCTTCTAGTCAGTCAATCAGTTATTGGGAGCTGTTGAACAGTAAACAATCAGCTGCTCTTGAACGGATAATTTTTCATTCATTTCGATCATTCGAAAAAAAAGTCAAGTTTAATTTTTGTTTGTGATTTTTTCGCTAAATATTTTAAAAGAAATTAAATTAAAGTGAATTTTAATTAATTAATAAAAAATATATATAAATTCTAAAGAAAATGTCCAGCAGTTTAGCGCGTTTACGTTTAATAACCTTTGATGTCACCAATACTCTGTTAAAATTCCGCACCAGTCCCGGCAAACAGTATGGAGAGATTGGTGCACTTTTTGGTGTTTTATGTGATAATGATGATTTAGCTAAAAGTTTTAAATCCAATTGGTGTGTATTTTATTAAAATTATTTTATTCATTTATTTATTTATTTATTTATTTATTTATTTATTTATTTATCTCGATTTTAATTTGAAATTAATATTAATTATCAACTCAGGCACAAAATGAATCGTTTATATCCAAATTTTGGCAAAACCTCAGCTTTAATGGACTGGCAACAATGGTGGCGTGAATTGATATCACGTAAGTGTGCAATGAGTGTAAAATATTAAGAAAAATAACAATAAGAAATCTTCAAAAGAAAATAGAAGAAGACCGATCTGTGCATTTGAAAAATAATTGAAAATTTTCCTTAATTAAAGTAAAATATGAACATTTGTACACCTTAAGAAATTTGTGGCTAAAATTAGCAAAAATTGTGAACAAATAATGTGTGCAAATTATGAAAACAGTGATCATGTGAATTCCCAGGATAATAAGGATGTTTTATTAAAAATATATGAATGTGTTAAATTTAAGGAAATTTTTATGATTTTTTGAAAAAAATTTGGACCCAAATTTATGTTTGAATTATTATATAAGCATTTTAAAATTTGATTTGTGATATTAAAAACCACACCCATTTAGCTAATGAATGAGTATGCAGTTATATCGATGCCTTTTTGAATTATTACAAATTTTGTAAAAAAGTCATAGAAAAAATTATAAAAATTGATTTTGTCACCGCATGGGTTAGTAACATTACTCCATTTATATATCATTTGAAAAGTATCCACTAGACTATATTGTAATTATATATAAACTATCAAACGAGGATCTGCAATTCGTAACTTTGGTACCGAAAAATATCAGAGCGAAAAAAATTATTAAGAGCGTAATTTTATTAAAATTTTGGGCCATTGGATTTTCGGATTATATCCCTGTAATATTATTCATTTTTTTCAAATAGTATTATGTTTAAGACATCCATATTTTCCATTATAAGTGAATTAAAGTACATTAAGTTACTTCCATGGGCAACACCTAAAGAGTACATTGAAGGCTCCATAATGTATATTTTTTATCAATATCGAATTTGGAGTCAAATTGTCTGTCTCACTTAGGTCCACAATTCTTCTTTTAAGTATCTATTTAATTTTTGTTCTGAATAGGGTGGCATTTATAAGTACCAATACTACGATTTATATCTTTTTCAATAGTAAATCAAATTATAACAATGAACAATTGACAATTTTGAAGAAATGACTATTACAGTAAAACTTCTATTTTAACTAGAAATATAGAAATTTAAAAAATAAACTTTAAAAAATATATATAAAAATTCAAAATGTATGTCTGCATACAAACAGTTATAAACGATTTGAATCAGATCTTGTACAAAATATCCGGAAATTTTGAATAAATAAAACTTTAAAGTTTGATAAGTAAAGGAACAGATCAAACATAAATAAATTCTAAATTATATTAATTTAAAAATAGGTCCATATTTGACTATAGCACTCCTATAAGAACCACAAGAGTCGCAAACACATTTAAACTTCTGAGGTGATTTTACTAAAATATAAAATATTAAATAAATTTAGCAGAAAATAAAGATTTTAGGAAATATTGATTTAGAATCAAATAAATGTTCAATACTATTCAATTCGAAATACAAAGTTTTATACAAAAATATAATTCATTCTTGCTAACTTCGTAACATTCTCCAAATTAATCTATTTATGAAAAATTGGAGTTTTAACTACTATTGATTGAACCAAATTTAAGATGCAGGTAACTCAAAGGGACCTTCAGGACCCAAGTGAGCCATTATCTGCTATTTCAATCTTCGTTGTAGCCTGATGACCTAACCTAACCTATAATGCAGAAACTATATATTATAGTTAAATTAGTTAAATTTTAAAGTTTAATCTGAAATAATAATTTAAAAAAATTAAAAGATCTTTTGTCAGAATTTAGAAGTTGTTTCAGATATTTGTCTATAACTTCCTTGTTATTAGACCGATTTGTTTTTTTAATAACAAAACCATTTAGGGCAATAATAAACAATCTAGACAAATTTCATTGAATTGGGATGATTAATGTGAATGTGAAAGAGACAGACGGTTATGGCTTAATCGACTTAGATTTTGATATGACGCTAGAATATATATTTGTAGCAAAAAAGAAAAACAGCATAATTAATTTTTTGATTTTTCATGGTGCTTCGTTGATCTTCAAAACGAAATATAAAAAAGTACGAAAGTAATTATATAAACGACAAAAAAAAAAAAAAAATAAAAATTTATTAAAATTGATCTTGAGTTAATATTTAAAGTATTCGTTTTGAATTTAAATCAAAATTATTAAAGAATTCTTTAAAATTAAAATATTTGATTTAATTAATTTAAAGTTCTGACTTCAAAGTTTATTATCAAATAATCCAGAAACACGTTTTCAATTTTTTTTATTCTAAAATATATTTGAAATAAATATGTGATAACAAATAAAATAAAAACAAAACTTAATATTCCAGATATTATACAATTAAACAACAATGTAGTTGTTGTTGTATAACATCTAGAATGTTTGAAGTTGTTTTTGTACCCTCCTCCAATATAAGTGGTAAAAAGTTATATTTCTTTGTTATTCCGTGTGTAGCACTAAGAAGGAATCATCTCAGACTCCATAATGTATATATATTCTTGCATCAAATCGAAATATGAGTTTATTTAGCTATGTCCGTCTGTTTTTTTTCGTTAAATTGTCAAATTAGAATGAAATATTTTGCCATAACATTAAACTATATGTACTTCATTACCAAAATCGGTTCATTAGAAAAAAAATTATAGCCAAAAATATAACTTATTTTATGTCTTATATCTTAAGTGTTCTTTTATACGTTTGTTAATGTATGTGTAAATGTGTATACATACATACAAAACATAATGAATTTACTTCACACGCATTTGTGTTGGAGGGTATTGAAGATTCGGCATATAACATTCTTAATTGTTATAATTCATAAAATTCAATAAGTCATATTTATTATCACATAATCTTGTTAGTTATCTACAGACATTTTAGATCAATTTATAATTGTTGAAGAAAAAGTAAAATTTTCCTAACTTAATATTTTTTCCTTAAATATTTGTTTACCAGCCAATTTTTTTTAATCTCAAAAAAAAGAACAACAAATTCTAAACAAAAACATTAAAATCTTATCAGTTTTATTTTTAAAATTTATATATCTGTATATAAATATATATTGGCGTGTGTTTGGTCTACGACATTATCTACCCCATACTTTATTTTGGATATCTTAAGGGAGATAATTTAAATTTTAAAATAATGAAAACAACAACAACAAACAAAGAATATTAATCAGAATTTCTTAATTCATAACAAATAAATATTAGTAAATATCTGATATACACACATGGACAAAAGTCACCGTCATCTATAATGTGAAATGTTTAAAAGTTTCCCATTCGTTAACTTTAACAAAAAATGTATTTATAATTCAAATATTAATTCAGTTACTGGACATAAGTCACCATCAGGTAAAGATAATAAAAATCTTTGCCATTATTTTTTACTAATTTCTTTCAAAAGTTTTTGAATTGCATGTTCTAAGTTGTTTTTTATGAAATCCGGATAAATTATGATGGGATGTCACAAATCCGACTATCCAAGTTGCTGAGGAATGTGTGAGGTGGTTATATAAGATCCATTATTGAACAAATTTCCGCATCTACTTTGGTTCATTATCCTGCTAAAACAAATAATCAGTTTCAATTTCAAGTTTTGAGCACTTTTATGCAAGTTATCCTTTAAGATATACAAATAAATATTTTTATCCATTACTTTGTCAACAAATACTTGTTTCCCAAAACCATCCGCTGACATACAACCCCATACTATGACACCAACACTACCATGTTTAACAATCGACAGACTATGCTTTTCCTGCCAAGATTTCTCCTCCTTTCTGCAAGTGAAAACAGGTCCTTTCGATTTATATATATTGAAAATTTACTTTCATCAGATTATTAATGTCCTCTTTAAAAGAAAGTCGCAAACTATGACACTATAACCGCCAGAATTTAGCATACGAGGTATAGTGCGGAGGTGAATATCTGTCATAATGGTTTTATAATTTCAGCAATGAAAGGTTAACCCATGTGTATATTTTCGGGATCTTTTAAATTTGCTTGTACGCACTTAAAATAACTTTTTTTCCATTCCATTATCCATTACCACAAGTTGTGAAGAGGGTATATAAGTTTTGTCATTCCGAGTGTAATGTTAAGAATGAATTATCTTAGACCCCATAATGCATATATATTCTTGTATCAAATAAAAATCTGAATCGATTAAACAATGTCCGTCTGTCTGTTGTTAACACGCTCACATCCACAATAATTGACAGAGCTTAACGAAATTTGGCCTGAGTATTTATTATAGTCCTGAGAAATTTCCTAATAAAAACGAACAAATTCGCTTCTGAGTACTAAAAGATATAGACTATATCTGAAGCAATCTCTTAGTTAAAGCAAAAAAAAAAACCTTTCGTAAAATTATCAATTATAAATCGATAAATTATAATGATCATTTCCAAAATTATCAAAATCGGTTCAGTAGAAAAAAGTTATAGCCAAATGTATAAATAATTTTATGTCTCATTAATTATTTCGTGTTATATGAAAGAAAAACTTTTATATATTGCATTGTCTGTTAGTGTATGTGTGAGTAAGTAGGTTTACGAAACATAACGTGTTTACTTCACACTCATTTTTAGTGGAGGGGATTGAAAATAAATCGAATATAGCATTCTTATTTGTTTAAATTAAGTTTTGAAGATCAATTTTAAGGTGACCATATTATACGAATTTAGACAAAAGTATTGATAAGAGCGAAACTTCTAAAAGTTTCTTTGATTTTAGATGCAGTGACGGTGACTTTTGTCCACAAGATATATAAACACTAAAGTCCTTCAAAACTTACATAAAAACAAATTACGATGACTTTTGCCCGTCTATGTTTATATAATTTTATAACTTTTAATCATAAATTTGTCTCTAGATAACTTTTATAAAATATTATATTAATTAATTATTTTTAAAAAATTCCATCATACTTAAAAAAAATCCAATAAAAATTTTCAAAAACAATTTACATTAAAAATTTGATATGAAAAGGTAAAATATGACGCCCTAAATTATTTATATTAAAATTTTATAATGTTGATTTTATGCTTCATATTATAAACCTACAATCATAAATTAAATCCATTATGTCAATCATAAGGAAAATTTTTAAAAATCCTCTTTACAGGGTACTAAAAATTCTTTTTTCTGTCATATAAAAAATGCTTTCTCTTATCATAAGTATGTTGATTATCTAAAGCATATGTATTATCTAAATGGGACACTACTTAATAAAATTTCTAAATAGTTTAGTTAGTTTGTTTAATGAACTTGAACTTTGATTGTTTCTAAAATTTTAAGAAGAACAAAATCACGTACTTGAGTATGTTAATGAAGTAATTTTGCAGAACAATAAAAAGTGTTAAAAAATAAATAAATATAAATCAGTATAATTCTCGAAAATAATCACTACACCCACAACTACAGCACAATAATTCCAAGACGATTTTCTGTATTAGATTACAGGAAGCCTGGTTTAGGTTAGATTTACAATATTTAAGTTTAAATAAACTGAATGATAATATTTATTTGAAATTTCGGTATAATGTATATGGACTACTTTATGAATCAGATAATTAAAAAGGCCACATTTTACCATATGGAAATATCCAAAATTGCAATCTATATAAACATGTTATCATGATCATTCTTAAATAAGCAAATTTTATCAAAGCACAAATCATAGAATAAAATTTTACGAGGATCGGTGCTAACTACATTGTGTTGTAAACATAATTCGGAGAATGTGATAGAGTCACGTTATAATGTTATGCAAAAATAGTTATTGTTATAAATTTATTATTTTTAAAATTGAAATTTTTAATTTATTTAATAAAAACTTACATTTCTTTTTAATTTTCTTAATTTCCAGATACTTTTGATGAGTGTGGTGCCAAAATACCGGATGAAAAAATTGATAGTTTCACCAATCATCTGCTGGATCTTTACAAATCGTCATCTTGTTGGGAACACTGTAATGGCAGCGTTGATTTACTTAACTACTTGCGTATGCAACAACAATTGGGCATTAAAGAATCCTCAAATCGTCAACCACCCTTTGTCATGGGTGTCATCTCAAATTTTGATCCTCGTCTAACTGTTCTATTGAAAAATTTAAAAATTGATCATTATTTTGATTTCATATTGAATTCCTACGATTGTAAAGTGGAGAAACCAAATAAGGAATTCTTTGAGAAAGCTTTCAAAATGGCCGACATGAAAGATCTCAAGCCTGATCAATGTTTGCATATAGGTGATGGTCCCACCACAGATTATATGGGTGCAAGAGCTTGTGGTTGGAATGCTGCTTTAGTACATAAACGTAGCGCTCAATATTTGATGAAGAAATATGGTGAAGATAGAATTGATAAGAATTTCGTATTTCCCAGTCTATTCGATTTCCATAAGAAATTAGCTAATAGTAGTATATATTGGTAGATGTAAATAAGTAAATAGTTAAAAAATGTATAATAAATGTGTTCATTAAGGTCTTTTATATATATTTACTATATTTCACTTTTTGTAATGTATATATTTAAATATGTTAATTGTTAATAATAAAACTAAAATATAAAACATAACGATTAGTGTTATGTAACGTGCTATTTTTGGGGTTTTATATCAGCAAATAGAGTTGAATGTTTTTCAAATAATTCTACTAAAGGATCTTGTGGCTTATTAAATTCTTTGTCGTATTCATTACCAATAGCCCAGAGGGATTCCAAATCATAAGATTCACGGGTGGTGGGTGAAAATATATGCAAAGCTATATTACCCAAATCCATGGCCATCCAATCACGACTTTTTTCTCCCTCTATGCGTGGTAAAATATCTCCCTTTTGACGTTTTAATTTAAAAACACGTCTAACAAACTCCGCTGTGGCCAACATATGACGATAACTCCGACCACTGCATACTACCATGTAATCCACATATTTCAGTTCTTTAGGCACCGCACAAACAAATATATCTTCAGCATTTTCCTTACGTAATACATCCACTAGATCTTCTATGTCGAAAACCCCAGTAAGGCCTCCTAAAGTTTTGGTTACATATTAGTATAATAAAACATGAATTAACTTGGTTATCGCACAGTGTGGTAAATTACTTGTAAACCTGGTTAAAAAAAAGCTAAAATTAATCTGAAGATAATTGAAAAACTAAGTACGTACTTTAATAGTTAACAATATAAAGAGTTTTCAAGTTCTTATAAAAAAGATTTGCGGTTTTGAGATACTACACTTGTTGTTGTAACAGTTTGGAAGTAACTGGTAGTGCTTTCTTTTGAAAAAAACCTCTAATTGATAGTGATACGGTTCGTTCTGGATAAGAGTGGTAAATTACTTGTAAACCTGGTAGACATTATATATTTTCAAAGTCATTCAGATTTAAGGAATGAGTACGAAAAATTCGTTCGAATTTTTTATGTGATTTAATCACTTTTGATGACATTTTGAATCTTTTTCGGAAACACTTCCATTAACGTTTATTTAGTGCTTTCTGTCACTTTGTTCGAACAGATAGTTAATATCAGTTTATGTTGGGACACCACTTAATTCACTTTAAACAAAAGCTTATTATCTCTCCACTGACCTTAGCGCCCTGCATTTTGGATGATTTACCTCTATTGGTACAAGTACCACATTATTGTTTTTATACCACTCAAGGGCTTGTTTATCATAGTGCCAAAAATAAGTGGACACAAGAAATCTTATGAATAGAAGGAGCCTTTTATTTGTAAACGTTCCTTAATCTAAATTTCGGAATTTAAAGAGGCTGTTGTAACAAATGATTGGCTTCTTTTGCAGCATAACTGCTTTCTTGACATATCAAGAACCTTATTTGATTTTTTACTGACTTTTAAATAAAGTACTTTACTAAACTTATCATGGCATCATCAAATTTTTGAAATTGTGTTGGAAGTTGTTAAAAAACTGCCAGAACACACGTTTTGCCATCCATTATGCAGCAAGATAATTTTTTGAAGAAAACTTTAAAAATTTTTAACTGCGTTCCTGTCAAGAACTATTTGAGACTTGTATTTTTCGTACTTTTTCGTACCATGACATATTTATAAAGGTAACTTGATTTAAAGTTTTGAAGAACGACGTGTGTTAAGAACTTTTCGTTCCTCCTTTTTATAAAAATAAGATCTTGTCAAATTTTACAGCGGAAAATTCTTTTAAAGCAATAATGATCGTTAAACTGATTGATCATAATTGTTAATGTATCATAGGGGAACTTGGTAAAGCGATTAAGTAGAAAATGCATCTAAAATATTATCAGAACACACATGTTTTTAGGTTAAACTTAATTTCGGATGGTGATTTTATAAAGGTACTATGGCCAGATTTCTCCCATTTTGGTCAAATCATTTCCAGAATAAATGAAACTTATCAATTGTAAATTTCTTCATAATTGTTTCATAATAATGTCATTATGAGAATATCAACAAGTGCAATTTCAATCAGAATTTGCATATGGGCTTGGCGAAATAATGGATCAATTGCAACAAAAATCAGTCAGTTTCGTTTTACTACCTCTAACTAATGCTAACATTGTCAATAAACCCATTCTTTCATTATTACAACACTTTAAAGAATAATTTTAGTAATTTACCATACAGTGCATCCATTACCACTTACTTTTCAGATTTAACCCCGAATAAATATCATCCATAACATCTTCAGGTTCATCTTGTGATTGATATCGTTCACGTTCTTCGTATATATCCAGTATTTCTGGCGATTCTTCATCTCGAAAAATTTTGTATTTCAGGCTTAAAGAACCTGTAAGTTGTTTATCTGCTGCATCAGACGTTACATTTTTCAATGAGTTCCCGGCTTTCGGTTTTTCCTGTTTCTCATTTGTTTTGAGAGGTTCTGGTTGTGTAAATTCATGATGAAAACATCTTAGAACAGGAACACTTAATCTTTTATCACGTATTAAACGAAATGAACTAGAATTTAACATTTTTTATTTGACTTCTAATTAAAATTGTATAATAAAATTGTTTTATGGCTCAACAATGTTGTTATTGTGTTGTTTTTGTTGCAGTTGATAAATGTCAAAAACATGTGTGTTTGTTTTGATAACTTTATTAGAAAGAGGTTGGCAATATTCTTTGTGGTAGAACAATGTATTTGGCAACACAAAAATGATGAGAATTTAAAACAATACTTAACGGCGGTTGGTTTCTAATCTACCGTTGCTAAATGGTGTGGAGCTTGAACATATTGATAAGGCGAAATATCTGGGTTTCGTGCTTGACTCCAGACTATCATGGACACTAAATATATTGGAGAGAATAAAAAAGTGACATTTGTAGAAACTCTATAAGGAAGAACTGGGGTTTAAGACCAAAAGCTGGAATTACAAATCCGTGGCAAGACCATTTCTCATCTACGGTTGTGTTGTATGGTGGAACGCGTTGTGTAAGGCAAATAATAAGAGCA
This sequence comes from Cochliomyia hominivorax, assembly GCA_004302925.2. NCBI lineage: Eukaryota > Metazoa > Arthropoda > Insecta > Diptera > Calliphoridae > Cochliomyia > Cochliomyia hominivorax. The sequence continues at coordinate 34,528,750 of PYHX02000413.1, forward strand.
TTCTTTCTAAGATGTAGCGACGGCTTCCATTACCACTTACTAAGGAGCATTCCGCAGGCGGCCAGTACCAGTAGGGTAGGAAATACGAAGGTATTAAGGAAGTCGAGCTATGGGGTCATGTTGCTCGCAACTTGATGAATTATTTCGTTCCCAGGGACTATTTAACTGGACTCCGGAGGTGGTTATAACCGAACGGGATTCATGGAGAAGCATTGCTAGGTATGTTACAGGGTGGTCTTTTCTGATGGAATGAAAACGAATGAGGACACTGATGCCGGTGAGTATGTACTGGATTGTGTTATAAGGATGGCCTTGAACGTAACAAGAGAGTGTAGCGTCTTCCAGGCGGTGATTTTAGGAAACAGAGGTCGACCGAGTTGGTCAGCGGACACATTCCGGTGAAGACGAGCGTTGCGATTTATGATTCTAGTCAAGTAGCACTCTAGGCCATCTTGTCTGGTTAGAAATGACCTTATGGCAACAATTTCATCGTAGAGGTGTAGACATCATCATTGACTTGGGGTGCAAAGGTCTGAGGTCTTTATAGGAGTATTTACGAGCGATGGACCCTTAAGGCGCATGATATACTTTTTGAATAGGGTTAACCTCGAATGTTTGCACTGTCTCTATATTTTCTTATCTGGTTTACACTCTACCTAAATTCTAGTACGAGTATGTTTTTTCTAGATAAGTTTAACGTTTTCCATACATGTATATATTACAAAGATTAACATAATAACCCTCCCAAACACCTAATTGCAAATAAAATGCTTAAATTTGATTCACTTTTGTTAATTATATTTTTAATATTTATTTTTGGAAATGAAAGATTATAAATAAAAATCTCAGCCATTTTTTAAAAAACCCAAATTTTTTATGTGTAAATTTAATAAATTTTCTCAAAAAAAATGTCAAAAATTAATTAAAAGAATGAAACTTTTTTAGACCATAAAGTGTTAAAACCACAATTACAATTTGTTCAAAAATAATTAATAAAAAAATGAATTAAATAAGTATTTTGAATTATTATTAAATTTGAAAGTCTTAATTAAGACTGAATATAATTTGTTTTTATATATACAATTGAAAAAATATATAAATAATTTATATTTTTTTATATATAATAATTTATAATAACAACAAAAAACTTACAATTTAAATAAATTTGAAAACATAATTGAAAAAAAAAACAAATAAAGAATGCTATATTCGGCTATGCCGAATCTTCAATACCCTCCACCACAAATGTGTGTGAAGTAAATACATTACGTTTTGTACATACACACTCACAAACGTATATTGCAAAAGTTTTTCTTAAATATAATTCGAAACACTTAATAAGTCATTAAATCAGTTATATTTTGGCTAACTTTTTTTTCTACTGAATCGATTTTCATAATTTTGGAATAGTAATGAAGTATTTATATCTTAAAATTTGGCATAGTTTCATTTTAATTTCTTCACTTGAATTTAGAGGTTTCCTCAGATGTCGGTCTATATCTTTCAATATACTTTGCTGGTTTTAAATAGAAAACTTCTCAGGACCACTGCAAATACACAGGCCAAATTTCATTGAACTCTTAATCTGAGCATGGCAACAATAGACGGACGGACGGACAGACAGATGGTCGGACATAGCTAAATCGACTCAGATTGATTTGATGCCAGAATATATTTACAGTATGTGGTCTTAGCTTATACGCGGAGTGACAAAGTTAATATACCCTTTTAACCATTTGTGGTGGTGGAGGATAAAAAATACTAAACCAAAAAACTTTTTAAAATTGAAAACAATTTTAGGAAATGAAAAAAAAAACATTGAGCAATAATTTAACGAAATAAAACTAAAACAGGAAATATAAATTAATACATGAAAGAAGAATAAGGGTTTCAAATTACATCGAACATATAAAAAAATTAATGTTTAAAAGTTTAGTTTACTTTAACATAATATTTCGTTTTTTTCTTTGCCATTTTTATTAAATTTTAAATAAGTTAAAGTTAAGTGTGTGTATGTGTATACTTATAAGAGCAATACTTTTCATTCTTATTTTTTTCATATCTATTTTTAAATATATATATACTATATCGTTAGTAATATTAGATTTAAATTTATTTTGTTATCGTTTGATATATAAATCATTTTATCATTTTAAATCAAGTTATCGTGTTATCTTTTACTTGTGATATTAGATTAGACATTTATTTTTATTATTAGTAAATAAACAATTAAAGCCAATATTATTTTATTAATATCGCACATTTGCTGCAAGCTTGTCGTAACTCAAAAGTTGAAAGTTTCGACTTTTAACATCACTAGTGAATAACATGCGAGAGGATCGCAGTAAAAAATATTAAGACAATTACATAATTTGTTAATTAATGCTGCACAGTGTGACGAAATTTTTTGGGAAATAATTCTGTAACTTTTGAATTCAATCCCCCATATGGTCAGGGACGTAGTCAGTGATCGCCTAAAGTTGTAAATAAACATTTCTACACTTTACACTTTGTTTATATTTGTAAATGTTGTTTGTCGTAAAAATGTATGGAAAAAAGTTAAAATTTACTGGAGGGAACCAAGTTTAGTGTGGACTTTCAGAAAAGGTATAAACTGTATTTGGTATCAATGAAAACGACAGAAATTGAAGAATATCTCCAAAACTATAAGAGATATCAAACATGTAAGCATATACAAGGTCTTGCTCTGAATTAATAATATAATTTTTGAAAAATTCTTTAAAAATTAACATACCCGAGATGGTCAACTTAAGTCTCAAACCCCTGACCTTATATGGGCTTGTGTTCTTTTAAATCAACTGAAAACGCCTCAACTCTGAGGAATTTCATTAAGATATCTCTAACGGTTACAGAATTATATACAAAAAGAATCGATTTTATCACACTGTGTGCTGCAAATGATGTTTACAATATTCCTATGAGCGTGTGGAATATAACCACATTTCAAGTTTTCATTATTTATTCCAAAAATTACGTTTACAAAAATTTAAAATCCGTTTCCTGAAAACGGATTTTTTTAATTGTAATTATTTTGCAGCAAATGAGCAATATGTTGTTGTAAATTTTATTTTCCCTTAATATGTTTGTATGTTGGTTTTTCTTTTTAAATGAGGTTTTCCGATGATTTAGTATAAAGAATTAGAAGTTTTAACAACAAATTAAATAAATACTCTGATTAAAATAAGCTCAAAGTAATAAAAGATCTTCTTCGGCTTTTTTCGATTTATTTTTATCCACTGGTGGTGTTTGATGTGGTGTATTATCTAGATTATTAGTGGCTTGTATAGTGGGAAGATTTTCAGCGGCCGCAGCACGTTCCTCAAGAAATTTATCAAATTCTGAACTGGTTACCGTTTCTTCTAAGCCCTCAATTTCTTTCTGCAAAGAAGTATGAAGAAGAAAATATAGAATTTTATTAAAAAAAACTTTTGTTCAACATTTTCACCTGAAAACCAACAAAAAAGCAAATTATATAAAATGTGGTTATGTGTGTGTGTGTGTGTGAGTTTTTTATATTGTTGTTTGGCATGATTAACTAAATTTTGCAGTAAATGAATTAAATGGTGAGAAATGAAACTACTTGAAAAAAAATTAGTTAATTTCTTTTAATATTAAATTAAGTACAAACTAAACTAAACAAAACAATAAAATAATTATTACTTACAGAGCTGCCTAACCATTCTTCCATTTCATCGATCTCATTTTCTTTAGCAGGCTTTTTTAAGTTTTTTTTTATTTTATTTTATTTTATATTTTAGTTATTTAAATTAAAATTTTGTATATTTTTTCAAAAACCAAAAAAATCCAAACGTAAAGAAATTGTTTTTTTGTTTGTTTTAACAGAAGTTTTTTTTTAACAAAGCCATTTAAATAAGAAGAAAAAAATTAAAAATAAAAATAATTAACAAAATTTTGTAAAACAATTTAATGCCAATTTATAAATAAAATAAATTAAAAAGGAAGAAAATTATAGACAAATTCATATAAAGGAAAAATTATGAAAACAAATATTAGTTTCATTTGTCAAGGTTGAGACAATACTCACTTTACTTACCACCGGCATATTGCTGCCGGGACGCTTAAATGGTGAACCTAAGCTGCCAGCTGTGGCATCCAATGTGGGAATGTCTTTTAATAAATCACTTTTACTGAAAGAAAAAAACAACAAAATTTAATAATTTTCAAAATAAATATCCCTCCACCACAAATGAATGTGAAGTAAATTCTCACACATACATACACACTCACTTGTGCACTTACAAAAACAAACAATAAATAAAAGGTTAATGAAATACAAAAATATAAACACTTATTGATACATAAAATCATTTTTATTTTTGCTATAACGGAAATGATATGCATATAGCTAAGTATTATGTCAAAATGTTATTCTAATTTGCCGATTTATAATTGACAATTTCATGAAAGTTCTTGGCTTGAATTTAGATATTGCCTCAGATATCGTTTTATATCTTTAAATATACTAAACCGATTTTGCTTTTGTTTAAAACCAGAAAACTTCTCTGGACAATAGCAAATACTTAGGCCAAATTTGTCAATTTTTGTTGATGTGAGTATGCCAACAAATCTCAGGCCAAATTTTATTTAGCTTTGTCAGTTATTATGGATGTGAGCGAGCCAACAACAGACAAACAGACGGACAGGCAGCTAACAAGACTCAGATTTTTATTTGCTACAATAACATAAATACATTATAGAGTCTAAGGGGATTCCTTCTTAGCATTATACACGGAATGACAAAGTTAATATACCGTCTTCACTACATGTGGCGTTGGATGGTATAAAAAGTTTAGTAAACTTACTTGTTGCCATTAGTGCGTGATTGTGCCAACATATCAAATTCATCGGCATCCTTGGCTGTAGGTTTCGTTGTATTGTTGACACCTTTTAAAATATATTTAGAAATAAATTAAATTATTTAATATAAATCTTTTTGTTTACAATACAAAATAAAAAAACTTACCTAAACGACTAAAACTATTTAACAAATCATCTTTATTACTATCGGGAAAATCTAATAATTTTGGTGATTCTGCAGCCCCACCAGCGGCTGCTGCACCACCGCTTAAATTTGTTGATGAAGGTGGTATACCAATAGCTGCACCCAAAACTGCTGAAGGTGATGCGACACCAGTGTGACTGGCACGATTCTTTTCATAGCGTTGATGACGCAAAAAGAGATTATTTAATTCATCATTTATGCGTAACAATTCCGCGGTCAATTCATCATCGGTAACGCGTCCAATAAGATCAACAATGCGAGATTGCATTTCTCTGGAAATATTAAAAAATAATAATTAATTCAATATACTGTTACAGAGGGCAGGGCTTTGAATGCTTGGCCAACTTTTTGTTGGACCATGTTGGGTTGAGGAGCTTCTTTAAAATGAGTTTTTCTGAAAATATTTGATAAAATAAGAACGCACTTTTTTCTGGTCACTCAGTTTAATCAGACTGATAATAAATTCATTTGTTTGGCACTTAACTTAAAAACTGATATGTCTTACAAATGTAATTTGATAAAAAAACAAATAATATTTGGATTAAAAGTTTTAATGAAAGACTTGTGTTAAGAAATTTCCATCTCACTTCTTGAAGTGAAGATCTTGTGGACCGATCTTTTTAAAATTTGGAAAATGGGGATGTGAGAGCTTCTTTTTTGACCGGACGTGACTAATTTAAAAATGTATTTTTTTCGATTTTTAAAAAATAATTAAAAATTCCAAAAATGTATAATTTTAATGTGCAAAATTATTTAAGAGACGTTTAAAATTTTTCAAACTTCTATTAGAAGGTGATATTTTTGTAATTTGTACTTTAACAAAAAATTAATGTTTGAAAATTCTTAAAAATAAATATAAAAAATATTAAAATTCTTAAAAATCATATATGAATTCATTAAAAAATTGACTAATTTGTGGACTTTACTACTTATAATATTTTGGTTTTATTTAAAAATTTGTCTATATTCGAAATATTCGAGCATAACTTTAAATTTCGAAATTCTTCAAAAATTTGATTTGTGGATTTTAAAATTAATAATAACAAATGATTTAAATGTTTTTTTTTTAATTAAAAATTTACAAAAGTTGTTTATATTAATAATTCGAATTAATGTTTCGGATGTTTTAAAATAATTCAAAATAATATTATTTTCAATATTAGAGAAATTCCAAAGATTCTTATTGAATTCAAATAAAAGTATTCAAATCAAAATTACTTACTTGCAAGTAGCGGTTAAATCATTGAGTAATTGATAATCATCAGCTTCTTCTAGTCCAGGTTTTAGTTCTGTTAACATTTCACCTAAAATCGACATATTCATCGAAACAATCTCTAGTTCTGAATGCAATTTAGCAATTTGTTCTGCAGACAATTGAGTGGGACCAGCGGTCTAAAGGAAAGCAAATAGATGTAATAAGTAACACTCAATTTTAACAAAAGAAATCTTATTACCGGTAAAGCAGCACCTGTCATCATGGGATGTTGTGGTGATACAGCAGCTGGTTGATTTAAAACTTGAGGTGGTGGCTGTTCTGGAACACTCTAAAATTGTAGGTGTCATAAATGAATATAATATTGAATTTTTTGTTGATATAAAACCTGCTTACCCTCTGTGGTGTATATATGGGTGCCATATTTTCAGCATCTGGCTGTGGAAATTCTATACCTTTATTTTTTAACTCTGTATACATTTGTATTACCCCATTAAGATCGGGTTGATTTTTGAAAGCATCAGCCCATGTTTGTATTAAACTTAAAACTTTCTCTTGCACCACCACGGGAGGATCATTTTTGGGTCCAATTAATTTAACCAATTCTTGGATGAAATCTCTTTGTGCCACTAACACATGAAATGCTTTACCACAATTTTTAACACATGTCTCCAAAACAGTTAATGTAAACATAATAACTTGATTATTTTTACCAGCATTTTGTTGTAAACGTTTACGTATGGCTTTCATGGCATCTCGTGCCGTATCTGAAGATTCATTTATCATATCGCAAATTTCCATATTGAGAGCCCAATTTTCAGTGGCCAATGAGGCATCGGTAGCTTGTTCTACAAATAAATAACACAAAGAAAATGAAATTTATTATTATCTTTTTTGTTAAGATTTATAATTTTTGTGTAAATTATTTATGTAAATTGTTCTTTGTGAGCATTTAAATTAACACATTTTTATATGGGAAATATTTAGCAATTAAGCAAAACATTTTTTAAAATTATCTAGTTTATTTAAAGTTTATTTTAAAGTTTAGTGATACATTTTTTTATTTTGCTTTTTTTCGAATATAAATTGTAAAAAATATTATGAGTTCAATAAGAATTCAAATATTAAGCAAAATTAGTAAAAAATTTAAAAGTCAATAACAAATTTAAATAATGGATTAAGTAAAAGAGATATTTTTTCCAATTTGAACTTGAAAAATTCCAACATTCTTGAAATTTATAAAAAACTTCGAATTGAGACTTTTCAAACTTTTTACAATAATTAATTTTAACGTTAAAAAATTTAGATTTTCGAATATCGTAGAATATTATAATTGAACTCACACAGAACTGCCCAGAAATTAGAATCATCCATTTCAATACACCAAACGCTCTAAAATAAGAATCTTTGTGCTCAAATCCATTTATCAAATTACATATTTTATTACGATATTATAAAACATTTTTTAGTATAAAGAAGTGAGATCGAAAAATTCTAAACATGCGTTTTTTCCTAAAAACTTTTAATCCACGTATAATTTGACCTTTTTTTGATCAAGTTACCTCTGAAAAAATGTCAGTAATTATGTTTAATGTCGAAAAATGAGTATATTGTTTATCTGACTGTATTGAGTGACCAGGAAAAAGTTTTATGTTGCCAATGCTGAGAGGAATGTTGAAGTAAAATTTAGAACCCAAAGTTAAAGTTCCCAAGTTTGGTATGACAAGCAAAATGCAATTGCACCGAAAGAAATTAAATCAAAATGTTACAAAAGACTGTCTCCACTCATAAGACGTCATAATGTGTCCACTTATTTTTTGCCTGACTTGGCATCCTGTCACTTTGGTAAACAAGCCCTGGAGCGTTACAAGAATAATAATTTTACCAAAAGAGTGAAATACTCCAAACTGAAAAGCACAAAAAAGGTGTCCAAAAGTGTGATACATTTTAAACCGAGGACTACCTGGAATGGAAGGCTATCCGAAGAAAGTTCAAAATTTCGTCTTTAGTGATTAAAACTCTATATTTTTTTTTGGTGTTTTGTAAATTTTATTAATAATTTCAATCAAATAACAAATTAAAACTTAAGTTTAATTACATTTTTATTAACATATATTTATGTTAAGATTTATTTCGTTCTCACTCCTGAAGTTATTTAAACCTTTTTCAATCTAATTTTAACTTAATAATTAAAACAATTTTCAATGTTTCTTTACAAGTTCTTTATTCGATTACTTATTTAACAAAAAATTTGACCATAAATGAAATTAGACGTTTTCCTTTCCAAATGAATCTACTAAATATCCTTAATAACACAATTATTACAAAATTTTAGTTTAACAATTATTTTTCTTATTATAGTAAAAGTACCTTGTTATTTATTTATTTATTATTATTTTTTTTTTAATAATTTGTGTCATATTTAAGGTTCATGACGGAAACAATTAACCCGAGGGTATTCACCTACATTCTTTTATATGTACAACTATATTTGTATGTAACAGTTTTTGTTATGTATGTCTGTGGTCATTAAATATTTATAAAAATAATACATACAAACAAAACAAATATAAAATATTAAAAATATTAAAAATAATAAAATTAAAAAAGAAATAAATTTAAAAAGTGTCAAATAAAAATGTTTGGATCAATAATTTTAAATATTTTTCAATTTGTCTTTAACAAATTATAAAACAGCAAGAAATGACAAACGATGACATCAAAAAGATTAGAATTTTAATTGGAAAAAGTAAAAAATGTATAACAAAAACAACAATTAAATTATCAAATATTAAGTTGGTATGAACGTTGAAATATATTTTTTTGAAATCTGTTGTTTATATGTGACAGTTTAAAAAAAAGATTTAATTATAAAATTATTTGAAAATTAAAATTTTTTATAATAAAAAAATTAAAAGAGAAATAAATTTAGTACAATTTTCAATACTTTGATTATTTTGGGCTCTAAAGTCCAATGTTGTGTTAAAATTTTCCAATAAACATATCGAAATTAGCAAATTTTGGATTTTAAAATCTTAACAAAAATAAATTTTTATTTAAATATTGAATCATAATTTTTTCGTAGGGTATTATATGTTTCGTTTAGTATGATATTAATAACTAGTTGTTTTTCATTTCAATTAGTATCAATATATAGATAAGGATTTTTTTAAAATATGTTAATTATTTTCATTTTTACTTTTATTTTGCAATACAAATAATATTTACACTTAGCAAAATAAATAAATTAAAAAATATTTCAAACATTTAGAACTGAACTTGAATTGAACAAGAACTGAACTAATATCTGTACTCGAATTAAAACTAAGATCTTATCTGGAATCTGAGCTAAATCTAAATTGGAATTTAAACTAGAATAAGAATTGGAATTTGAATTCTGAATAATGTATTCAAGACCCGAAACCGGTTTTTTGCATTTTTTCTAATTTCTATTTTCTAATCATTCGATATGCCGTTTTTTGAGTCGGTTATTCAGTTTTTAATGGAAGTCACTTTTAAGCTTTTCACACTTTTATTCAGCTGTAATTTTAAATATTCCACCATGACTCAGTAAATATATAAAATTTTTCATTCCCTGTGTTACATGAACAAAGAATTGTTTGCATTATTAGACATGATATTCTGAACCGATTTTGCTATTTCCATTTTTAAAGTGTGTTCAAATGGTTATTTTGATAAGAAACCATTATTTTTACTTCATTTCATATAACGATTATTACGTGTTATATGTTTTTATTGGTTAAAGTCTAGATTTCTATTAAATAAAAATTTTTTTCTATAAATTTATAAAAATCAAACAAAAACCGGTTAACCGGTTTTTTAACATAAAACCGAATTCGAAACCGGTTTTTTGATAATCCTATTTTTCGAATAACACGAAAACCGGTTTTCTGAAAATGTCGGCTTTTTTAATACACTAATTCTGAACTAAAATTTGGAGGAGTGGGATTGAAAAATTATTAACATACATTTGATTAAAATTAATATTACAAAATAATATTTTTATAATTTTAATGACAAGCGATGAAATTCGAACCATTTCCGCAAACCGTTCCATTAATTTTCTTACAGTGCTTTCTATCACTTTACGCAAACAGGTAGTCCATCTCCGTTTAAAATCTATCACACTTTTTTATGTTCTTAATTTTTTTAACAAGCGCCCAATATCTCCACTGATCTTAGCACCGGGTAGTTTAAATGATTTGCCTCTATTGGTACAAATATTGTTTATCGTAGTGGCAGGAAGTATGAACAGAGTCAGAGTATTATGAACAGAGTCATCCTCTTTTGTATTATTGCTTGAAGTAAATTTCGGTTTTTAAGAATCCGTTGTAACGAATGATTTACAGGTTTTTTCGCAACTGCATATTACTGGCCATAACAAAACTTTTTAGGGAATGTTCATTGGTTTGGGTCCTAGACTTCCTGTTCAAACATTTTTATTGCTAATGCTGGAAGAATATTTTTTTTAGATAACTCTCCCTTAATTTCCGTGCTCTCTGTTTGGCCTCTAAATTATTAGAAGCGTTCATGTCAGGAACTTTTTGAGCCTTGTATGTTTTTAAACCTGCATTAGCTTTAACTTTTCACACTAAATAGTTTGAGCACTGAGATATACGGAGTTTCCCACACAGCTTTTTTGAAAATACTTTCTATTTTTTTTTTTGGCTTCAGAAACATAAGTAAACTGAACCAAGTTTTCTATCAACGAACAAGTTCTTCCATTACTGTTTAAAAATAATATTGGTAACAATTTTAGGGGAGAACTTTGAATGCTTGGTCAACTTTTTGTAGAAACAATTTGGATTTTGTTGAGAACTTTTATATTTTAGTACCGCATTTTATTCGGATTACTCATTTTAATCAGATTAACAACATATTTATTAAACACAATAATTAACCAATAATATTTTGGTCAATGAAAAACGTATATTAAGAATCGATCTCACACCTTATACATGTGGGGAAGACATTACAGGTTCGGTATAGTCTAATACAACATTTTTACTTGTTTTTAATCATTTGTACAGCATTCAATAACGCTTCATTCTTATAACTAATGTTATTAATTTTTTTTTACCTCATATTTTTCACCGTGTATCTTATACTACGTATCTTATTTTCCCTCTATATTGAACTACATACAACCATAAATGGAAAAATTAATATATTTCATTTCCAAATATTATTAGTCATCAAATATATACAACAAGTGGATGTTGTAGTAGTAGTAACTGACTGGCTGACTGACTGATTTTCTGTATTTATTACTTTTATTGTAGCAATATTTTTTGTAGTTCAGCGATTTAATGGTTGATGATTACATAAAAAAAAACAAAAACAAATCAAAAAATATGTCTGTTTACGTCTACCAAGATCAATTAGGAATGAACGCATTAACTTACAGTAAAATGATTACTAAATTTTGTTGCGATTCGTTTCAAAATAAAAAATTAATTTCAAAAAAATATATGGAAATTTTATTTTATTTAAAAAAATAATAAAATGTTTGATCAAAATTTTAAAAATTAAGTTTTTTTTCACCAAATAACATTTAAGTAGTTTTAATTTAAATTAAACAGTTTTTTTCTATTATCTTTAAATGGGTTAATAACTGATATCTCTTTTATTTACTAACAAAATTTAAAGTATTTATAAAACAAAAATGAAATTAACTTTAAAAATCCATGTTCGAAACCTAAGCACAATATTTCTAAATAAAAATGTTTGATTGATGTAAAAAAGTTATTTTAGTTGACATTATGCGTCTATGCAAAAAAAGTTTTGAGCCTTTATCGGGAACTCTTGTAGAGTTTTTAAAACAATCTAGTCGCTTACAGCAACCCTCCAACGCCAGACCACGGGATTAATGAAACATGAAGTTTACTTTCGTGTAACCAAAATTGATTTTATGAAAATTAATGAGAAAAAAAAATCAATCGAAAAGGTAGTTGGACTACGAAATCTTGATATTAGGGAAGGTATAAGGAATTATGAACGGAGAAATATCAGTAAACTGGACGAATAGGTATGAACTGATGGACAACAAGGACAGTTACTGAATGAACTGAAGGAAGACCCTTTCGGATTATTTGAAAATTCTTTTACGTAACTGGTGCCGCAGAAGGGAATGGGCGACGAAGTGCATAATACCACTTAGCAACTAGTCAGAATGCAAAGCTCCTGAGTCGAAGGAACAGGCGATAGTTGACAAAGTGGTCACCCAGAAATTAGTACAGCAAGAGGCTCGCAGACAATGAATATTTACTGGGAAAAGGTGCATGGATTCCAAACAATGATTTAATTTTAATATTTTCATTAAAAATTAAAACAAAAAATAAAAACTAATTATTATTAAATATTTTAATAATTTAAAAAAATATCATCTAATTTGTTTTTAAATTATTTTATATACATTTTCTTAAGAATTTATTTCTTTTGTTTATAGAACAAAGAGTTAATATTATTATTTTTATTTCATATTAATATTAGATTAGATTACAATAATAATCCATTGTTCTGTTTAGTACATATTTTTCTAACTTAATTTAGATTAGAGAAGCTAACAAAGGTATATTTTATTTTCTGTTTTGTATTTTTTATTATTATAAAACTGAGTAATAAACTTTCTTTTATAAATAAAACATTATTTTAATTTTAGATATTGAAAAGAATACAAAACACTGTGCAAAGTTGTTATAATTTAATCATTTCTATGGTTGTAAACAAATCAAGCGAAAGTGTAAACAAGTGTTTTGTTTCACTTTTTCATTTTATTTTATTTATTAAATTTTTGTATAAATAAAATTTTGCCACTTTAATATATAAAAGAGGTTTTTATTCACCATAAACCCTCCAATAAGAAGACATTTTAAAATTGTGTTTTTGTTTTCGAAAATAAAAAATTTAATTTAATTATTCATGTCAGGTTTTAGATTATATACAAAAAGGAAATTATAATTTGATTGATCAAAAAATATAATTAAATCGATATTTATTATAAAACAATTTATAATTCTGTAAGTTTGGTAAAATAATGACGATTATGAAATAATTATTTAACAATTAACGTTTTGGAATATTATTAAGGAAATTTATAGAATTTTTGTTATAGAAATAAATACAAAAAGAGCTAAATTTATGTTATTTATATAACAACTTGTTTTAAATATGCTTTTGTGATTAAATTAACAAGTTCAATAGATGAATTAGTACAATTCGGTTTTAAAAGAGAAATCGAAAAATTCTTAACATACATATTTGTTAATAACAACGAAATCACTAAATTTACAATTTGTTATTATTTGACTGCAACTATTTTTACAACATTCTTTGCTTCCTGTCATTTTGCATCTCCATTTAATACTTATCACACTTTAGGACACTATTTTTGTACTCTCCAATTCTCTTTTAACAAGAGCTTAATATCTTTTCATTGGTCTTAGGTTCAGTCTTTTTGGGGGATTTGCCTCTCTTAATACAAATACCTCATTATTGTTTTTGTACCACTCAAGGGCTTGTTTACCATTAGTGACATGCCAAGTCAGCACAAAAAAAGTGGACACATTATAAATGAAAGCAGCCTTTTTGGTAAACAACTTAGGTAAATTGCGGTACTTTTAGAGACCGCTGTAAGAAACGATTGGTTTCTTCGTCACAAAGCTTAATTTCAATTTCTGTTCTCTGTTTTGACCTTTAAAGATTTAGCAGCGTTCCTGTCACGAACTCTTTGATACTTTCATGTTTTTAAACTTGCAATATTCCAAACGCTGAGCTAACCGGGCTGCTTTACTACCGGATGTTGGGAGTTCTTTTGAAAAGGCTTTCAATTTTTTTTTGGCTTTAGAAACATTATATGGACCATATTCCTTCTACTTAAAACTGATTTTTTATCAACAGACAAAATGTCCCGGTACTGCCTAATAACATTGGAAACAGTTAAACAATAGATCTTTGACTGATTTGAACTTTTTGTGGAACCATGTTGGGTTTAACATTAAACATATTAACTGACATATTTTACAAAAGGTAACTTGATTGAAAAATAAATCAAATAATACTTGTGTTCAAAATTGTAATGCAAATCGTGTGTTAGAAAATTTTCGATTTTACTTCTTAAATTAAACGAAGAGATTAAAACATAACATGGAAGAAGCCAAAATGTAAACCAATACATGAAATGGCCAGAGGAGTGAGAAACGTAATTTTCTCTGACGAAAAATTAATTTTGACGACTTTGACTTATATTCTTATATTGTTACGATATGAGATCAAACGATATTCGAATTTCAGAACGTAATTTTGGCAGTGGTAGTGTTATGATTTTGAACAAAATTTTCTGCAACTGGCAAATCTAATATCTGTTTTGAACAAACATGAATAGCACAATTTATAACGAATTGCTGGCAGATGTACTTCACTCTTTTATGGAATAAAAATAAAACTTAATTAAAGTTTGAAAAAAATAGTTTTGAAATAAAACACCCCCAATAGTGAATTTATTTAAAAATAAATATATAATTTAAATTTAAAATTTAGGTTAAATATTCGTTATATTTTTTGTATTAATAACTGAAAACCTACAAAAAATTGTCATGAAACTCTAAAACATTTGGTCATTAAGAATGAAACCCTACTAAAAGAAACACTTAACGGTGTGATAAACATCAAAGTTATTATTATTGTTTTTTTTTTAATAAAATTAAAATATGAATAAGAGTTTTTTTTTTTTTTTTTTTTGAAAAATTCAATTTTTGGTGAAATACAGAATTTATAGTGAAAAAATTTTAAAGAAAAAAAACTAACTTTATAAGAAACCGAAAGTGTGATTTTGAGTAAAAAATCATATTTATACTGAAAAATTAACTTTTTTTAATCTGTAGTAAAAAATCAAATTTTTAGTAGAAACTCGAATTTCTAGTAAAAAATCGATTTTTTATGAAAAATTAAATTTTAAGCGAAAATTATTATTTTGACAGAAAAATAAAAATTTTGAAGAAAAATCTAGCTAGAAATGAATTTTGAAAACATATAAGGAGTGAGATCGAAAATTTTTTAACACACGTTTTTAATTAACCCAAGTATTATTTGATTTTTCAACATGTCAGTTATATGTTTAATGTCACGTTCAACAAACCCGAACTTGGTCCTATGAATAGTTGACCAAGTATTCAAAGATCTACAAAGGTCAAACTGTTTCCATTGTTATTAAACAGTACCGGGAGTACTTGTCCGTTGATAGAAAATCTAGTTCTGGTAGAAAATATGATCTACAAAATGTATCTAAAGTCAAAAATAGAAATCATTTTCGGTGTTTCCAAACTCAAACTATTTGGTACGAAAAAAAGTGCTAATGAAGGTTTAAAAACATACAAGACTCAACAAGTTCCTCACCGGAACGCTGCTAAAATTTATAGGCCAAAAACAGAGCACAGAAATTGATATCAAGTTTTCTGCAAATACAAATGAACGACGAAACATATGTTCTGGCAGAGTTTTCGAAACTTCCTGCACAAAAATTTTATGTTGCTGATGTTCGAGGGAATATTGAAGAAAAGTTTACCCGACAAATTTTTGGTATGGCAAGTAATATTCAGTTGCGGCAAAAGAAGTTAATCATTTGTAACAATGTGCCTTATAAATTCCAACATTTACATCAAGAATGTTGACGAAAAAAGGCTGCTTTCATTCATAAGACTTTTAAGGTGTCCCCTTAGCACCCTGTTACTAATGGTTAACAAAGCCTTGAGTGGTAAAAAACAATAAGGTGGTATTTTGCAAAGAAATGCAATCTTAAACTGCCCGGAGCTAAGGACAGTAAAGAGATATTAGTCTTTACCAAAAAAGAAAATCACAAAAAAGATGTCCAAAAGAGTGGTAGATTTTAAACGTAGTTGGACTACCTATAAAAACGTTTATGTAAGGGTTTCTGCGAAAGATACATAATTTCATTTAGATGAATTTGTAATTTGAAACTTCACATACTTTATCTCGGAAACTAACAGATAGAAATCAAATTGTAGGTCCTTTTAGTTTTGGTGAAAAGGGCTTTTTGAAAAATAATTGATTTCCTTAAGCTCATAAATAAAATTTTCCTTTATTATTTTCAATCATATGTGAAATAAAATATTTGTCTCAAACTTTATGACAATTCCCATTAGCTACCCAACATATGGTAGAGTAAACAATAACAATAAAATATGAACTTTGAAAAAAAACAACATTTATGGAGACAAACAGACCAACTCAAAAATACACACATTAAGTTAAAAAATTACAACAACAATAAAACAACAAAAAATACAACAACATTAAAATTATATTATTGTCATTGCACCTGAACGTAAGTAAAGTGAGTAATTGAAAGTGTACAAATACAAAAACATCAAGAAAGAAATGGTGAAAATTCAATTTTTGTCGTATGTCTACAGCTGGTTTGTGGTCGCCGGAACAAGACTAGACTAAATCAAAAGAAGATCAGTTTCCCAAATATTAAAAAAAAACAAAAACAGCACAACATTATTTTACAAGCGTCCAAAGAGAAAAACTTAGAAATTGAAAACAACTTACCGATCCTTTGACCAACAGGCGTGGAAAATGGGTTGGTACCCACATTAAAAAATAAAGCCATTTTTGTGTGTCTTTTCTTTTTCTTTTTTATATATTTTCAGTAAATTACACTTAATATATTAATTTTGTTTTTGTTAATATATATATTTTTTAAATTTTATAAATATTATTTAAACATTTATTTTAATTTTTACAATAATTTACATTGAATTTTTCACTAGTATATGTGTGTGTTTTTAATTTTTTTCTTTTTGCTGTAATAAAATCTTCCGTATTCACTTTTTTCCACTGAAGTATTTTTTTTAGAATGACTACACAAAACAAAAACAATAAGAAATGTCAAAATATTTGACATATTTATTTCGTATTATTAAACAGTGACAGCACTAAAGTAATACCAAGTTTAAGCAATAACACACATATGGTACTGAACTAAGCTAATTTGTCAGCTGTCAAATATGAAATTTTAGCATTTACAAGTTGTCAGTACTTTGCCAGAAACGAGCCGATAGAAGGAGAAAAATTTTAGTTTTTTCTTCAGAGGGGGAATTCTATCCGAGTAACAATCTTTAGCAAATAATTTGTAAAATATAAATTAGAATTAAACAATAAAAATGGCTTGCAATGCTAGTAAAGTTCCCTTATTGCGTGTTATTGCAGTAAGTATATAAAACTAAAAAGAACGTGAAAAAAATCCAAAATTTTCTTGTGAGACCCTCAAAAGCATGGTTACGTAAATGTCAGAGAAACGTAACCAATATTGGATTTTATTCTTGATTTTGCAAATGAATGAAAATTTATGTTATTTTGTATTTTGAAAATTAGAAACGTGGCTATTCTGCCTCTGCCTGTCCCAGACCAGTAGGACAAGTTGCCAATATCGAATCCAAACAATTGGACAACAAAGTTGTTGTAGCCTCGGCTGAAGCTCAATTGCCAGTATCTCGTGTTTCCGTAGTATTCCGGTAGGTGTTTCTTAAAGAAAGTTTTAATTATTAAAAAAAATATATTTGTAGTGCTGGTTCCCGTAATGAAACCTATGACACCCAAGGTGCCTCTCACATGTTGCGCGTGGCTGGTAGTTTGACCAACAAGAACAGCTCTGGTTTCTTGGTTACACGCAATATTCAACAAAAGGGTGGTGCCTTGACTGTCACCTCAGATCGCGAAGTTGTTGCTTACACTATCGAAACTACTGCCAATCATTTGGAAACTGGTTTGCGTTACTTGCAAGATGTCATTCATCCAGCTTTCAAGCCCTGGGAATTGAATGATGCTGTTCCATTGGTCAAGACTCAAGTTGCCAATGTTCCACCTCAAGTAAGTTAATAATTTATTATAGTAAAAGAATATTTAAGAATTCGAAAATTTTATAGGTACGTGCTGTTGAATTGTTACACAAGGCTGCCTTCCGCACTGGTTTGGGCAACTCCGTGTACATTCCTAAATTCCAAATTGGCAAATTATCATCCGAAACTTTGTTGCACTATGTAGCCAACAACTGCACTGCTGCTCGTTGTGCTGTTGTAGGTGTTGGTGTTGACCACAACGCTTTGGTTGGTTTCGCCCAAAGTTTGGAATTGGCCAGCGGAGGCAAATCTGGTAGCGAATCTGCCAACTACTATGGTGGTGATGCCCGCAAGGATACTCCCGGTAATGTAGCTCATGTTGCTGTTGCCGGTCTTGGTGGTGCTATCAGCAATCCCAAAGAAGCTTTAGCCTTTGCCGTACTCCAACATGCTGTAGGCGCCAGCCCTGCTGTACAATATGGTGCCATCAATGGTCCCTTCGGCAAGGCTCTCAGCTCAGCTGTAGGTGATGCCAAGACCACTTTCGCCGCCTTAAACGCTAACTGCTCTGATGCCGGTCTTTTCGGTTTTGTTGTATCTACCGATGCCCAACATGCCGGCAAAGCTGTTGAAGCTGTTACCCGTGTCCTCAAGTCCGGCTCCATTTCCTCCGATGATGTTAACCGTGGCAAGGCTGTTCTCAAAGCTGCCGTCTTGGAAGCTTATGCCACTGACAGCTCTCTCATTGCCGAAATGGGCTTGCAAGCCGTGCTCACTCAACAAGTGCAAAGCGCTGATGCTTTAGTCTCTGCCATCGATAGTGTTTCGCTACAAGATGTACAACAAGCTGCCAAGAAGGCCGGTTCTTCAAAATTGTCTGTTGGTGCCGTGGGTAATTTGGCTCATGTCCCCTATGCCTCAGATTTGGCTTAAATATGTTTAAACAAATTTCATCTAATCTAATTTAATTTAATTTTAATTCATATTGTAAAGCAAAAAAACAACTTGAAGGTTTAAAAAAAAACAAATGCAGCAAAATACAAAAAATCGATAGATCTATTAAAGTTAGCAGAAATTTGCGTTCATTCTTATAGGCCGATATTGACTCTTTAAAATTCCCTCTTAGGCTTCAAATAAACTATTCAAATGATGATGTATTAATACGATCGATGTAGTGTTAAATTGTAAACAAAATAAAACCAAAAACATAAGTAAAATACACAAATGAAAAAATTCTAAAAGAATTTTTTTAAATTAATTCTAAAAACTTGTTATTTAATGAAAGTGATTTAGAAGAGGACAAAGGTTAAGTTTTTTTAGAAATAATTCTATAGTTTTTGAATCATCGGAGATATCTTAACAGAATTTCTTTTGTTTAGAGCTGAAGTGTTTATGACTTCATTTGGTGGAGCGCAAACTTCTACCTGGTGAGGACAGTAGTGAGTGACTCACCAAAGTTGGACACCTCGGTTTTGTCGATTTTTTTAAATTCCCCTAAAATTTATTTGTATAGGAAAGCAAGAGATTTTTTATGTATATATAAAAAATATGTTCAGACATGTAGGTTGTTACAGACGAAATGAAATTTTTGTTCTAAACTTTATAATTGTTTTATTTTTTTATAAATAAATCTTAACAAGAATGGGTATAAACTACAAGCCCTATGCAAATTTGGCCAATAAAAAAATTATAAATTCTTTTGTTAAGATCTCAATTTTCCAATCATCTCCATCATCAAAAAGGTAATTTTTCAACCATGATTTATAAGTGTTAAGATTTTGGGTATTTTTGTAAAGATAAGAAGGGATCTTGTTTACTTCTTTAATTCATAGACAAGTTCATATGCATCGTACTGAAATGTATATATAAAAGGATGTGTGTATGTATGAAAAATATGAACTGCAAAATGGCGAAAATCAGTTCCTCTAGGAAGTGATTGGTAGAAGTAGACACAAAAAAAATCAGAAAATCACACGTCGTGATTTGTTAAATTTCTTTCGAGTTGTAGCACTGAGAAAAATTTTTGTTCAGCAAAGCGCATCGGTGGTGGCCAACTTTGGAGGGTCATCGACTACTCCTCTGACTAGATAGGGGTCTGCACTCAACCAAGTGGTTGGTTCCGATTTGAACACACTATACATTTTCGAAGTGGTTTGAAATTGATTTCGTGGAACACTTTTTTGTAATAAGGAGTGAGATCGAAAAATTCTGAACAAACATATATGTTCATAACAAAGTCACTAAACAAACTTAACTTTTGACGCAACTGCATATTGTTTGTCAAGATATCAGGAACTTTTTGGAAAGTATTGACTTTGCTTTAGAGCCTAAACTTTTCTTTAACATTCCCAGCAATATAAATTTTTAATTGCAACAAGCCTGCCGGAACATACGTTTCGTTATCCATTGTGCAGCAAGAATTTTTTATAGAACTTGACTTTAATTTTCATGCTCTGTTTTTGGCCTCTAAATTTGTAGCAGCGTTTTTGTCAGGATCTTTTTGAGCCTTGTATCATTTTATACCTTTGCTAGCTTTAGTTTATCGTATCAAATAACCCGAACACAGGGATAAGTGAGTTGCTTTTCTACCGGGTATATTGGGAGCACGTTTGGCTTTAGAAATATCATGTGATGCATTCCTCCTACATACGACAACTTCTCCAGGTACAGTTTAATAATATTAGAAACAGTTTGACGGCAGGAGCACGTTGGGTTTTTTTTAATATTTAGTAAAATATTTAAAATAAATATTTAGTATTTAAGAAATCATTTTGGGATCACTGTAGTATATTCGTATAGATTTTATTACAATTGTTTATTGATTTAATATTTATGGGCATTGAGTTTCTTTTTATTAATTTACATAAAAATTAAAACTATATTAAAACTTAATTACAGACAAAAATACATATTTTGTTCCAATTACATATCATACAAATGGGAAAAAGCTTAAATAGAAAATTAGTTATTTATGCTAAGACACATTTATTTTATATTAAAATACTTAAAAGCTAAAGGGAAGCTATCACTCGTTTCAATAGCTTACAAAACAGCTACTATAATTATAATCACCAATAAAGAAAATATTATAACCCAATAACCTGGAAAGAAAAATAAAAGAATTTCATTAAGTGTTTGGAATTAAAAAATTACTAAGAATATTTACACCAAGTACTGCTATCTCTTCTATTAATTAAACCAATATTTCTGGTCTCCAGACCAACTCCAGTTTCTACTCTTTCAATGGTGTTAGCCAAATTATCCAAAATATCTAAAAATAGAATAATAAATTATATTGAAAAAATTATTTTTACTTAAAATATTAAAAAATATACAAACCATTTTGATCTTCCACTTCTTGACCTAATTGTGTGGCTAAATGTCTTTGACGAGATATTGTTTGCGATAATGTCTCGAGTCCTCGATTTTGCTCTTCGAGCAAATCAATATGTTGCTGTTTTAGCGTTTGTACATCATGTGTATCAATTATGGGAGCAGCATCACTATCTTCTTCTTCATTTGTATTAGAGGAAGTTGTAGGATTTTGTAATAAAGCTGAACGATCCTTAAGCTCGGAATCATTATATTTAGTTTGTAATTGTTGACGTTGTATTTGTAAAGCATCCAACAGCTGTTGTCTTCGTTTAAGTTCTTCATTGTCACTGGAGAAAATGAAAATTGGAATAAGTTGATTATAACTTGATCTCTATGAAATCCATAATATGATGAGGATTAATAAAATTATGGACAAATTTTAAGAAGATCTCTTCAAAAAACTTTCCAGGAATGACACACATATTTTCCGATATATTCTTAAGTGCATGATTGAGAATTTTGAAGAATTAAATGGGAGCTACATGAAATTATGAACCGATTCTCCACATCGATTTTAGTTTATATTTTTCTTAATTTGACCAATTATTATAACAATTTATGCCTTTCAAAGTTATAATTTAAAAGAGGCTTTTATGGGACCTATAAAGCGAAATGAACAGACCTTCGCATACTTTGGCATATCAGTTTAGAATATCATAAGAATATTTGAAACTTTTATGAGCTTAAAACTTCATTTGACATCTATAAATCGATTCAGAAAGTGACAGTTGGATCTCCGTTCTGGCCGAAGAATGTCAACTCAGCAACAACTGTATCAACCTAAATTTTTTTCCGTAGGAAAAAAACTCCCACAATAGCGAAATTGTAAGTATAACAACAACCTATTAATTCTTTTATCTTCTTACTTACACTGTTTTATTTTTGGCCGCTTCATTCAATTTGAATTTCAATTGCTGCAATTCACGTTCATACTGCTGCAGGCCAACTTTAATAGCTGCTGTGAAACGATTATAATCGGGGGATAAATGCTTCTTAGTGGCTCTTTGGTTTAATTGCGATAACAAGGTGTTGCTCAAGCGTTTACAAGATTCAAATTCTGTTTGCCTGAAATTGATTTACATATAATTTCATATACTTTTATCTTTAAATCAATATATTTTAATTACCAAGTATCAACATCTACTAAAGCCATTTTAAAAAAGAATTTTCTTGTTAAATTATTTTGTTATATTTATAAGAAAAAGAAAAACAAAAAACGTAAATTAATTATGAATAATCATGGAAAATGATAACAGAAAACAGCTGTCGAAAAAGAAAAAAATAATATAACAACTGAGAGCGAGAGAGCAAAAAATGTGTAATAAAACAGAGATGTTTTATAAACACTTGAGTGTAACCGTTAATTATAAAAAAAATTAGGGGAAATTATTTCAATTGGGAATTAAAGGTGAATTAATAAAATATTTTTCAAAATGATTTGATAAAATGCAAGCAATTTTCTAATAAAACTGTTTCGTAATAATGTCACAAAGTTTTGGAAACTCTAGGTGATATATATTTACTTATATTCGATAAATAATAGTTTGTATATATATGGCTCCCCATTTTTACTACAACAACTCTTTAAAAATGATTGGAACAAAATTTTCTAGGTAAAATAATTCCACGGATAAAAATATTAATTTTTTACATTGCAGTGGGGTTACCCTTTCCTTTGAACCAAACCATCCTATATTTTGTTCAGTAAAACTATTTGATATTCGATAATTAAAATTATCTTTGTTTAGGGGCTACTTCTCCCCTCGATTCTAACCCAAATTTTGTCCAGTAAACAGTTCCAAGAGAAAGTAATTGAGATAAAATCTTACTACTTTCATACTAATCTGATAATCAGTATTTGATTTGCGAGGGGGTTAACTAACTAAACCAACCAATTTGACCAAATATGAAAATTCTCTTTGTAGTAATTTTTTAGATAATCGAAAATAAATATTTGCTTTGTACGGAGCCAAGTTCAGACTGTCTTTATGTTTTAAAATCTCTAAGACTGAAATTTAAAACAGAACGCAGTTTTAAACTAAAATTCAATAAAATTACAATTTTAAGATTATTCTTTATATTCCATGGGAAAAATTCCTTCCAACACTGTTATTTAGAATGACAAGATTCACATTCCTTAAAATTTCAACCAAATATCTTTAGCAATGTGTACAATATGTAATATCATGAAGGAATCACAATCAGTAATAAGTAATAGCTTTTGTAATGCTGTCGTTTTTGCACACGAACAGAAATGGAAGACAAAACTGATTTAAATATTTGAACTGTGATTTTTAACACTTCTTTGTGATTTTAAGTGATAAATATAAATTAATTATTTAATGTCATTTGGAATTGTGAACAATCCATAGAACATGAGATGTGTTTAATAATCATAATATACTTATTGAAAAACATTACTCTAACAGGGTTGTATTTTAAATGAGAATGCAATTAGAATTTTATAAACAAAACATTATACAGTACAGCTGTTTATTTATGAAAAAATGAAATTGCCAAATGTTAATGAAAAAAAAAAAACTCTCTCTCATTTTAGCCCCATAAATGTCAATTTACATACATAAAAACATTTCGCTGTTAATCGTACTGTTTATAAGTATTGGGTATTTCTCTGTTAGTTAATGCCATTTTTGCAAATACTGTGCTGCTTTCGTTGTTCGAACTTTAGAACTTTGTTTGACGTCGAGGTGTAGTGGCATTGCCTATTAGAAATACATGGTATGTTTGAAGGACATAAATCGCCTGGGCTTCAAACAACTTCAAACCCATAAGAAATACATTGCAAAAAGTTTGATGTGCTCTGTTGACCGTGGCTGTCATTGTTGCGCTGCAGCTAAAAGCTGCGAAAATAAAACAAAAACTTTTCACTAAAAGAATTTTCCCCTTTGCAGAGAGTGTGTTATAATTCAGCTTACGCGTGTTACGTTTTATCGTTTAGTAAAAAATAGTTTTCACAGCTCAATTACAGAAAATATTAAAAGTTTATTGTGATAACAAATAGAAAAATTAAATATAGAAAAAGAGCAGCTCTAAAATAAAAAAAGATTAAGTTTATTTAAAATTTAAAAGAAAAAATAAGAACGGCGCCAAAATATTAAAAAAAGACTCAAGAAACGCGTTAACAAAAAAAATTAAGAAAATTTCAAGTAGATAAAAAACACTTTAGAAAAATTTGTGTTCGAAATAAAATATTAATTATTTGTTTAAATAAAACTCAGTAACTTATAATTTTGTCATCGTTCATAATACAAAGAAAAACTTACAATTTTTTTTCTTTAAAAGAAAAATAATTAAAATTCCTCTCATTAAAAGAACTGCAAAAATTGTTGATTTTTTTGTGCATATATTTTTGTGTGCTTGTGTTTGTGTCATTCTTTTTTGTAAAAAAAAACAGAAACAAAAACAATTGCAATTTGATTAACAGCAAAAGCAAAGGAAAAAATAACAACAACAATAATAATAAGAGCCACCAGGAATTGTGAAATTGTATTTGTTCCTCTCATCATTGTTGTACTCTTTTTCAACGTAAAATAACGGTAAGTTTTGTATATAGAATAGTTTCTCTACATTGTTTCTTCTTTTTTTATTAATTTTAATCTCTTTTAATTGTTGTTTTATCTTAAAAAGTACAAACAACAAATGTCACATTGATTTTTCTAATTCACCTTATCTGGAGAGATGCTTTCCGATTTATCAAGCCAAATATATATAGGAAAGCAAAAAAGAATTACTAGAATTGTAAAAAAATTCTTAGAAAAGAAAAAAGATTTAATAACAGCATCTTCTTTATTTTGTATAACATTTATTGAAATCTTTCGATTTGATTGTTTTGTTTTCAGTATATTCTTCCTTTTCTATTACTTCTTTTAACTCTGGTTTCTGTGGCTCCTATTGCTGGTACTGACTTGACTGGCTATTAGAAAAACCAGAAAATCGAATCTTTGAATTGGGTCACTGTGTCACAAACAATAGTTAGTCGCAGAAACACAAAAGACATCGTTGTAAAATTTTTGCACATTAATCCACACAAACACATAAACACTCTCACAGACGTTTGTTAAATTTTTTTCTTGTTAGAATGTTGCTTATTACGCGGTTTTAGAATGTAAAGATTTTTGAGTTCAAAAATCAAATTCTGAATTTTAAATTTTTAAATTTTTAAATTTTTAAATTTTGTTGTACTTTATATCGGATCTAAAAGAAATTATGGAGCGACACTTGGGTTATTTTGAACATCGATTTTATATTTATCTTAATTTGACCAGTTATTATTACAATATCAGATTTATACCCTTTAAAGTGATATTTGTAAGGGGCTTGTATGAGAAGTAATAGACCTCGCATAATTTGGTACATCGAATTAAAATACTATAAGTCTTTTTTTGTTGAATTTTATTGAAGTCGCCATACTTTAAGACTTTTAAAACTTAAATCACCTGAATCGTCCGAGCCAAACAAATAACATGTACCAAATTTCATCAAGATATCTTAAAAATTATGATCTGTAGAATGTTCACAACGTTTATATTGACATCCAGACAGATAGACAGACGAACGGATATCATTAAACAGACTCAAAAATAGATTTTTTTATTTTATGAAAGATATAATAGTATTTTCCAGCAAATTGTACTAATCATTTTTGTTAGAAGAAAATACATTTTAAATTTGCCAACTGCTGAAAATGCTGCTCAAACCATAACATTGCTCTCAAATGATGCAAATAACTTTCATTAGGAAATTTTCTTTTCCAATTTTCTGACCGTTTTATATATTTATGTGTGACATTTAGGCGATTGCTGTTTTTTTGGCTTCTTTCATTTTATGTTTTCGTTTTCTCTAAATATGTGAGAAATGCGTTAGGAAGTCATGGAATGGTAGGAAGTTTGTTCTTCATTTATTGTAGAATTCAATTTGTTACATTTTGCTTATTGTTTCATATAATTAATCTGTTTGTTTTTTTATTATTTTGCATTACCTTTAGTAGGTTTTCGAACAACATAACTTTGTCCTTTCTTAAAGAATTATTAGTGATCGGACAGAAAAGTTTCCTTGGGCATGTTGAACGTTAAGAAATTTATCGAAAAAATTCTAAAATTCTGCTACATTATATTTGTGGCTATTTTTACGTCTGCGTTTATAAAAATATTCGATATAAGATAGCATCAAGAATAGTGTATCATACGAATAAGAAAAACTTTTGTTTACGTTAAAAAAGTACCGTAAAGTAGCTTCTCATTAAAAACTTCAATTTTTGGATGAGAACTGCAAAGATAAACAAGAAATAGACAAAAATTAAGCATTATGATTATATGGATTAGCGTATATGCAAAATATTTTTTCTCTTAATTTATAAATAAACTTTCGAAGAATTTTTCAAAAATCAATATGCACGGGGAAGCCAATTCTACTTAAACAAGGGGAGTCTAACTCGAAAATTACTCTAATTTTATAAAGATGTCTCTAACGATTCAAGACTCTGTGAACTATTTAAAAAAATATCGTGCTTCGTCTATTGGACAATAAAATTTTATGTATGGAATGGTATTATTTGTACTGATATTTAGGACCTTTAAAACTTTTGGTATATAAAATAATTTACAAATGATACACTTTCAATATTGTTCACCAGGTCTTTTTTCCAGTGAGCACCAAAATTCACAATTCCCTACTCACTATTTTAATGGAGTTTGTTCAGAAATATCTGAAATAATATTTAAACAATAAAGTTATCAACATGAAAAATTATAAAAATGACAATAAATTAAAAGTTTTTACAGTGTAAAGTCAAGCAGAATTAGAATTAACGTAGTTCAAAACTATAAACACCTCTGCTAAATTTTTATAAAAAATTTCCTACTTTTCTTTCCATTTGAACGCTTTTAAACCATCTGCAAAATCCTCCGAAATTCCGCACATTGACAACATTGTTTCTTTTTCATGTTTCTATTCTCCTTTTAAACACACTCATAAAATAACTCTCAGACATAAAGCCAACCATTCACTAAATCAAGAAGAAAAAATGAAGAAAAAAAATACCAACAACAAATCTCTACATTTTTTCTACTTCTTGTTCTCCATACAAGCACTTGTTCTTGTTTTTCTTGTCTTGTGTTCTTTGGTGGTTTATTCTAACGAAAAAACTCCCCATCTTATTTTTTAGATAAGAGCAAAAAAGGAGCAAACATACATACACACATAAACTCATACTCACAAAATAACAGTTAAGATTTACTGGCCGGTTCGACTTATGCTCTGGCAAACTTTTACCCACTCCAACCCTCTTTTTAAATGTTAGAATGCATTGTTTTGGATGTGATTTTGTGTTTGTGTTTTGTGATTTATGCATGTTAAAAGTGTTGTTGCTGTTGTGTTTTTTTCTCCATCATATTTCTAATGGACAATTTTAACACTTGCAGTAGCAAAATTAAACACGATTATAAAGAAACAAAAAAGAAAAAAAAGAAAAACTTGTTCTTTAAAACTTTTAATTTTCATCGACCAACATTGATTGCAAGAGATTGTTGTAAATTGTTTTGAAAATTTAATTTTCAAAAGTATTTTAGATTTTTTTTAATGTACACACACAGTTGCGGTCAAAATATTAAGTTCGGATTTTTTAGACACAATAATATTTTATGATTCAGAGTGTTAAGAGTTTTTTGTTATTTCGAGATGTTTTATCCTGTTGTCTCTTAGCTTGGGTTGTTTCTTCCTTCTGTTCCCTTTAAGGTTTGATTTCTTATCAATTCTAGTAATGCGACCATAATGAAAAACGCTTATATATTTTACCAAAATTAAACACAGACATTCTTGAAGTCTTTTCTTGAAAATTAATAACTTGAAACTATAATTTCAATAGTAAAATCAAATTCTACGAGGGTCAGTCCATAATTTTTATTGGTATTTTGCATCTGTTTTGGAGAAGCACAAATTTCAAGTTGATTTTTAATTAATATTTAATGGTTTTATAAGACTGTATATCCATTACATATCTATATCTATTATTTTTACCTTAACTGTATTTTTCTTTAAACAATTTTTTATTACAATTCAGTTACGTTATTTTAAGAAATATTTTTTTTTAATTTTTTCTCTATTTAAACATTTTTTTATTTACCTTTGCTGGTGGCAACACATGTGACTTTTCTCATGGTCAATTTGTTGTTATTACAGTTTTTACTTCTATTCGTAGTTAGTCGTGAATGTTTGTGTGTGTGTATATATATATGTGTCAGCATGTATGAATGTGAACTTTTCATAATTTGTTTTCATATAAATTACATTTGTATTTTATTGTTATTTGTTTCTTATTTCTTTAGATGATTACAACAATACTAAATCTTATTCCCTCTTACAGTTAAGTAGGTAATGTTTACATGTGTTTCTCTTTCTTTTTCCATATCTCACTCTCCCTCTCTCACTCTTTAGCAAAGTGGTATATTGTTATTGTTTTGTATAATTATTTGAAATTTGATATGCTCTTTTCTTATATTGTTTTTGTTATTTGTTATTTGTTTTATTTCGTAAATGCTCTTTTTCTTTATTTTGTTTTCAAGTGATCATTATCGTCATCTTATAAAACAGAATGATAATGTTAATATTTATAAAGTTATCCCTTGTTAAGTGTGAAAAAATTGGGATAAAATTTTGTAAGTATTTTGTCAACAAAAATGATACTTTATTTTGGGGGCGAAAAAGTGTTTAGTAATTTATCATTGTCCTGCAGTCATAACTTTGTGATGTTATTTTGTCAAATAATCTTCTTTGAATTAAAAGAAGTTACAATGGAATATTATTTTACTTACTGTATCATTCACGAAATGATTTTTAACATTTTGATTTCAACTTTATCCATCCTCTTCTATTGTCTGTGAGTGTAGTGTGTGTAAATGTGTGTGTGTGTGTGTGTGCAGAAAGTATCCTTTAATCAATTTGCAATTAAAATTTCATTCGTTCATTCTTTACAATGTTTTCCAATTTACTGTTTAAATTTAACCACACAAAATGTTTGTTATCTATTCAGGCAGCAATTAACTGCAAACATTTAGAAAGAAATAAAACTAAAGAATCCGAAAAAAAAAAGAATTGTTATTGTTCTAGTTTCTAAATGCATTAAAATTTCATTTAGGTTTAGAAAAAATATACACAATTGATGTTTGGCATATCAAATATTTACACCATTTGAAAAAAGTATTCCAAATAGGAGCCGTTAATTTGCTCACAGAGAACATTGGAGTTATAGGAAGTTCCATTCTATTTCAGCTATTGATCAATTCTAGGTAAGTTCTGGTTCAACCCTAGTTTTACTAGCTTTACTTCAGTTCTACTTAAATTCTAGTTCAGGTATAGTTTAGTTCTAGATCAGTTCTGGTTCAGTTCTAGTTCAGTTCTGGTTCAGTTCTAGTTAAGTTCAGTTCTGGTTCAGTTCCAGTTCAGTTCTAGTTTAATTCTAGTTCAATTCTAGATCAGTTCTAGTTCAGTTCTAATTCAGTTCTAATTCAGTTCTAATTCAGTTCTAATTCAGTTCTATTTCAGTTCTAAATCAGTTCTATTTCAGTTCTATTTCAGTTCTAATTCAGTTCTATTTCAGTTCTAGATCAGTTCTAATTCAGTTCTGATTCAGTTCTAATTCAGTTCTATTTCAGTTCTAGATCAGTTCTAATTCAGTTCTGATTCAGTTCTAATTCAGTTGATTTCAGTTCTAGTTCAGTTTGAGATTCAGTTCTAGTTCAGTTCTGAATTCAGTTCTAGTTCAGTTGAAATTCAGTTCTGGTTCAGTTCTAGTTCAGTTCTGAATTCAGTTCTAGTTCAGTTGAAATTCAGTTCTGGTTCAGTTCTATTTCAGTTCTAGTTCAGTTGAGATTCAGTTCTAGTTCAGTTGAAATTCAGTTCTGGTTCAGTTCTAATTCAGTTCTATTTCAGTTCTAGATCAGTTCTAATTCAGTTCTGATTCAGTTCTAATTCAGTTCTATTTCAGTTCTAAATCAGTTCTAATTCAGTTCTGATTCAGTTCTAATTTAGTTCTGGTTCAGTTCTAGTTCAGTTGAAATTCAGTTCTATTTCAGTTCTAGATCAGTTCTAATTCAGTTCTAGTTCAGTTCAGTTCAGTTGATTTGTTATTATAATAATAAAACTAAACTTTTTAATATTAAATCATTTAAGGATCCATCAAATTGTAGCAACCTAAACATCTCACTACTCATAAACATTCTAACCTCCGCTTTACCAGCACCTAATTAAATCATCATCAATTAAGCTTTAATAATAAAATTTATATAATTGTTGGATACGGTGTCAAAATAATTAATTTAGAGATACAAAACTTTAACCGATATTAAACATTAATGTATCAGATGGATGGATAAAATACCAAATATACACACGAATATTAAAACCCAAAACTCATTCGTTCACATGCAATCTAAGGAATTATTTACCTCCTCCATTCTACATTCTACTTGGGGCACCAAATCTACCCACAATGAAAAATTCTCTATAAATTATTCTATTATGAGAACTACAACCGAAACTACTCATTCCATTCGCTTATTCTCCTTAAATTGTATTTAAAAATTAACCAAAAAACTCAAAAACTACTCTCCCTCACATTTTGGATTGTCGGGTTTTCTTATTGAGTTATGGGGGGATGTGTGTGGTGGACTATAGAGAAGTTTTGTTAGAGGAGAGTAAGAGGGAATATTTAGGGATACAACTAGTTTAACGTCGGGTGAGTTTGAAACTGAAATGTTGGAGAAAGAAAAACATGTACGAGAGAAATACAATAATAAATATCATCATTCCTTTTGGGTTAAAATGATTTTGTTAAAACGATATGCAATAGAAACAATAAATTTTGATACAATTTTCTACCATGGCACCATGTGTTTTGGTGGGGGTATGTCTTATGTTTATAGTGCAAAACCAAATGGGGGAGGTTTATGGTTAGTTGGTGGGGGTGAGATTAATATGTAAGTTTGTATGTAGTATTTACACCCAATCACTGGGTGTTTGTAAAGCATAAAATCGTTAAAAATATAAAGCTTCTTGTTGGATATATGTGGGGGGTAAGAGTTAGAAGATTTTTAGTTAATAATACGAAGGATTTAAAATATAAGATTTGGATTTTGTAAAAATTTTGTTTTGTTAAAAAGAGTTGCCAGAAGGGAATGTAATGCTCAACGGGGATAAGTTTTAAGATTCCTAAGATAATACGAACTAGAAATCGTTCTAAGTTATGATTCGGTTTAAGTTCAGCTTAACCTAGATTCCAATTCACATTCTAGTTTAACTTCTTTTTCAGTTTTAGTTTCATTCTTTTTCAATTTTAGATCAATTCCATTTCTAGTTAATGTTCTAATTCAGGTTGTAGTTCCTGTTCTAGTTTGGATTAAAGTTCAGTTTTATATCGGGTTCTAGTTCAATTCTTGCTAAGTTCTGATACAATTTAAGTTTAGCTCTAGTCCCATTCTAGTTTAGTTCTAGTTCATTACTTGTTCTGTTCTTGTTTAGTTCTTGTTTAAATTCTCGTTTTGTTCTAGTTCAGTTTTAGTTCAGTTCTAGTTTAGTTCTAGTTCAATTCAGTTCTAATTCAGTTCTAATTCAGTTCTAATTCAGTTCTAATTCAGTTCCAATTCAGTTCTAATTCAGTTCTAATTAAGTTCTAATTCAGTTCTAATTCAGTTCTAGTTCAGTTCTAGTTCAGTTCTAATTCAGTTCTAATTCAGTTCTAATTCAGTTCTAATTCAGTTCTTATTCAGTTCTAATTTCGTTCTGTTTCAGTTCTAATTTAGTTCTAATTTAGATCTTATTTAGTTCTAATTCAGTTCTAATTTAGTTCTATTTCAGTCCTAATTCAGTTCTAATTCAGTTCTAATTTAGTTCTAATTCAGTTCTAATTTAGTTCTAATTTAGACCTAATTTAGTTCTAATTCAGTTCTAATTTAGTTCTATTTCAGTTCTAATTTAGATCTAATTTAGTTCTAATTCAGTTCTAATTTAGTTCTAGTTCAGTTCTAATTCAGTTCTAATTTAGATCTAATTCTAATTCAGTTCTAGTTCAGTTCTAATTCAGTTCTAATTCAGTTCAGTTCTAATTCAGTTCTAGTTCTATTCTAGTTCAGTTCATTTTTAGTTCTTTTCTAGTTAGAATTTAAAATTCCCAATAAAAAAGTAGGGTACAATTTTAAAAAGTACTTTTTATTACTCACATCATCCCAAAATCTGTACAGCTCTGATTTTATTTTCCAAAACAGAGAGGTTTTCTCCCGATTTTAAGACGACGACCCTCATACATATAGTTGTTTGAATGGGAGCATGTGCAAAAATCCAAAGTACCACCATTCACACTCATTTTTAGGTTGGAAAATTGTTACTTGTTTTTCCTTCTTTTTTTGTCATTTTCCTTTTAATGTTTTTTAATTTCAAATGCAAATTTGTTTAACCAAAACAAAAACAAACACCAGAAAATCGGTAGCAACAAAAAAAAAAAAACAAAATGACTACGATAACAACCAGCACGATTATAAAAACGATGACAATAATACCGAGACCATGCTGTTTCTTCTCTAAAAAGTTTTTTTAACTTAAAATGGTTAAAAATATTTATATGTATATGTGTGTGTGTGTGTTTGTTTGTACTTTACTGCCTCAATGTGTTTGTATTGTAAATCTTGATAAGACTTTTGCCTTAACTAAATACATGGCAAATCTCCTCATCAACCTGCTTTTCATTTATTGCTGGTTGCTGCTGC
The DNA here is from genome assembly GCA_004302925.2 of Cochliomyia hominivorax. Classification (NCBI taxonomy): domain Eukaryota; kingdom Metazoa; phylum Arthropoda; class Insecta; order Diptera; family Calliphoridae; genus Cochliomyia; species Cochliomyia hominivorax. The sequence goes on from PYHX02000413.1 coordinate 34,562,035, forward strand.
TGCTGCTGCTCCGTTATTGTATCACTGGGTTGCTAGTTTACTGGTTTAACAACATGTCTCGCTCGACGATGTTGGCTTACTTTTTTCGTTTATTTTTGCTTCTAGTTTGTTGTTGTTTTTAAATACTCATTCATTTATGTCTTTTTATTCTTTATGTGTCATTTTTTTCTGAAACGTTCAACCTTTGACACTAAAATGACAGAAGTCAATTTGGATTTAAGTTTTAAAGATTTATTTAGATCTCAGCGAGAAAGTGAAATTTTAAGTCGTTAGTGGAACAATAATGTATATTTGGAAGACATTTTATGAATATTTAATGGAAAGCAAAAGGTGGATCTACTACAAAATCACTAAATAACTTTCGAACTGCGATACTTCAAAGACATTTTTATAAAATCTTTGAGGAGTGGAACAAACAGCAGTAAGTCTATGGCATTAATTTGGAGTCATTTCAAGCTAAGTCTGCTTGAAGTTTTAATTCAGTTTTAATAAAGTTTTATTTCAGTTCTAAGCTAAAACAGCCATTGCATGGCCAAATCCATGTGTTTTGAGTTCTGAGCTGTTCAATGATTACAGATTATTTAACTTAATAAGTTGGATGAACAAATAATGATCCGAATATTCAAACATTAGCGAAATTACAATTTCTGTCATGACAACAATCGACAACACATTCAAAACGAAAGCGGCCGACAGGTGCATTGCATTGTTATAGTTCTGTTTTAGTGCTGCTTAATTTCAGTTCTGGATCAGTTCTAGTTCAGTTCTAGTCCAGTTCTAGTTCAGCTTTAGTTCATCTTTAGTTCAGTTTTAGTTCAGTTTTAATTCAGTTCCAGTTCAGTTCTATTTCAGTTCTAGTTCAGTTATAATTCATTTCCAGTTCAACTCCAGTTCTAGTTCAGTTATAATTCATTTCCAGTTCAACTCTAGTTCAGTTCTAGTTCAGTTCTAGTTCAGTTCTAGTTCAGTTATAATTCAGTTCGAGTTCAGTTCTAATTCAGTACTATTTTCGTTCTAATTCAGTTCTAATTCAGTTCTATTTCAGTTCTAGTTCAGTTGAGATTCAGTTCTAGTTCAGTTCTAGTTTCGTTCTAATTCAGTTCTAGTCCAGTTCTAGTTCTGTTCTAGTTCAGATCTATTTAAGTTTCACTTTCAGTTCTGGTTTCAGTTTTTTTATAATAAATTTATCATAATTTTCTTTTAATTTTAATTTTTCGACTTTATGATTTTATAATTTAAAACACTCTGTTATCGATTTATTCACTTTATTTATTTTAAAATCTCCCAAAAACAAAACATTTAAACTTTATTTGTTTTCCTTAATTTTAATTCATTAAACATTTTTGCCAAAACAAATGGTTTGTGATTCATTTTGCTTCCATAAAATGTAATTGTTGTAATAATAACCCTAATTTGAGAATGTTTGCGATTACAATATTGAAATAAGTATAAAACTCACGTTTGGTTGGTGCTGGTTCTCCAGTTATTATTTGCGTTTTTGACTTTTATTGCTGCTGCAGCTGTAGAGAGGAATACGGTGATAGAGATAGAGATTGGGAGAATAATGGATAAGAGGAGGATGTAGTTGAGTTGGGTGGGTGTTAAGAAGTGGGGTATTTGGGTGGTGGTTGTGGGGTTTGTATATACACGTACGAATACCATTAAACGAAATGTATAAAATGTATCACGTTTTTGTTCATTTGTTTTTCTTTATTCTTTTCATTTTTTATTTTTTATTTTTTTGCTTTTTAATTCTACACTTTATTAATGCTCACGAGTATTTTGACGTTTATTTTTGTTTTTGTTTTCGTTGTTGTTGGTTTGCCTTTGGCTTAAGTTTGACACTGACAGTGGCACACACACACAGAAACACACATACCATCTCATACAATAAGAGAAAGAGAAGAGGATGTTGTTTAGATGAATATCCATAAAGTCATTAAGTCAAACTAACTGACTGTCTATCTCATTGAGCCGATTATTAGTTAAACTGACTTTTAGCCTCACAGTCCGACAACCACACTTCCAGCCTGTTAGACATCCCGGCAGCCAGTCGTCGTCGTTTACGTTTAACGTTATTTGCTGACAATAACAATCTTCATAGTTTTTGATGATAATGATGATGACGTTATCAACTTAATGTAATAATGATGTAAAATAAGAGAAAAAATCAAAAAAATGAACAAAAACAAAAATGAATAATAAAAAGTTTGAGATGGCAAAATCTTGTAAATAATAAATGATATTCATTCATAATGCATCTGAAAACAGCGTTATTTTGTGATGCGTTTGGAAAATGTTTGTTACAATTGAATGAAGTGTTAACTTCAAGTTATGTTTTTAATATTAAATAAGGATTTTTTAAGTCTAACAACCGGGAAGTGTGCACATTCCATTTTCAGCTTGTCTTCATTTTGAAATTTTAAATTGGGTCCTTAATTCCATTCAGAGGGATGACTAAGTAAAGGTGTACATGCATTCGGTTTGTAATTAGGGAGCGAAATTTCTTGGTCGTGAATAAAATAACGTTAATCAATCATCCAACCAAAATATAGTGGAGTCGGAAAGTGGGTGCAGTAGAAAAATATTATAGGGTTGTATGAAAGACAACAAAGACAATTGAAAACTAATGGTTTCTTGATGAATTGCAGATCTTTCCGGTACGAAGGACCAACGCCAGGACAAAAGAAAAGAAAATAGAAATTCAGGCATATTTATCGGATTGATTTTGTGACAGCCTATTTACCTCTTCAGGTCATGCCATTAAAATCAAAGTAGAAATTGCAAAGTAGAAATGAGATCTTAAACCATTGGTCGCCGGTATTTGTGGTATGAACAAACAATATAAAACAATTGCTCGGTAATTCATGAATTTTGGTGTCCATCGCTAAGTTATACACATAAGAAAAAAATATTCAAAATGTTCCCTTCCAGTTATAGAATATAATGAAATGTTAGTAGTTCCTTTTAGTATGTCATTGGATGAAACTATTTAACTTCAATATTATATAATTTGAGTCATTACCCAGACATGAAAGAAATCATATTCGTATATACGAATAATTAGGTGCAAGATCCTGTGTAACGAAATTCGTTCAAATATGTCATGAACGACACTCGCAGAGACGTCACAAACTCATTGAAAGATTTTGCCGCGGTCTACAAGAGTTGTTCTGACACAACTGAGATAAGTATGGTGGCTTAATGCCGATTTGTCTCGTTCACACAAAGCAAATTGATCGTGCTGTCCCAAACCTTTGTCCTGCATGTAGTCAAGGACCACATAATACATGACATTTCTTAAACTGCCATTCCAATCCAACCTCATTATGTCTTAAAGATCTATGAACTTTTCCAATATTGGTTCCATGGTTTCTTGGCCTGTAAATGTAGGAATAGTTTTAACATTTTAAACTACGACCTAATATTTTTAAGGAGAAGTTCCAGAATTAATAAAAAATTATCGCAAAATTCTGATTAGAAAATAGAAACATTTCCTTTGTTATTCCTTTAATCCTTGTAATACATTTGTCTACACTTGTAATCCTGTATCTAAAATTTATGCTTTATAATAAGGAGACTGTTCTCTTTGTTTTTTCTCTTTCTCTTTATTGAGTAAAATGTTCTCTCTCTCTTATAAATTTGCATACAAAATTTGGAATGTTTTTTTTATTGTTGTCGGAATTATTTCTCCCATTTGGAACTCAATAATGTTTTTTGTTACAAATTTTTCACCCTTTTGGAAATGCTTTTTCACATTTCACATGATTTGAGTTTGTCATAAGGATAACAGATAAAAGAGAATGTGGTGGGAGTATTTTAGGGAATACTTTCCTAGAAGAAGAACTAATTTGTTACGTTTTAATCATCATGTTTATCAATAACAACAAGAACAACAACATTTTGTTAAATTATCAAAATTATTTTGTCATCAGAGTTGGATCAAATAATTGAGTGAGGGAGTAGTTAGTTGACTCTGCTGCCCATTAAGCAGGCACAACGAGCAAAGCAGCACATGGTTGTCATATCAACAACAACCAACGATAACAATAAATTTTCTTGTTGTATTTTTAGGAAGAATATTACAATTTTAAATTGCGCAATATCTCTAGAGATGCCAAAAAGACTAAGAGATTCACCATAAGTTGACGGCTGCTGCTGCTGCTTGACTTGTCTGACTGACTGACTGACTGAATGATTTTTTTCACTCCTACACATGGAATAAATAGAATAAAGAAATCACAACAAAAATCAAAAATAATTTTTTTATTAAATTCTTTTCATAATTTTTATTCATAATTTTTATTTTATACTTCATGATTTTCTTTCTTCTCGTATTTGTGTGAGTGTATTTTATTTTTGCTGTCATTTTATTTTTATTATCTTCTCTAACAATTGTAAAATGTTGTTTGTTGTTTTTTTTTCTTCTTTCTATATTTTTCCTTTTGTTTTAAAAAATTCAAGGAAAATTTTGAAATGAACATCCATTTAACCTAATTTTACCCGTTAATTGTTGTTGTTGTTTTTTTCTTCTCTCGCGCTCTTTGTTTTCATTCATTCATTTCTTTGCTTCCTTTCCCATTGCCATGTTACAGTTACAAATAGCTTAAGCTCTCTTTGTTTATTAAAGCAAATTTTATGAGAGAATATTAGAATCTATAAGTATGAGTCTCTGTATGTGTGTGTGTGTGTATGAGTGCTGGTGTAATAGATTTTTCGCTAACTCCTTATAACGGTTCAACAAATACAATTCTCTTTAGTTTCTTAATACACTCACTAACAACTCATACAAACAAACACACACACACACATACACTTACAAATGTATATACAACATTTGTAGTCAGTTTTTTTTATTCCTCTGTTCTATTAAGAAAAAAATATATCCCCAATGGTCTAATTTTGTTTTTGTTCTATTAAAGTTCCTTCTCTTCTCGTTTCCTTTTTTCCTTAGTCCTCGTACCAAGGAGTGAGATCTTAAAATTCTTAACATTCATATCTATATACATATAAAATAGGATGTGTGTATATATGTAACGTAAAGACGGTTGAGCCATTGTTGATAAAATTTTTAATCAAAATGATCCCAACATACCCGAAAGTAAATTAGGCTATAAAAAGTTCTGATACGACCAAGGATGGGTACCGTTCACACAAAGCAAATATTGTTTATCGAACATCTACTATAACAGCGAGAGTGCTCAAACTTGGTACCAACGACTTTTTCAATGAACTGTTTTACTGGACAAAATGCAGGATGGGTAGGACCAGGGGAGAGGTATTCCCTCCCCTGATTTTATTAATTTTTCAAATATCTAAAGAACTATAACAGCGAGAATTCTTAAGCTTAGTGCCAACTACCTCCCTTTTGAACTGTCTTACTTGACAAAAAGGTTGGACGAATAAGGCCAGGGGGAGGGATGTGCCCCATGCCACCATGCAAATATTGATTATCAAATATCTAAAAAGATAAAATAGCGAAAGTCTTAAAATTTTGTAGCAAATATGCCACTGTGATATGAAATCGCTAAAAAAATTATAAGGCTGATAGGATCAGGTGAAAGTACCTCCATTACAAAGCAAATTTAACATGCTTTCTGTCACTTTCTTCAGACAGGTACTCCATTTCCGTGTAAAATCTACCACAGATTTGAACATCTTTTTGTGCTCTTCAATTTTCTTTTAACAAGAGCCCAATATCTCTCCACTGGCCTTAGCTTCGGATAGTTTAAAATATTCGCCCTCTTGATACAAATATTATCACTCTAGGGCTTGCTTAGCCTAGTGACTGGAAGCCAACACATTGTGAATGTGAAAACAGCCTTTTTTGTAAACATTTCTTGATGTAAATTTCGGTATTTATCGAGCCCGTTGTAATAAATAATTGGCTTCTTTTGGCGCAACTGCATACTGATTGTCATTCCAACAACTTTTTGGGACATATTTTACTGCTTTAGGGAACTAAACTTTTCTTCAACATTCCCTCCATTATCAGCAACATAAAATCTTAGGACATTAGTTCCATTATGCAGCAAGAATATTTTAAAGAAAACTTACTTGCTCTTTCCCTCAATTTTTAGCAGTGTTCAATTCCGGAACTTTTCGAGTCTTGTACGTTCTTACTAAATAGTTCGAGCACAGATGTGTAAGGACCTCTTTTGAAAAGGCTTTTTTTGTTTTAGAAACATCATATGGATAATTTTTTTTACCTGAACCTGGGATGCAGTTTGACGGCAGACTTTTGAAACAAGTTAGGTTATGTTGAAGAAATCATTCATTTATTTGAATCAGTTAAACAATATTAATGTTTTCCAAAAGTAACTTGATCCGAAAGTAAATCAAATATTATTTGAATTAAAACTTTTAATTAAAAACGTGTGTTAAGAATTTTTCGATCTCACTCCTTAATTTGAAAACAATCTGTTTTATACAAATTTTGTTGAAATTGTTTTTTCTTTTTTTCTTAGTTCCCATTTTATTGTTGTTGTTTTCTTTCCTGTTTTGTTCACATATTTTTTTTGTTATTTTGCAAAGGGAATTTGGATTTTTTTTTTCAATTTTATTCCTTTTTCTTTTCGGAAAAGAATTTGTTAAAAACTTTCTGTGGGAATACTTTATTTTTTATTATGGTTGATATTTTCTATTCTTCTTTTTCTCATTTTTTTCATTTTTTCATTCATTTATTAGTTGTTAATAGTTGTTTTGACCAAAATAGTACTTTTTTTAGGTTAGTTTCTCGTCATCATGTCATGCCCAATGAAATCTACATAATTAAAGTTTAAAAAAGGAATTTTTTTCCACAAAATTGACTTTTTGACAAAAACTATTTTTTATTCTGTTGAGAATTGAAAATTTTGTTCAGAATAAAATCAAATAAAATAACGGTAATTTTTGACAAGGTCATCCTGTTATAAGTTTCAAAAATAATTTTAGTGTTTGAAAACTGATTGAGAGTTTTCAACGGATGTTGATGGTGTTAGAAAGGTGGAAGTAGTATTCAGGTTCTTCAAGCTAAAAGTCAATCAAAGTTCGCAATGGGTATTGAAGGCGTTAGAAAAGGGCATAAGAGCATTATGTGCTAAATTCAACAGTGAAATTTGTTAAAAGTTTCAAAACAGGAATAAGTCTTCTTGGAAGAGCCCTCGATAGAGGTGAAGTATTTTTCTAAGGACTGCAAGGTTACCTAAAGTATCTGTCTTACGCAGAATATATCTACTGATCTTTATATGATTTGTACACGTAAAATGGAGGATGTCACACAATTCTGAGCACTACAAGTATCATGTTTGCTTAGAAGTCATAGGCTTAGTGGCTCGCGATGAAACGTTAAACAATACTTCCCGGATTTATAATAATGCCGAAAAAGGAAGATGTAATAAAGCATAATATCTAGGAAAGGAGTATCGCCTTATGAAACAACGATGTAGTATTTAACATGTGTATCCGTTTTCTGTGCCCCCCCCCCATCAACGCCTTAAAATACAGCACACTTGTTTCACCTGTGTAACAACTCGATGGACATGACTTGCCCTTGGTTAGGAGAGTAGCCTATCTAAACATCTATCGATCATTGAGCCACGGCAACCGGTTCAAAATGCAATTCCACGCCGAGTGTAAAAATCTTCTTAGTAAATTAAATCTTTCTAAAACAAACCAATCAGTTGGTCATTTAAAGTCCAACTGAAAATCTCCATTTCTATCGTTGCGTTCAAGAGTCCGGCATCATTGATGTTAATGTTGAATCTAGTTTTTAGTGCGACACTTAAAGCTTTCGTCTATCATGTTTGAAGTGATTTTTCCTATTACCAAATGGGGAATCTTACACGGAAAAAAGCCTTGGAACGTGGCAAGTAGGGGCAGGAGAAAAGGTAAGAATTTTTGAATCGTGGTCGTCTATTTTTAATCATTCGCTCTAGGAAACAAGGAGATTTAAATGAACATGTTTCTAGAATTACCAAGGAATCATTAGTTGAACAGATTAGGGCGGTTGCAAGTAGAAGCTGAAAGTGTCTAAGCAAGCGTGCTGTGCTGGTGCTCCTGTATGGTACCAATAGCAATAGGTAGGTATTTTCAGTTCAAGAATAGATATGTATCCAGCATGTTAAACATGGAATTCTTTAGATCTCCTTAGTTGTAACATGCCCAGACTTGGAAGTGATACGACGTGATATCAATAAGATAAATTCTAACAAACGTGATGCGGAACTCGAACGTCGACCTCCGAACTTAATAGAACATTTAAACGGATTTTAGAACCAATATTCAGTAGATCCGGTAAGTGATCGTCCTTCGCCCATGCCTCTTTTGTAGCTGTTGTCCATCCTAGATTATGAACAGACATACAATAGTAGTTTTTTTTAACTGATCTTGAGCTCTTGTTCTGCTACCTTCTTCATACTAGCACTTCGCCTCTCAGTCTTGTGGCCTATGGCCATTATCGCCGCTAGATTTTTAGGCTCGGCGTGGAATTATATTTGAGTCATGCAACCGGGTGCTATGACTCAAATATCGTTGATAGTTTAAATAGGTTCCTATAATAATCATGTACTTAGATGTATCAGTCTGCTACACTTGGTAGTGTTAGTGAGGTTTGGTCTACGGAGACAGATACTTAGTTTACAAATACTTCCTTGTTGTAATTTAGGGAAATTTGATTGTATTTTTAGGGTCTATGAATACAGTGGAGATAAATTCTATTTTTGGGTTTAAAAAAAAACTGGGAAACATTGAATATTTAAAAGTGGTCTGATAAATGATGTTCAAGTTCACAGAAAACTTAAAATAAAGTTTTTTTTTATATTTTCTTTTAATTATTAACAATATTTTTTTTTTTTGTTTATTATTCAAATTTTAATTTCTCAGAAAATATTTCAATAAAAAATAAAAGTTTTATTTCATATAAAAATTTACCGCTTTTCACCTTTAAAAAACCGCTAAGAAAAATATAACAAGTTACTAACATTTAGTTTTTGTTTTATTTTACAACCTAAATTTTATTATAACACACACACACATACATACATATTCCATTTCTACTTTTTAACATCGCACAGTGTGTTCAAAAGGTTCTTTTTTTTTGTAAACTTATGTAACTTTTTAAACGCTAAAAATAGTTTTATGAAATTTCATAATGTCAAAAAGGAGGTGTTTTTGAGTTGATCTGGAGCAATACAAGCCAGTGAATGGAGAGGGTAGTAGTCTGTGAAGCTCTAACACATTTGTTTAAAAAGCGTATGGAAAACAGTGAGATTTTAACAGAGACTGTTTAGGTAGGGTATTTGATAACTTTCCAAAATTGTCAGGTTGGGGCTTGTGGGCATGTCTTTATCCCAATCGCATTCTTGTTAAGATTTCTTTATAGACAGACGAAAAATTATAATGCACTGAACAAAAAAATTGTTTTATGAGTGAATAAAAGATCCCAAAAAAATATATTTTCAAAATTCCAACTTCAGTTTAATATAATTTTTTAACCGATTAATATATATAAAAATATAGTTATTGAACTTATATTTTGTAGAATTTAACAGAGATTCTGGCAAATATTTTGATATAGTTTTAGGTCAATGATAAAAAAAAAAAAAAAAAAAATAAAGCTTAAAATTTATTTCGACTTGAATATCTTCGAAACTATAAGAGATAACCTTTTTATAAACATTTACAGGGACAATCAATAGACAAAAATTCTTTTCTCTCAATTCATAAATGAATTTTTGGTGAATTTTTAAAAAATCAACACAACCGAGTTGATCTACCTTATAGTTCTCCAGATCTGACTTATAGTTCTCCAGATCAACTCAAAAATACCTCAACCCTGACCATTTGAAATTTCATTAACATACCTTTAACAGTTCAAAAATAACAGAATTATTTCCAAAAAAAGTATGCACTGTGCATTAACAAAACCCTGAGCAGAAAACAAAAAAAAAAAAAAAAAAAAAAAAAAAAAACAAACAAAAATAACTGTTACCAAATTTATTTATATTTATTTATTCACTCTCTCAACTCTCTTGACTCCCTGTTAATTTGTATAAATGTATATGTTTTCTATATTTATTTTTTACCTTTTCTTTTCAACATTTCACCTCAACGTTATAATCATTAAACTCATCATTAACAGCAACAACAGCAGCAATAATAACAATAATAAAAATAGAAAACACAACACAACACAACACACAGCTGCAGCAATATTTAATTGTAAATTAAAGCAAAACAAGAAGCAGCAGCAGCAGTAGTAATACCAACAACAATAATAACAACAATAATAATAATGAAATGAAAAAAACATCAACATTTTTAATTGTCTTGTTTAGAGTCACCCAGAGAGTTGATAATATTCTTCTCTCTCTCTATATATATATTTTTGTGTGTTTTGATTGTTGTTGTTGCTACTTGTTTTTTTGTATTTTGTTGTTATTTTCAATTTGTTGTGCTGCCACTGGGTGTGTGTATAGATGTATGTGTGTGTGTGTGTGTTTCTTTTTTTTATTTGAAATTAATGTTGAGTATACGCATCAGTGACTGCCATTTAATTATCATCATCATTATCATTTCCATCATTATCATGAGAGATTCATTCATTTGATGGTTGTTATCATTGTTGTTGTTGTTGTTGCTGGTTTTAGTTTATAAATTGTAGAAAATTGTGTGGAAATAAATATTTTTGGTTTTATTAACAATTATTTTATTTTGTTTTTGTGTTTTCATTTTAGTTGTTATAACATTTTTTATATCCACCACCACCACAAGAGAGGGTATATGAACTTTGTCATTTTGTGTGTAGCGCTAAAAAGAAATCATCTCAGATTCTGTAAAGTATATGTATTTTTATATCAAATCAAAATCTGTGACGATTTCTCTATATCCGTCTGTTTGTTGTTGTTGGCACGCTCACATCCACAACAACTGACAGAGCTCAATGAAATTTGTCCCGAGTATTTGTTATAGTCCTGAGAAGTTTCCTATTTTAAACTAGCAAAATCGGTTCTTTATATATGAGGCAACCTTTAAGTTCAATCAAAAAACTTTCGAAAATTTTCTTTTATAAATCGATCAATTAGAATGAAAAATTTAGAAATCTTTTAAAATCGATTCAGTAGAAAAAAGTTATAGTCCAAAATATAACTAATTTTGTGACTCATTAAGGGTTCCTGTGTTGTATTTAAGAAAAACCTTTGTATATTGTATACGTTAGTGAGTGTATGTATGTGTAGGTACGTATGAAACATAATGTATTAACTTCATTTGAGGTGTAGGGTATTGAAGATTTGGCATAGCATTCTTACTTGTTTATTTATTTATTTATTTATTTATTTATTTATTTATTTATTTATTTTTGTGTATTTTATTATTTATAATTTTTTATTAATGAATTTTCTTAATTTTAATGGAAAATTGTAAACCGGAGTCTCTAATTTAATATTTCTAATTGTTTATTTGACTGTTATTTTTGTTATGTTCTCAAAAGGAAATTTATTTATGGAATTTAAGATTCCCAATAATAATTTAAATTATAATTATAATTATAATTATAATTATAATTATAATTATAATTATAATTATAATTATAATTATAATTACAATCATATTGATTTTTTAACTGAAATTTTAATAATTTACGAGAGAAAAATTCAAAGTAATTTGGAAAAGGATTTTCAAAATATCTTAGGACTGAGTGAGATCGAAAAATTCTTAACATACATACAAATATGTTAATAAAAACGAAGCCACAAAACTTATAGTTTAAATATTTTTATTTGATTGAAGTTATTATTACGATTTACAAAGAAAAAAGCAAAAAAATTTTTTTGTAGTTTAAATTTTTAATTTTTTTCGAAAACCCTTCCATTAACTTTTTAAGAGCTTTCTCTAACTTTGCTCGAACAGGTAGTCCATTTCCGTTTAAAGTCTTCCATACTTTTGGACACATTTTTTGTCCTTTTTATTTCTTTTTTAACAAGATCTCAATATCTCTCCACTGGCCTTAGCTTGGGGCTGTTTGGAGGATTTGCCTATTGGTACTATAAGCTTGTTTGCCATAACGACAGGATGCCAAGTCAGACCAAAAATAAGTGAACACATGATGAAGTCTTCTCTATTCTCAATAAATTTTTTATCTAAATTTTGGTCTCTCTAGAGACCTTTGTCTGAAGAAATTTAAGGACCCTAAACTTTTTTTCAAAAAACTTGGCCTTAGTTTTCGTGCTCTGTTTTTGGCCTTTTGGAAATCCGAGGGAAAAAGGGTAAAAACTGGTTAAATTGATAAAATTATATCTCTTAAACGAAAGTAGGTATTAGAAAATCTAAACTAAACTGTTTTAGTACTTTTTATGAAATTCGCTTTATTTATGGATAATTCTCAATTTTAGAAAAAAATTAAAATATTAAATTTTAGTCCAAATTTATTCAAATCTCTAAATAATTTTATAAATTTGTAGAAAATTTAATTATGGAAAATATTAAGATTTTCACAAAAATATAATATTTTGTACTTTAAATCAAAATTTGGGGATCTGGAGAAATTCTCTTTTAAAATTGAATAATTTAAAATTTAAATTTGAAAAATTTTTATAAAAAAATAATATTTTGAAAATTTTAAAAATTTCATATAAAATTCCGAAATGTTTATTAAAATTTTTTAATTTTTGTTACATTTTGTAATTTTAACAAAAGTTTCGAAAATTTCACCAAAATTTAAAAATTTCACTAAAAATTTAAAAATTGAACTTTTCAATAAAAAAAAAACAATTTTTGTTTTATTATTAAAATTTGGTATTTTTATATTTATTATTTAATACTTTTATATTTATTTATTTAATACTTTTTATTAAATTATGTAATTTTCACCAAAAATTTAAAATCTACAAATTTTCACTTAAATTAAAAAAAAAAAAAAAAAAAAAGATTGTAGTTCGCAATAAAACTTTAAATGTCATTGAAATTTATAGAAAAATTCTGTACTAAAAGTGTAAAAATTTGAAATTTTATTAAAATATAAATCTAAATTAAAAATTATTGGAATATAAAAAATCGATAAATCCATATCTGATACAATTTTTGTTTCGAATTTTTTCTGATTACAATAATCAACAGTAATTTTTATTCTAATATATTTTCCAAAACAAATTTATTTGGACCCACCTTAAATACAAAAAATTTTCTGCCCTAATAGTTAATCTATCACCTCAAGAGTGTGCTATTTAAGTGACCATGCTGTTTTCAATTTCCAATTGTATTTATTTTTTATTATTTATTTATCTATTTTGTTTTTGTTATTATTTATTTCACTGAACAATATAAATTGTTTGATTATTTATTTTATCTATAACATGTCCATCACTCATACCCACACACTCACTCACACTTATACACATTCTATTCAAGGCGTTTTTTTTTTGTATAATTTCTATCATGCAGAACAAATTTCGGTAGAAAATGTAGGGAGAGGGAAAAAATACCAAAGTGGCATTAAAAACCACACCATCGTATCGAAAAAAAATGTATTTTAATAAGACTCTGCTACTTACTGGCATAACTTTATACCTCAAATACTACAACTACCACTACCTCTACCACACCATCACCAGACCAGTAAATACATTCAATCCATCACCCATTTACCATTTCACTATCAAAATTCAATCGAATAAAACATGTCCTAATTTGTTGTTCAAACTTATAAGCGGATTATATGCCAATTAACAGAAAATCAAACGTTAATGTTAAATAGGTAAAAAAGAACTTTAATACACTTCACTCTTCCCGCCTCACTCCACTCATACTTTATTCATTCATTCACTCATTCACTCACTGACTCTTACGCTCATTACTCTTTATGGTATTTTTTTGGTTTATATTCTCTTTATTGTATTCATGTGCTGCTGCTATACAATAACAACAACAACAACAACAACAACAACTAAACTACTCGACATCAAAATTGGTCTCGTAATCATCCTCATCATTATGAACCATCATCATCTCATCCTCAATATCAACATCATCCGTGTCGTCTTTGTTTGTGCTCATCTTCTTTAGTAGTTTTTTCATAAGTTGTTGTACCTTTAGATTTTCGTTTTTTTTCTTGTTTGGTGGAAGAGGATTTTGTATCCCTTCCATTCAATTCAATCATTCCACCATCCATTCATCCATCCATTCCATTTATCCCTTTGCATTGATTCATTTAACTTTCCCTCCCAAATATTATGGTTTGTAAGTTTGTGTTCAAGTTTGGTTCATTTTTATTTCGGATATCCGTAATACAACAGCATTAGATTTCACTTTGCCATGGACAGTGGGGCAAAAGGAACTAAACGAAAATTTTAATTTAAGTCTATAATACTAAATGAATGTGTATTCAAGATCAAAATTCTATGAGAGTGATACAATTCCGACAATATTTTAGAATGGAGGCTACCACTTCGCCCTGATTTTATCCGGCCTATAGTTTTTTTCAATGCAACTGTTTCATGAGTGCTTAATTTGAAACGGCTTTTTAAGAATCTCGTTATAAGAATTCATTATGTTTCCGATAATCTAAATTTCCTTAAATTTTTATAGTTCAGTTCTAGTTCAGTTCTAATTCAGTTCTAATTCAGTTCTACTTGAGTTCCAAATCAGTTCTAGATCCATTCTAGTTCCATTTTAGTTCATTTCTAGTTCAGTTCAGATTTAGTGCAGTTCTAGTTGAGTTCCAGTTCAGTTCCAGTTCAGTTCTTGTTCAGTTCCAATTCAGTTCTAATTCAGTTCTTGTTCAGTTCCAATTCAGTTCCAGTTCACTTCTAGTTCAGTTCTACTTGAGTTCCAGTTCAGTTCTAGTTGAGTTCCAGTTCAGTTCTAATTCAGTTCTAATTCAGTTCCAGTTCAGTTCTAGTTCAGTTCTACTTGAGTTCCAGTTCAGTTCTAGTTGAGTTCCAGTTCAGTTCTAATTCAGTTCTAATTCAGTTCTAGTTGAGTTCCAGTTCAGTTCTAATTCAGTTCTAATTCAGTTCTAGTTGAGTTCCAGTTCAGTTCTAGTTCAGTTCCAGTTCAGTTCTAGTTGAGTTTCAGTTCAGTTCTAATTCAGTTCTAATTCAGTTCTAGTTGAGTTCCAGTTCAGTTCTAGTTGAGTTCCAGTTCAGTTCTAGTTCAGTTCCAGTTCAGTTCTAGTTGAGTTCCAGTTCAGTTCTAGTTCAGTTCTATTTCAGTTCTAGTTCAGTTCCAGTTCAGTTCTACTTGAGTTCCAGTTCAGTTCTAGTTCAGCTCTAATTTAGTTCTAGTTGAGTTCTCATTGAGTTCTGGTTCAGTTCTGATTCAGTTTTAGTTCAGTTCTGTTTCAGTTTAGTTCAGTTCTAATTTTTTCTCCTTATACTATTCGGATCCCAATAAATATATATCTAATTGGCAGATCCTATTCGCCTTTTTATTTTTTCCATTAATTTATAAATAGGACAAAATTTCTATGGTATGGATTCTTCCCCGCTTGATCCCATTCACCCCACATTTTCAACATGAACTTATCTCATAGCAGCATGAAGGAAAAAAGAAAGTATCATGGAAGTATATATATTTTTGGATCAAAATCTGATTAAATTTAGTTATGTCCATCTGTTTATTCATCTGTTAGAAATATACTCCCCGCCATTCTGATTTATTCCTAACGAAATTTGGTCAAATCATTTGCTAAACAAGATCGTTAATATCGGTTCAGTACGAAATTATATGAGACCGATATCTGATCCAACTGTAACCAGGAAACTTTTAAAAACTCTTCTTGATATGTAAATATGAATTTATGGATTTTTTTCCATTTTTTGCTTCCGTCCCACTGTTTCCTGTGTATGAGTAATAAAGTTTGTTGTTGTTGTTGTCATCTTTCGGATTAAACTTACAAAACCACTCACACACATACACATTCACTTTTTTACAAAAACGTGTATTATAGAAAATGAAAAATATTCATATAAAAGTGAAGAAGAAAAACTTTAATACTTCATCAAATTATTCTTTATTTTTTTTCCGGATCGAGGTTTTGTTTTCAGCTGTTTTCTCCACAGAACATGAAACACAATAACCCATTTGAAGCAGCAACACTGTAGCAGCAACAATTTAAGCGTAACACGAACAAAAAAGGTGGCAACCGAATAAAAATTTTAACGTTTTATAAATCAATGATTTACAACAACAATTTGAAAAATTTTGGAAAATGAAATATTAAGGAGTGAGATTGAAAAAATTATTATTTAATTGAAATTATTATTACAATTTTATGAAACAAAAATTATAGTTGTAATCACTAATGATGATGTTGAACCTTTTCGGAAACGTTTCACCATGCTCGAGCAGGTAGTCCATTTCCGTTTAACATCTACACTTTTGGACATCTATTTTGTGTTCTTCAATTCTGTTTTAACCAAAAGCCCAATATCTCTTCACAGATCTTAGCTCCGGGCAGTTTGAGGGATTTGCCTCGATTGGTACAATTACCAAATTAATGTTCTCGTACTACTCAAGGACAGGTTTACCATAGTGACAGGATGCCAAATTAGGACAAAAATATTTGGAAACATTATGGAACTTTATGAATGGAGGCAGCCTTTTTTATAAACATTCCTTAATGTAAATTTCGGTTTCAATTGGCTTCTTCTGCCACAACTGTATATTGCTTGACATACCAAGAATCTTTTGGGACATTTTGAATGCTTTTGGGTCGTAAACTTTTATTCAAGATTCCCTCGAGCATCAGCAACATTTCATTTTTGACCAGACGGTTGGGAAAATCTGCCAGAACATACATTTCATCATCCATTATGCAGCAAGAATTTTTCTTTAGAAAAATTGACTTCAATTTCTCTGCTCCGTTTTTTGCCTTTAAATTTTGAGCAGGATTCCTGGCAGGATATTTATTGAAACTTGTATGGTTTTAAATCTGCATTAGCTTTGAATTTTCGTACCAAATACTCTGAGCACTGTGCTAACCGAGTTGCTTTCCTTTTGGTACGTTTTAGAAACGTCATGAGAGAGAGAGAGAGAGGACACTATCAGAATCTACGAAGTGACAAGTGGCCAAAATGAATCTGCATACAGTGTGTCCAAATCGATTTCTTTCCATAGTACTGTAACTCTTGAACTGATATAGATCTGCTAATAAAATTTTGCACGGTTAGAGCTGAGGTGTTTTCGAGTTCATCCGAGGATGATCCTCCAATAATGGCTTCCCTACCCGGCTATGTTGTTGAGTTTTTAACAATTCGCTAAAATTTTACGCATAAATTGGGACAAAAGATATTTTAAAGATACAAGTTAATGGATCTTTTTGTTTTTTTAAAGCAACATTGGATCTTTTGTTTTTGGATCTTTTTGTTTTTTTAAAGCAACATTTAACGAAGAAGGTTGTAGAAGAAGCTTTTCCTAGAACAATAAAATAAATATATAAGAGTTAATAACTCTGCTATTTATAGACCGATTTCGAAAATTTAAAATACCAAAATTCAAGAAAAAAATTTACTATTTTTCTGCATCAAAATTTTGCTCATATATTCCATAGGAGGTTCAAAATATCGGAAAATGCGTATTTGCTCATAACTCTTAAACAAATGGACCGATTACTGTGATGTTTTCAACTCAAAAATTCTCTTAATTAATTCTCTAACTAAAATTGAATGCTCAAAAAGTCGAAAACATTATTTTGTCCTACATTGTTATTGTTTTCAATACTAAATCCAACAACAACCACAAGGAAAATAAAGAATTGTTGATATCTCGGCTATTTATGAACCGATTTGAAAATTGAAAAAAACAAAAATTCGAGAAAAATATTAGAAATTTTGCTGCTTGACCATAAGGTCAAAATCTAAAAAAAAAACATTATTTTAAATGTTGTTATTGTTTTCCTTTAGTAATAACAACAACAACTACATGGGACTACATTTTTAAAGAAAAATTGACCATATTTTGGTGGTTTAAAAAATGATTTTGAAAAAATGAAAAACGGGAAAAAATTTTTAATCATTCAGTGACATAACTAAGTCCACAGCTCTCATAGGGGGTTCAAAATATGGGAAAATATGTTTTTGTCTATAACTCAGGAACTAATGGTCCGAGTCATTTCATATCTTCAGCGCATAAATCCGCTAAATTTATTGAAATCTATTTGTGATAGATTTTTCAAAAAATGGGAAAAAACTTTAAAAAAGCTTGAGGTACCTTAAGTTTCTTGTTTATATTTGAGCCAGTTATGGATCAATTTCCCTAGATTCTCGAAAGTATTTCCAATCGTTTGATATACATATCACATATGTTAACTATAGGTCGGCTTCATAAATTTGATGTCAACCGAGACACAGGCGAACAGACGGACACAGCTCAATCAGTTTCTTTTTTCATACCGATCCAGAATATATATACTTCTGGGGTATGAGTCGAAAATTATGGAAATTACAAACTTATATATGCCCTTCTGACCAAGTCCGGTGAAGAGTATAAAAAATAGAGACAAAAATGTAATGCGTTTGTAGGATTTTGCATCAGTGTAGTGAATAATAGTGTCCCTTTTAGAATATCAAAGGACAATCTCGAGACGGTCACCAAAAACAGCTGGACTGATTTCAATTTTTCAAATTATAATTGCAATTTTGTCAATTTTATTTCCCACTGTATTTTTCCTTCTCACTGATATCGGAAGAATAATTATTTGATCGATGACTTCAATAATAAAAAATAAATTAAGGAAAAATTTTAGTTTGAAAAGAACAAAAAGAAAAAATCCAAAAGCAACACATGTGAAGCAACAAAAGAAAACTAAAGTGTAAAGAATGAATGAGCAACAAGCCCAGACAGATAGACGAACAGCGGGACGGATGGACGGACGAACGGGTAAACGAAGTAAGATTAATATGTTTGAGGTTTGTGTGTTTGATTGACTGAAGAGAATAACAAAATATAATTTAGTGCGTTTATTGTGTTGATTATCGTGTCTGTCCTTCAGTCTATCCGATTGTCTGTCCATATGTCTGTCCTTCGGTTTGTGTTTGCCTGTTCCAGACCAATAAGCATTTGGAAAAAAAATGTAATAAAATAATAAAAATATTTACTACCGTTTGTTTTTTGTTTTTTCTTGTTGTCATTCGTTTTTTAATAGATGTTTTTATTTAATTTTTCTTTTTGTTTACAATTCACAGTGGGTCAAATAAAAAATAAAATGGAAATAAACCGAACGGCTGCACTGAACCAAATTCCCTTGGTAATATTAACGAAACATTTTCATAGAACTTTACGGAAAAAAGTGTTAAATAAACAGATTTTTATTCTAATTAACAGAATTTTTCTTCAAATTAAAGAATTTTCTTCAAACTGAAGAATTTTCTTCAAACTGAAGAATTTTCTTCAAACTGAAGAATTTTCTTCAAACTGAAGAATTTTCTTCAAACTGAAGAATTTTCTTTAAATTGAAGAATTTTCTTTAAATTGAAGAATTTTCTTTAAATTGAAGAATTTTCTTCAAATTGAAGAATTTTCTTCAAATTGAAGAATTTTCATTAAATTGATGAATTTTCATTAAATTGAAGAATTTTTTTCAAATTGAAGAATTTTCTTTAAAATGAAGAATTTTCTTCAAATTAAATAATTTTCTTTAAATTGAAGAATTTTGTTCAAATTGAAGAATTTTCTTCAAATTGAGGAATTTTCTTTAAATTGAAGAAATTTCCTTAAATTGAAGAATTTTCTTCAAATTGAAGAATTTTCTTCAAATTAAATAATTTTCTTTAAATTGAAGAATTTTGTTCAAATTGAAGAATTTTCTTTAAATTGAAGAATTTTCTTTAAGTTGAAGAATTTTATTTAATTTGAAGAAATTTCTTTAAATTGAAGAATTTTGTTCAAATTGAAGAATTTTCTTCAAATTGAAGAATTTCCTTCAAATTGAAGAATTTTCTTCAAATTGAAGAATTTTCTTCAAATTGA